>OZ024770.1:8026364-8513919 GCA_964017025.1 Stenichneumon culpator | reverse complement strand
GTGCTTCCCTTATATTTTCCTGTTTCGAGAAAACACATTCGAGCTAGTTTCATCCCCTGAACCGTCGACTACACCGAGTCCTGGCCTCGAGGGATATCCTCCATGCTCTTTATTCAACACCAGCGAAATCCTTACTTATTATTATCAAATACGCTCTCACCGAGTTCGAAGAAACATTTTTATCTCAAAGTAAACTAATGATCTGAGTATGAGGGAGCCCGCGAGCGTCGAGGGTGAGTCGGAACTCGCTTGGAAAACACGATTATAAGGAAAACGATGTGTTGCGAGGAATATCAGAGTAGGCTGAACAAAAGTTAGCGACGATGTCTGGTGTACGCTGTTAAAGCCGGTTTCGCTCATGAGTTCATTGTTTCATGTTAACAGTTTCCTTTGTCTTTGGTTTGCGAAACGAAACTTGATAATGAATGGAGCTCAACGGTCCATCAATTTATCGATGGATAATCGAAAAATCGTTGCAACTAAAAGGTCGAACACTATATCGAAATAAGGCGGCAAAGAGAACACTTGAACTAGTAGAAATTTGTCGAATAGAATTCTTGTCAAATACAATTTTCGTCTTCGTCCGATAACAATAACCATCGTCCCCACTGTCGACCTTAACCATCGGCTAAAGGACTTTCACAATTTTTCTTCGAAATCACGTTTTCTCGTTGAACTCTTGCAAACTTAATAATCGCTCGCTCTCCGGTCACACTGCACGAAAGAAATAAACTCCTTTTACCGTGTCCCGTATTACTCCCATCGACGATGCAACAATTGATCTCTTTTCTTTTCTCTCGTCAGTCGCGTGATCGCCGTTGTTACTTTCAGAATTCTGTTTATCGGTACATTTAATGGAAGTTGTTAACTGGATTGGTTTTTAACTGCTGAAGCCCATAAATATTTTCGCACTTCATTAACACCACGCATGGATCGGGCAGATCTGACGTCTTCGTAATTGCAAAATTTTGACAAATATCAATAATTGAAAGTATCATTGTGGAGGAATCGGAACACAATGACATAAGCAAGATTTTATTACTTTCATTATTATATTATGGTATTTTTTCAATGGTCAAGAACTCTGGGGCGTCTACAGATTGACGCGCTATTCGTCATTTTAAAAGGCTTGCGTGAATTACAGTTATCACGCACAATTATCAATTGATATTGTAAACAAATATATTATATAAAGTGATTGCGGATGATTTTCCTTATTCGAAAGGGCGGGCGAAATGTCAAAGGTCAAAATGGATTTTTCTACAGACAAATGATAAAATCGCCCGTGTTAAAGTAACTCGCGGATATTATTGTAAGGATGTTGAAATAAAAATTAGTCGATATTAAACCGCACGGTGAACGGGCTTTTGTAAAAATATCCGCAACGTTAAAAATAAATCCCAACTTTCGATTACCAGTAGTACACCGCGCGGATCAGAGAGTGCATTTTTACATTTCCGCAGTTATTGTTCATATTCATATCGAACGATATACTATCCGAACACTATATAGTCTGGTTTTGGATTTTTGTTTTTCGTTTTTTTTTTTTCAAAAACTACATTTTTGTTATTCTACTTCTGTAACAAAAGAATATCACTCCATTGTGTCTATGATCTCGTTGAAATCGATACGGACGTGTGTGCTTCAAAATTCACTATTCTCGGTGTCTCTGCAACCGCCAAATATAATCCTCTGCGAAGCTGGGGCCTTCGTGTTTCGTGTTCCGTCTACGCAGATTCAGGATTTTACGCTTGTAATATAATGCGTTCCAACTTACGCCGTTGTGTCAACGGGTAAATGAAATATTACAAAGGCAAAAAGTTTCTTTTCTTTTACGAACAGTACGATTTTTTGTTCCTGTTAATTTTATAATTTTATAGTGTCAACGAATTGTATTCTTAATGTTTTAAAATTGTTAAATAAACAAAGACCAACGAAGATTGTGGACGTTTATACTTCCTTCGGGGAAAATCGGGCTACTCTCGTACAGTAGAGTAAATTGAAAATATAACTCAATATTTCGTATAAGAAACTCTTTGTAGCCGGCGGGCAACTGTACGCGAACGGAATAGAGGCGTATTTGTGTATTATCTACCTGAGAAAAACGTAATTGGTTATCAGCGGCAACTCGGACAACCGAACGTTTGACGCCCATTGCCTGCTTTGTGTTTTCATTTAATAAACTCGGTGGTTGAATTCAACGTTGATAATTTATTCGCACAGCGCGCATCGTGAACCGGGGGAAAATTCGATAGGCATCTGTGGCGAAAATTAACGGTGATGCCAAACGAAACGATGTATGTTTATCGCCTCGACAAACAGCGGCTGAAACCCCACCTACCTACATTTGTTTTCGATTTGCATGCAATCGCAAATGCATAAAACCGTTTGGAGTATCGGAAATTCGTCAACAGATCCTGTGTGCTCTTTACGCTCATCAAAGCACGCGTGCGTGCTTCAATTTTCGTAATCGACATTCACGTTCCTTATCACAATAGCCGGTATACATTTATTTTAAAAAATAAACAAATAACTAAATAAAAATTGATGGAGTGTGAATGTACTTACGCTTCGCTGATACCGGAGCGCTGAACGATGCGACGAGTAGTACGAAAAGAGAGAAGATCGTGAGACTCGAAGTCATGCTGATAAGCGTGCCGGTTTTTATCCTCTTAGCAGTTTGATTTTCCGTTTCCTCCTCGTCTTGGAAGAATTAAATCGTTCAAGTGAATTATTTTTTCTATAACTTTATTGTTTTTTTTATCAATGTCTACTTCTAGAATTGGTTGATTTTTTTGTTATGACGGTGGCAAAGTAACGAGAAGTAATTGTTCGGTGAGAGACAGGTCCGATGTTAACCCGGCGGGCAGGTGGTTTCGAGTGAACGATATTCGACGATGCGCGGGTCTTTTACGGATGCGGCGCGCAGGCGGATGCCACGAAGGATAACACGGTAGTGCAGGTGGCGGGTGACGACGAGCAACAGGGGAGGTGGTGCTTACTACTCAAACCCCTGCTAATTTTAGCAGCTCAATCGCATTGCTGCTTAAACGGAGGTAGTAGAAGTGAGTTTCAAAAAAGTATCCTACGTGAGAGTTTCCGGCACCGACATTCTGCCGGCCAGCAATTTTGTTTAAGATATAAACTTCAATCTTTGATATGGTCCGATAAGACTTCTCATCATTTTTTTTTTTTTTTTTAGACATTTATGGCAAACTTCATTACCCGAAGATGGAACTTCCCCGGACGACAAAGTATGAAATAGAAGTGTGGATATGTCACGTGTCTTCAGTAACTGCACAGGAAAAGACTCGCGACGATCACTCTCTACCTGCAAGTTGAAAAACAAGAACGAAGATTGGGAAGGCCCGGTCGGAGATGAAAACTGGCGACTTTTAGTTTCCTTTCGATTCTTCTGGTCATTCGTGGTAAACTGGAAGGAAATCTTAGCCCCCCCTTGCGAGTCGCGCAAACGCCTTGGAAAAATCGCGAGGTAGATAACATTGACAGTAGTTTGCACTGTACGATATTATCTGATGAAGTCGAGACGAATGTTACGACGCGAAGAAGATAACGCGCCAAACTCCGGCGAAACAAAAGGGCACCCCGTTCATGTACATGCGGCCGGGACGTACGTAAACGACTCAACAGACAGTCGATACGGTCGACCGTTTCGAATTGCAAATCATAATAAAATTTAGTTGAAAACTTTGCAAGGCCTTCGTGAAAAATTGCTTCGAGGTGCATCCGCGTTTGTGAAATGGCTCGCAGGCACGTTCTGCGGTTTTGGTTATGTCGGGGACATCAGAGTTATTTTTGCATTTTTTTCTGAGATGAAATTATGGCCGAAGACGAAGAAAATTGATTTTTACCGAGACGTTACTCAATTCACAGTTGCACTATGGTGCGCTGAGCCCAGTTTCAATATTAATTTTTGTTGCCTGCAAACACCAATAGATTCGTTAGCTCGATCGAGTTGAGGCACCGCATGCAATGAAAAATAAATATTTCGTCAGTCCATCGATGAAATGTACAATATACAGAAAAATGTATACAGGTACATCGATATCTCGTCCACGTTTTATGTTTGTTTCTATTTTTTTTAATTTCCAAAAAATCGAATTGCATCTCAGTCTGCGGTTGCGTGTGTTCCCTACCGGAAATACGTCATTTTTAGTCGAAAAGTTAGATTTTCTAACAGGAAGTGGCGTTACAGAGATAAAAAAAAAATTCTCTGGAATGTATCTCAAATGCAGCCAGTGACAAAAACCTATAAAGGATGGAACACAGGCAGTTGGGTAAAAGAATGTGTACAATATGTCTCAAATGCGTTTGGAATCCATATCGAATGTAGCGAGCTACAGAAACGAATGAATTAAGGAACAAACGAAAATAAAGGATAGTACACTTGCCGTCGGCGTCTCTTTGGCAGCCTAATGGATTATCAGAAAGTGACAATGGTCAAAAGAATTACCGAAATAAAATTTAATTAAGTTCAATGGATGCAAAGCGTTTCGTGGAATTACTTCAACAGGTAAACAATAAAACGAAACAATAACGTCTGCAAGACTCCGTACATTTCGGATTGTGCTGAATTGCCGAGTACTCTATTAATGATGATGAGATATAGTGAATTATACGAGGCCCTCATTAATATTTTACCAGCGTCACAGAAATTACGCAACTTTGTATGACAAAAGCAAAGTTTCGCGGATGAAGGAGCTCGAGACCACCGAGCAAAACGTAATTCACGCAGCGATAACACCTCAGAGGAGGATAGACCGAAATCACGATAGCTGATAAGCCAATTAGTCATGAATCTGTAACGTAGGGACTACGGTTGCAGCTGAGCTGCAGCTCTCCAGGGCGCCGCGTTTTGTGGGCGGTTCACATCGTGACATTATAATCAGCCATACCACAATCTCGGATGAAACTTCTCGTTACGGTCCGCATCTCATTAGAATGAAGAATATTCCCACCGGCGAAGACTGTCCGGCACAGAGACACAACCTCCGGTAACATTGGCGAATATGGACCACTGCACACGCACCCAGGTACAATAAATGTAACTGGTAGAATTAGATAATTTCACCAGCAAACTAAATAATAATAACAATGATAAATAGTAAAGATAGAAAATAAATAATTAATTAAATAAAACAAATAATTGTATTCAATAAGAAACGCGAAAAGCGGCAACGTTGGTCAATATCTCAGTATCTTTCAACAAAAGTTATTCATGAAAGAATTAGCTTTAAAATCTCTCACGTTTTGTACAAATGAATATCTCAATTTTCGCAAACTACCTGTTAGCAACGACGCTCTTCGCATTTGTCGTTTTTTTCCTATGCTTTGGCTGTGACCTTTTCTCCGAGATAAGCGATACGCGGAGAATCGGCTGAGGAAAGATAAGGAATAAAAAAAGCTACGGCGCCAGGTATACTAGCAACTTGCGGTGCAGTATAATCGTGGAATAAGAGCAAATCCCGAATTGCACGAACGTGCGAATCGTAGCGATATTGAATGCAAACGATCATGTGGGCTGGAAGGATAATCTTTCGTTTCAGAACCCAGATTTTCTTGGAGCTTCGTATCAGCGTCGCATTTTTCAGAGAGAATAACAATAATAACACCGTATCAGACGTTAAGTCTCTAACAAGTTTCGTTTTCATCTGCTGATGATATACGTAAAAGCAATGCAGTATGAAATATGTGAAATGCGCACAGAGAAATGCCGAATTATGATAATTAATAACTGGGAGATTTGACAATCCAATAGATAATAACTGGCCGCGTCTTTTCAATAGCCATTCATCTTTCAGTAAGAAAATATGAAGAACAAAAATTTCGAAGCGTAGCGTGGGCTCGCCCCAAAGACTTCCAAATTGGTATTTACACTCGTAATTAACATAAAGTGCGCGGAGGCGGTGAACGGAAGCACATACGGCCTCGAAATCGCCCAGGAGTTTGCTTAGCGCACGGGGGAACGGGTTAAATTGAACACGCGGGGTAAAGTGGATCTGTTATAAAATATAATGAAATCTTCAAGTTGTAAATTTTGTATCCTGCCCATTTTCCCCCGCGTGTTCACTCTACCCCATCCTCTCATGCAGGTTTCTATATAAGCACGTTTATATACATATATATAGGTATGGTATGTGCCATTCAGCCGGTCACTCCCACGGCATATTGAATTTTGCCTGTCACTATTATCAGACAATTTCTTGCTTCCTGCAATTACCGAAGCTTTCTGCAAATATTCTGCAATATCGACGCTTCAAAAAAAAAAGCAGTATATAGCAGATTAGCGTAGAGAACGTAACTGAAGTTCAAACGATGAGAATTAAGACGGTCAAACGTTCAAAGATGCACGAACCGAAGATAGCAATGAGCTAATGCCAGTTGAGCATTGTACTTTTTTAAAGCTCGTGTAAAACTAAAAAACTCGAGTCTACAAGTAAGTGGATTCGAAGGAATCTCGGCTACGGGGGACTACTGCAGCAAGACGGTACAAATGTCTTTGCTATTTTGGTGTAAAAACTTAAAAAGTGAAAATTGAACGAATGACAAAAATTGGCTTGTCTTTGATCCTCCAATTATTAACTAGTGCCGAGCTTGATTAATCTCCTGACTAATCCTCCCTGGAGCTCTATCGACTCTTCTCACCAAACCGCGAGCCGGCAGCGTGATAAACTCGTTAACTGGGTTTACCTCGCCGGAGGGACAATGAGTGTCGTTCGGTCGGCTTCTATCTCTAAACGCCGTGCATCTATATACCTCTATATTGCGGTAGTAAAGTAACTAAAGTTGTTTCGTTGTGCAACACTAAAGATGGGTTTCGTGTCTAACGATTTCGACAGTTGGCAGTGCACGCGGAGACGAATCATTTACACGTTACTCTATTCGCTACGCTGTGCAATCAAAACATTCCGATGCAACAGGGATCAACAACAATGTTTTCGCAGATTTGTTTGTCTATAATTTGCCGTATAACAACCGTGTTTGGTACGTCGTAAAATATATATTTTTAGAAAGCTCGAACGTTCATTATTTGTTCGTAAAATATTTGACCGGCTCGGTATTCCGTTGCGTCATGGCACAATGATGCAGGCTCCGGTAGCATGTAAGGGCAAGAAGTGAAATTGAAATGCTAACCATTTGCAGCAAGTCGAGCGACGAGTCGCGGTCATGGCACAAGCATGTGGGCGGTAAACCGCACGAGTGGATACTCGGCGAATCGATCACATCTATTTCGCGCATCGATACTTTTATTATAGGAACTTAATTTTTTGTTATTCAACGATAACCGTTGACTATGCCTTGAACAAAAATTATACAGCCGCCTCGTGCCGAGCAATGGTCTGGTAGTGCCGTTAGATTCAACACCGGGCGATGCAGCGATGACCGTCATTCACCTTTTATCCGACGCAACGGTCCGCTCAGACGTCCGAATCAAATAATCATATAGCGTTAGTTAAGTAAACTTGATACAAATTACTTCATCATAGTAATTTTTGTGCATGTGGAAAAAATCGTTGAACCACGTCGCTCGAAGAAGCGATGCTTAAAAAATATAATGAGTTACGGCTTTGCGGCAGTCTCCATTTGTAGTCGCATTCTTTTTTTTTAGTAGCAATGGCTGCTTTGATTATTGTTAAGCGATTGCGATTTTAATCATTGCATTAGCAAAGAGGATACTACAACGAAACATTCCAATAATTCCGTTCAACCGTCTGGCCGCAGTTAGGCTCGAATGTATTTTAATGTCAGCGAAATGCTTCCGTAACGGCCATTATCGATGAGAGCCTCGACACGTTTGACCGACATTTTGCGTAACATTGTGGCTGCGTTATTATATTGTTACAGGAGAATTATTATCGTCAATAGTGTATCCCTCTCGACCTACATTATGCGAATCAAGCGAAATTAATTGGTCATTACGTCATTATATCATGACAAATAACCGAGGATGATCACGGTGAAATTTTTGCATAAAACCTATCGCATAATGTAAGACTAACTAAAGGCTATTCTAATGCTCCAAAAATAATTTTTCCGCTCTACTCGTAACGCTAGCAAACTGTGGGCTTTCTGAGTGCTAATTAATTCATTGAGCAAACTGACGGCACGGGATCAATGCAGAGATGTGTGTCCGCAGGTGACGATATTGAAACGGCACGGCGGTTTGATACCAGAAGCTCCTTGCACAGTTCCAGCTCGCCGTGGAGCTCCGCAATCTCGACTTGAAGCTCCACGGCAAGTTGGAACTGTGCGAGCAATTTCTGGTATCAAAACGCCGGGCCGTCGGAACATCGTCACCCGCGGACACATATCAGCATTGTGCCGGAACGGCATTTCGAATGTTACGGCACGCTTTTCTTTCAAGGAAGCTGGAATGACCACAGTTAAAACAACGGTAACGGTAAATACTATACAATTTTAACCTGGAGATTATTTAACGGCTTTTCGCTTTCGAATAATACTAGTTTCGATTTAATCGGACCACGACACCCCGAGAAATTGCGCCCCTTGCGAACCCTGCGCCTGTCGTGCTCCCGCTCTCCCATCTACCTAAGCGGTGTACGCGGTGTCTCCGTTATCGCCTCGATTCTAATAATCAGGGCTGTCGTGTTTACTTTTTAGATTTCGTGCCGTTCTGAAAGAACGTTGCGATACTTCATGCATTAATGAAATTAAAAATAAAACTTAATTTACAGCCAGTTCCGATAAAACAAATTGTACTCACTTGACTTGTGTGATCGGCACAAGACTGTGTTTCTTTTCACGCAACACCTAGGTATATATAGACAGCTGCATATGCATAAAGATACATTTTTATTGACATTCGTGGTTTCGGGAAATAGTATTTTTAAATAACCAGTGTTAATCACTGATAACTGTAATCCACCATACGTTGTTTTAATAAACGTGTCGACTGATATAATAATAAAATGATGTTGTCACTTGATATTTGCTTATAGCACATGTATCAATGTCTCTCATTCAATGATATTAATTTTTAAGAGATCGACGTGACATCAAACGCCATGAATGATCCTCAATATATGTCCATGACGTCAAATTTTATCTTTGACGAGTCACCGTCAATGCACGGCTTCGAGAAGAGAAAAAATCGTTCACTCGTCAAATTTTATTATCCAAGTGCACTTTTCCGGTCTAAGTTTGTGAGATCTAAAAGCCAGCCGTTATAACTTCATGACATTTAGTTTCGGGCCGATATCTCTAGGTTCATAAGCCAAGATAGTTTTTTTGATTCTACGGTTCATCTCTTAATCAAACAATTGATTGAAATTTCAGGCGTAAGTTCACCCCTCGGATCGAATTAAAGTTCGAAGTCAGACCCGAGTGGAAAAATTTGCTGGTTGCCAGATGTTTAATCAGGGCCACATCAGTCATGAGTCAGGCGGCCTATTCAGGCTTGCCGAATTACTATCTGATGTGCACCAGTGCAGACGTCCCGTGTGGAAAAATTTTCTAGCTGCCACATGTTTCATCAGGGCCACATCAGGCGTGAGTCAAGCGGCTTATTCTGGTTTGCCAGATCATTATCTGATGTTCGCCATAGGGCTGTACAGATAGGCCGATCTAACCGGCTAAAATATCTTATCCGACTAATGGATTTTATAGTTTGGCCGGCCAAGCTATTTTAGCCGGTCAAGTGCATAAAATCGTGCATAAAATCGAACCCCTTCAGAAAGACGGCCAGCGGATTCGTGTTCGTGTTCGACGCGCAAAAATAATTTTAAATAAAAAAAAACGATAAAAAATGTCATTAAAAATGGCAAGGCTACCCCTTTCGAGTTCATTTTTTGCGTTTTTCAACGTCCTCAAACAGGACGATAAAACGCCTCCAAAACTTCGGGCGGACCCAATCTTATGTATTTTTTCCCGTACATCACGATGAGCTGCTCGGCATTCCCCTAGTTCTATTGGGAGCCATGATATCGACCTTTGAAAATCACGAAAATCGTCGTTTTTTAAAAATGGGACATAAATGGAAAATCGTTGTTCAATCGATTTTTTTTGTCTCAAGGCTATATTCAGAGTATTTTTTCCCGCTGAACACGAATATAACAATTATTTTACTGCCAACCCAATATTTTCCATTCAAATTCTACGATTTTTTGGGCATAAAATCGAGATTTTCAATGGCTTACTGTACTTCACGCCCAAAAAGGCCATCAGATTCGTGTTCAGCAGGAAAAAATACGTTGAAATACGTGACAGTTAATTTTTTAAAAAGATAAAAAAATTTCGTCTGGACATTCCAAGGCTACCCCCTTTCCAGTCCTTTTTTTCGTATTTCAACGTCCTCAAACGGCACGATAAAACGATTCTAAAACTTCGGAGCAGGCCCTATATAGTGTATTTTTTTTCTGTAGAATCCCTACAACGTTTGAAAATCACGACAATCGACGTTTTTCCAAAAAGTGGCTCAAACATTGAAAAATCGTTATTCATTCGATTTTTTTGTTTCAAAGTTATATTCGATGTATTATTTCCCGCTGATCACGAATATAACCATTATTTTATTCCCAACCCAATATTTTCCATTTACATCCCAAATATACGATTTTTCGTGCATAAAATCGAGCCCCTTATTGTCGCGTTGTACTTGAGGCCAAAAAGGCCGGTCTATTCGTGTTCAGCGGGCGAAAATACTTAGGAATACGTTGCAGGTAGCATTTGAAAAAAAAAAATTGCTCAAAAAATTCCAAGACTGTATTAGCTTAGCCGGCTAAAATTCGGATAAGATATTTTAGCCGGCTAGGCCGGCCTATCTGTATGTGCACCAGTGCATGTAAGGCAAGCAACATAAGATTTGCCGAATTTCCACCTGAACTTATACAAAATTCATTTGATCGCGCATTTATAAATGTGATACATCATTTTTTTACTATTTTTATTTGCTACTTTGAACAGCTCAGACCCGTATCCCGAGTAGAAATGCAATCAGGCTACCAGATCAGGCAACATCGACGAAATCGAACAAGCGCTTATTCGTATATGAGGGCTTCTATGTTTATAAATGTCGCTAACAATATCTGTTATATACGAAGAAGTGTTTACATTAATTTAACGGTGGAGTAGAAAAACGGCCCATGCAGAGATGCAGGTACTACAATTGCATATTATTTTTTAGGCTGGTTATGACTACGCCGATAGCGCGTACGTTTGAGTAAAAAGAAAGATAGCCTTTAATTAGCCTTCAATTATGGAATAAGTTTAATGCAAGAATTTCAATGTGCTCGTCCTAGGTTATTTGACATCATTATATCATCGAAAAAAACAAAAATGAGCGGACGCGCCAGTATTTATTTTCTTCTAAAAGGAGTCATAGAAAGTTGAAATTAAGATTCATTTCGCCTCATTTACTGCTTTGACAAAAAGATGGTTTCACGGGAACACCGTACAAAGCTTATCTTCGAGATCTAGTCTCTGATATGCAATCGTTTACTGTGGGAAATTCACGTCACTAAACTGTCTGCTGTCTTTTCTTTTTTTTCCGTTTCCAAAGAAACGTTGAAAGACCAAACAATTTATTACCTCCATACAGTCTTGATCGATCAATGTTCAAGGCATCGGTCAAATAAGTGGCTAGATAAAAGAAAACTGATGAAGCTTCAAAAATAAAAAATAAAAAAAATTACGCAAGAAACAAGGACTAAGCATTCTGACATGATACCAAAGGTGAGCACCTTCCTCTCCCAGGATGGTCCCGAGTCAGTGCCCGGGTGAAAGTGTAACACAGAAAACTGGCTGCTCTGCCCGGACTGCATGAACTCGCCGCGAAGTATCAGACGATTCGCCTTCTTCGTCGAGTTTGTTGTGGCTCCGCAGAGCGTAATCAACAGACGTTCCGATACCAGCAACGGCACCGGCAGCAGGAGGAGCAGCAACGCTCGAGTTCCGATCATTCGCCTGACAACAATATTCCGTGAAACGGTGTAAGGAGTCTCGGATCAAGGTTGCACGAGTGAAGAAGTCGCTTCTTCGAGATCGGACGCGTCCACCCGAAAATAACGCATTATTTTTTTATTTTTTTGCCAACAATTTATTTCGATGAAAACAACGTAAATCAGGTGCGTCGGAAGCTAATCGATATACATCACTTGTTTTATCGCTCGTAAAAAAAATAAAAAATAAAACTAATCGGCCGGTCGATGAGTGAAAATCATAAACATCCGACTGTGATGACGAGGTGTGATAAAAGAATTAAAAGAAGACAAGTGCGATGACCCGAAGACGATGAAAACTCGTAACTCGTAACGGTGCTTATTTGTCGCTTTGACAACAGAAAAAGGCAAAAAGTAATCGTGCGTGATTGTGTAAGTGCGAACAAGTTCGATGTGCGACTTCGAAACTTGTCCGGCAATCCTACATGGATTTTACAGGACGAGATTCTTCGGCGTTCTGCTGGCACTGCTGACGACGCATGCGCGCCATATAGAAGGTAAATTAATGTACGACAAAAAAAACTTAACAATATCTCGTTAAAACGATGATGTGAAAAGCGACGAGCTTCCTCGGAATAGAGAAAATTCTTCGCAATTCTCCGGGTGAAAACGGCGAAGAGAAAAAAAAACTGTTGTACGTGGGACTCAAGTGAATTTCTCTGTACCATCCACATCACGCAGTTCACAAACCCCCTAACGTCCTGTCGCGGCTTTGGTGCAGTCAAACATAAATATAAAGAGTTTCACATCATTAGGTTTATATTTATCAGTTTCCTACGATCTGTCAAATAATCTGTGTCAGGCTACCTGGTAGAGGCTCTCAGCGATGCATTCACAGTCTTTCAAAGTGGATGGGTGCAAAGACCGAGTGTATAGACGACAAACGCAAATATCTTCGTTTCTGCCGATGCCAGGTATTCGATGCAATACAAATCATACTTCAAGGCAGCATCAATGATTTTAATTAAGAACCGACAAACACTGTAATTACACGGTAGCTTTGTTATAAAATTGGATACAACCGACAACAATGTCCCGGACAAACATTGAGAAGCGATGGGGAAAAGCCATGTTATCGAGTCTCGTGTCGACAAAACCCGCGTTATTTAATTAAGACCGTTCGCACGAGATTGCAATCGTTTCGTGTTACTGCGAAGCTGAAAAAGTTCCTTTGTGCATCAGCCTCCGCTGTGTCGGGTTTGCCTGTTTACGTAAAGACCTGTTTACGATGAGATGCGTAGTGTAAGAACAAAGAAATTACAATCGTTTAACGTTGACTCGGAACTTAAAGGATGCCTAATTTTAGCTGAAGCCTCACAGACGTCCTCGCTTTGCGTAGGCTGAGGATTCTTCAGTTTCGAAAAGCCACTAAATTCCGCGCTCTCGTTGCCAGAGGTATGGCGAGCGCGTTAAGACTTTTCACGGTCGAGGTTGCAGGTGAATAAAGAAACGATAGAAACGAAAGTGAGGAACTCTCGACCTGAACCACGGTCTGGAACATGATCGAATTTCTTTTTATCTGTACATTGAATGTACCTCGTTCGTTGTACGCACGAGAAAAATTGCCGTGCGCAGCGGCCACATGAAATATCGCCAAGAGCGGAATGTTGCATCCAACGCGACGACAGCTCAACCTGTGGGAAATCGATATATCTACCTACTACCGAAAAAAATGCATTTAGATGATTTATCCTTTTTGGGCTATGATCGAGGGTTCCCGCGGTAAACTTACCTAAGTAATAATAATAATAAATGTTACAATATTGCTATTATTATTCTTAAGTAAATGAATCACGGGCATTACACAGGCATTGATTTCATTTTTTGCGGAAACGGGGACACCGCACGCGCAATGGTATCCTCATTGTTGTTGTTAATATTCGATACGTAACGATATCGCGCATATCTCATTAAAATTACGAGAAATTACTCTGATTTTCATTGCTACATAATAATCGCTAAAATATGATAGAGCCTTCGAGTGACGATGCGAAAATTTAATGCATTAACCGCGCGAGCCACCGGATCCCCGTGATTCTATCGTGCCGCGGCCTAACACTGACCGTGACGAACTTGTACAGTTACAGAGTTCGTCGTTGCACACTGACCGCTATACGCGTACTCGGCTAACTCGTTCAACATCCCCACCTCCCGTTTCCTCCTCCTTTTCCGCTATTACTTTACTCGAGACAGCTAAGACTGTAGTGCAGAGCATCCTACCTGTGCGGTGAGATAATCAACACGGGCGTTGCAGTATTAAGACTTTTTCTTTTCATAGGTTTTTACGTTGGAACAAAATTTATATCGGATTATATTGCTGAGCGCGAGAGATTTGAGAACGATAAAAAAATCTTTCCATGATTTCTGCTTTTTCATACGAAAGTTTTTTCTTAATGAACGTATAATTTATCGCCCTATCCATCGAGAAATCTTTCGCTTTTAAGGTTTGTAGGAGTACGATGAAACGCGCGAGTTCAACCGACCACGACCACACCCGTTTTCCCACCCGAAATACGTTAATCTTACGAAAGTTGAGATCTTTGTTTCCGTAGTCTTAATGCCTTGATATTCATCATTGTGGATAATTTAACAAAAGTTTTAGAAATAAGCCTATAGTGCTCTATTCGAGCACTGAGTTAGAAAGATTTAGAGGAGCTCATGCAAATGCTTGTATCGCTGGGCTGTTTTTTTAATTTAACATCCGCCTCGAGTAAACCAACCGAGGAATATGAAAGCAAAACACACGCGATGCACTTGTTCTGCATACCGCTTCTGTACCTTTGTTCTTTAATTCATCCGTTTCTGTCGCTGGCTATATTCGAAATTAATTTCAAATACACTTGAGTCGTATCACACACGTTTTTTTTACACACTTTCCTGTGTTTCTTAATTGAAGTGTTTCTGTGACTGTGTGCATTTGAGATACATTTCAGAGAAAAATAAAAAAAAATCCCTCTATAACGTGACTTCCGTTTCAGAATCTCGGTTTTCAGCGGGAAGTGACGTCATACGGGAGAGCTTGACTTCCGATTTGAAAATACTAATTTTCCGACCGAAAGTGGCTCATTTCCGCTATGACATCATTTCTGGATGAAAACTGCTATTTTTAAACCGAAAGTGACGTAACAACGAACCTTTTCAAATTTTTTTACGATTGCTTGTCTATAGACTGTCTATAATCATATGAAAAACAAAAGAAACAATTGTTGCAGGACACGATACTTCGGCTATTCATAGGATAACGGAGGCTGATCGATATCACGGACTGCGTGGGAGTCTTGAAATTGCGGCGGAGCGAGCGGGGCTTTTTCGCAACGACGATACACTGATGGGTCACAGCGGCGATCCGTGGGGATCTTACAACGAATCTGGGGATATGAAAAATTCTCGAACTCGTCTGCGATCCTCGACTAGCATCGGCCGAGCCCGAAACTGTACGCGCAGTCAGAATTATGCCAAAAGACAGAGGCGGAGCGTTATACACCTTTACAACATGGTAGTTTGCGCTACCGGATGCGATCCTACGTCTTACAAGGGATACGGTTGCTACTGCGGGTTTCTTGGATCTGGATCAGCTGTCGATGGGATCGATCGGTACGAAAAATCCACATATACACTTATCCCCATGGTTAATGTCAAATTGCTTTGATTTTTCTTACTCTTGCAATAAGCTAATGCAATGAATGTAATAATAAGAAAGTTGAAAGTTTGAATCTGTTATTGAAGATGTTGCAGGATGCACGATCGCTGCTACGAGGCGACCGAATGTCCGGGGTTTCTCGAGTACTTTGTACCTTACTACTGGAAATGCTATCGCGGCTACCGGCCCATATGCGGTGAGCTTGAAAAAAAAAATTGTTTGCAGATATCTCTTAAAAGATTATTTATTTGATCCCTTGCAGCGATAGAGCACGGGAAATGGGGTGGTTCCGGATCCTGCGCCCAACGTTTGTGTGAATGCGATCGTGCTTTGTCGGAGTGCCTGCGACGGTTTCCCTGTCCAACATCCAAAGCCGTGTGCACCACATCCCCGTGGCGATTGATACAAAACGTTTTCATGATTTTCTAGACCGAAAGTCGCCCACGCATCAGACATATCAAACTCTTTCCGGCTCATCGAGCCGGGAAATCTATAGAACTTCATCGACGCGAAAGCTTCCATGATCGCAATGATATATTGCCATGCGTAAAAGGATGATCAGGATCGAAGTAAAGGCTCTCCATAACGTGTATATGAAAATTATTGTTATTCATAAATCATTGCAACATTATTTACATCGTAGGTCGGATAAGATCTCATCGGCGAGATACTTCCGTTAAATTTACATGGCATTCACGCCTCCCGTCAATCGAACCAATCGGTTCTTGTACTTTTTCGATATATCTTGTTCGATCTGCAAGTAAAAAACGAAAATGACAAATTAGTTTTCGCAAATATGATAATAGCAACGAGCACCGTTCGGACGTGAGCTTACTTCGTTCTGTAGTTCGCGCGTCCTTTGAATAACGAGTTTCAGGACTGGTTTCAGAGCGAGTGCCTGCTCTCGTGCTTCGTCTCTCCTTGCGTTTACGACTTTTTGCATAGCTACCATCTTGTCAATCATAGTGAGCTTTTGTTGCAGAGTGCCCGTGAGCACATCGACGTACCTGGTTAAAACGATTTTTATTCGTAAGTTCATCGATGATACGTGTCCCTTATTAAATTTTTGTTTTTTAAATAAATTTACCTAGGCGAGTGTTTTATATTGTGCAAATGTTGTACTCTGCTGTCTAACATTTTTGTCAATAGTATTTGAACGTTGTCGAGCATGTTCTGTATACTTTCTTCGGTGGCGAGTTGCAGTATCGGCGATGCCACTTGCATTTGACTCATGCTCAGAAGACTCTTGCTGCTGTCGCTCTTCAACTCGTACAGACGCTGCTTCAAAAAAGCTTCCAACTAGCGTTGATGAAACGCCGAGACAAACATTGAGTACATTAATAATTTATACGATATTTAATACAGCAATAGATAAATATTAATAAAATATTTTACGTATTAACGAATCACTGTTTGTCCATAATTAAAATTTTACCTCGAACAGCTGATCGATGAAGTCGTTTCTCGTAGGCGGATTGTCGAGAACTGTGAGCGCGTCATTACCGGTCGCGGTACCACCGTCGTGACCGGCATCCTCGACAACGATACCGGACTCTTCCAACGAAATGCTAAAGTCTATCTCACCGTTTGCCACATTCTCGACATCTATGTTTCCCCAATCTATGTCGTCACCGGTTGGCAAATTATCGCCGTCGCCAAAGTCTATTCCAGCCTCAGCATTCGATACGTCGTAGTCGATATTGTCAACGGCACCGTCACCAAAATCTATCTGCACTCAGAGAATTATATTAATTGATTATCCGACGAATTTATTAGCTCCTGATCGACTTACCGCGTCGTTCGCGTCTCTGCGATCACCGTCTTCATCGTCGAATTTTATATTCAAAGACGGTGCGACTATCGTCAGAGGTGCCTCGCCGTAGATCCACTCGTACGTCGTGGTATTTCCTTTATCTGTTAAATTCAATTACAGGTTATTTGCAAACGATACATAAAAACAAAATTTAAAGTCCATTTTTTATTTACCTATTACGTATTTAATCATAGGCACAGAACCGCCTGCGTGGCCGTGTCCGAGCGTGAATTCAACGAACGCCGAATAGAATTCAACAACGTTCTCCAGCGTTTTTGTCTTCCTCACGACAATCTCATAAATATCCGGTAATTCGACGATTCTTTCAGCCAACTCTCGTTTAATCTTATTACCCGGTATATCGAGTTGTTTGCAAACGGTGCTGAATTCCGAGCGCGCTATGTTCTCCGATTTTTTGTATTCCGCTTCTTTTTTTTCAAATTCCTGCAAGCAGTAGGATTTTTAAAACATTTTAAACGCCTGACTTTGTAGACAATTTTAATGACTTACATGTTGCATCTGTTCTATCTTCTGTATCTGCTTCTTGAAGCTAGGCACTTCGTAGCTTACATTCCTCATCAACATCTGTGCAGCTTCAGCAAGATACAAATTGTCTCTCTCGTAGAGTCTCACTATTTCCAGCCAATCTTTCATTCGCTGAGATCCGTATCGGCCAAACAGATTCTTGGAGTCAGCCTCCGTCTCTTTGAGAATCTCAATTATTTTCTTGCAGTGGAAATAATTTATGTCTGAAAAATAGCAACAATGACGTTTAACATTGCATGAAGCTTCCATTGCCTTCAAATCATTGGAAAAAAAGAAAACTAACGAGTTCCGGATAACAGTTTGGCGATGCCTTCGTGCACGGGCATATCTTGTATAGCGTTGTTTATTTTTGTTCGTATATCGAGAATGTTCGCCTGCCATCCTCTGTTGCAGTGCCGTCGGTTTATCAGCCAGTCCAATAATTTTCCAGCGTTTATGTCGATGGGAATGTTTTGTTCCTAAGGGATGCAAAAAAAATTATCTCATTGTCTCTTTTCAAATTCAACCATTTTGCGAATAATTAACAGGCGTTGCTTAATCGACGAAATCTTACCTCCATTCTTCGACAATTCTTTCGTATTTTATTTGCAACAATATTTATTCTTCACTTTTCTGACACCGACTGAAACAGCTGTTCGAGTCACGGCACGCGCGTCGTGGCAGCGTGAACCGAATACGAGAGAGAGAGGCCAACGTTTGTTGGTAAGGCAGTCTGTCGGTAAGGTAGGAACACCGTGGTAATACGAAGTTCAGCTGGCTCGGAATAATTGGCCTTCAGAAATTGTAAGCAATTAACGCAAGGTACGATACGTACATAATCAAGAAACTCGAGAATTGCGTTTATACGCAATAATAAAATGCGCAGAATGACGATTATTCCTGACATTCGAAATGACTTTGCACATCTTGAATTTATTATTAGTATAATCCCGCCTCTCGTTCACTATCTATCAATAGGGATGGTTTAATGACAGCTTTAATAATAATTAATAATATCAATAATCAATCGTCATTTGGAATTATTGTACATCGATATATTATTCAATATAATCCATTTCATATATTCTATATTAATATAGACTTCTATCTGTTTTCAATTAATGTTTGCATTTATTTAATTTCGTTCAATTTATTTTTAATGTTTTTGTTTTATTTTTTTATTTTTTTTAATTAAACGTCTTACGGTATCACGTCTGCCGAGAAAAACGTGGCAAAGTCCAACACACACAGACTCTCCGACCAATATCCGAGGGCGTATGTGCTCCGTTTTGTCGTAGTATTCCATTTTATAATATACCTAAAATACAACGTGGCGAGAAACGTCGTAACGAGAATCCGAAACTCCGTGATAAATCACGAAACGTTTATTTGTTTATTTTACTTCGATTAAACTACCATGTATATTCGGATTAAAAACGCCGGGGGATAAAATTGTGTCTCACAATGAGATACTGTACACGACATTGTTATAGCAGCTGAGCTATGCGTACCTTGTACGTTTTTTCCTTTCTACTATTAAACGCGTGTATGTGTACATTGTGTGACGTTATTTATATCATTTTCTTTTTTCGTTTAAATCTTTTCATTAATTACACAGTTAAGATCACAATTGTGTGATTGAAAAAGTACGACGGTGCTAGGAGACTAGACGTTAGGTTGAAAAATAGTAGAAACGAAGTTTGTTAAATGACAAGCGAATAATAACGTTGTTATCGTCGATCGTTAACGAACCGATGCCTCTTACGTTTGTTTTTTTCTTTTCATTATTTTTGTACTTTTTTGATTAGGGTTCATTGTTTGGCTAAGCACGAGTTCGTGTAACGGGTTTTTGTTTTACATGTTTTTTGTTTGTTTGTTTAATTGTAGACTTCTCGCGGCTCACCGACACGGACATATATTCGTATAGACACTCGTAAGTGAAACAACATTTATTCGCTTTTGACATTCGTTTTGTTTGTTAAAAAAAAAAAAAAAAAAAAATTAGAAAAAAGACAATCTATCACTGTACAGCCGCTTCGATCAGCCGACGACGAGAAAAACTGCTTGTTCGTTTAAAACACACGCAGTGGTCTCAACAACGACCTGATGCTACCCTTGCAAATAACATGCGCACTCTCGGATGGGGCCAAGAAAAATTACAGCTTTATTTAGTTGCGTTACGTAACTGGCATATACTACGTCGGAAGCCATCTAACACAGCATTTTTATTCATCATCTTTCTCTATCTCTCTCCTCGTCTCGTTGCAGCAGTATCTTTCTTGCCTCTCACGTATCTAATATATTATGCCCGATGGACGAGAAAGAAGCTAATATAAAGCTCTTCACTGAATCTGTCAAATTTATGACTGGTCTCAATTACTCTACACCTTCCGCTCGCCGTTTTCAATTTTTTTTTTTTTTTTTTCAGCGAGAAAATAACTACATTAAAAAAATCTACATTATCCCTTAACAACCTCTTAACGCAATGTCAACAAAAACAATGTTATGGGGAAGGGACCAGCGAAGAAAAAAAAATCTAATGTTATACTACAATTTCACAATTGCCGGAGTACGTAATAGCAACGAATAAAATTTTACAAACGAGATACTACCGTCCCCTGACAATCGATAATTGACAATACTGTCGTTTGAAAAATCCCACTTTTTTATTTACTTTTTTTAGCGTGGTATTTTACCACGAGATTCCGGTGCCGTACTCATACACTAGACGTGTATACAATTGGACCTCTTCTTTTTTATTTCTCGTTTTCTTTTAACGTACTCGCTTATACACTAATTCAACGAATTTCGAGTATCTTATCCCCAATTGATTATTCGGAGGATGAAATTATCTCTATTGTAAATTCATACCACATCACCTGAAACCCCTATTTTTAACTGAAACCCGTTAGATGTAAGCTGGCAAAGCATAGTACGAAAAAAAACTTGTGAACATCTCTATCCTTTCATTCAATCTCGTCTATCTTTCAATCTCTCTCTCTGTTACCGCGCACTTGCTCGCGCGCGTTTTCATATCGAATAAGTTAATAAATAATTAAGATCGTAAATTCTTAATTATCCGATACCACTAATAATGCGAATCAATAGGGATTCAAATATTTCCCGAATATTTTGGAATCAATATTAATGTTCAAAGATCGAAAACTGTATGCTCACATGTTTACATTGTCGTCGATGAAGATGCGGGTGTTCCGGTGGGCACGAGGATTTTCGTGTATACTTTTTATCGCTTTTGTTGTGATTTGTGTCGTCGTGGGTGAGTCGCTTATGCTCGGAAACATTTTTTTTTACCCATGTAAAGTGAAACGAGACGTGACATTTGGTTTGTAATGTGTAACGTTTGACTTGCATCGAAGACTGCGCTCGAGACTCAACAAATTGCACCTGACGAGCGTTATTCGTCCTCCGTATCGCCGTCGCTGCTGTATTCCTGAAGTGCGGCTGGCCTTACGAATGGCGCGTTATTCATCTGACTGGAACGAAAAAAAATAACGTTAAAAATTATTTTTTATATTAAAACGTAAAGAAAAACAGAACATAGAGAGCAAATAAAAAAAAGTTGTCACGGTACTAACGCGAGTCTTCGATAATGGTTCAACCATTCTTCGAGCATCTGTGCCACAAGCAGTGGCCTTTTGTGAAGTTTCTGTTGTGCAACGAGAATACCACCCTCTGTGGTGCAAACATCAAGCCACTGTTTCAAAATCGTTTCCTCGCGGCCAATTTCCTCGGGACTGAGAAAATGAATAGGCAACAACTTGCGTTCTCGATCCATAAGTGGCATGAAAGTTGTTTGCATTTGAATTTGTAACTGTTGCATCGGACTGTTGTTACCACCACCGACACCGCCGTGAGCAGCTAGCGAGGACAATCTCGACGAGGCGTACGGCTCTATAGGTACGAGTGCTGTGAAGTGACCGCGCGTGTAACCCAATGCTATCGGCGAACGAATGCAGAACGAGGGTTCCCACAATAGAGGCAGATAGACGCCTTCGAATCTCGCGTAGCCTGTGAAATGAAACAAACAACGCAATTTTAGGTAAATCGCAACATCTTTGATTGAATATCAAATGCACGGACTTTTTCGTGCGATAATACAACAAAACTTAAAGCTTCGATCAATCGATAGCTCACCTATGTCCTCTCCACGGAAGCTCTTGACATATTTGACGCCGTAAACGATAATAGGCCTCCTCAGTATATGAGCGAGAGCGAATACATGTAATTGTTCTAAAGCGCTACCCGGTTGGGCGGCCGTTGCCAATAAACTCTCCCAATCATCCTGCCATTGCGCCTCCTCGAGTGTGAAGTCCAGCATTCTGGAAGCCTGCGACGCCTCGTACTCCCTCCAGCGTGGATAAAAACTGCCAATCATAATTTCATCTCATATAGTTTTTGTAGTAGGTCCTTGTGGCTCGGACGCTTCGCACCCTCGCTATGAACTATGGAATTCAGTAACCGGTGATTTACCGGGAATACGTGAATTCCGTTCGAAAAATGAGATATCCACACTTTATTTTCGTGTGCAAAACAATCATTTTTTTGCACACGACAATAGTGCACAGCTTACCGAGGCGCACAGAATAGAAGCAGAATTGTATAATAGGAAAATAGTTATCGGAGCCGATGTCGGTGGCCCGCAGGGAAATTTAAGGAGCTCTAAAGGAACCGTCTGGCTTCTTGAAAATTGGGACCAATAAAGAACGAAAGAAACAGGGTTCTAAAATATATATAAGATTGGAGATAAATAATGATTCAATAAACTTACAATTGGCCAGCCTGCTGTAACGAATCTGCGAGTGCCCGCCGCAGGGCATTATCCCGATCGAAAACGCCCCATGTAGCTTGCATCGCCGAATCGAGAAGACAGTCGCCGGCGGATCTGTTCCACAATGCGTGCAAGCGAGAACCGAGTCGCTCTGTAATTTCGAGAGACCAATTCAACGCCGGTGGTTCACCGCCACCTCCCTCGAGCTGCTGTTGAGCTTCGCGATCGAGTAGTTCCTCGAGCATCTGTTCTTGAACGACACTCGGCAGATCTTCGACTTCGGCAGGCAGTGCGAAAGTAGCCATGTCGGTGACGAAGTAACATGGAAATGTACCTTTGCGCAATCGAATACTATTCGTAACGTGTCGGCGTATCTGGGCGGCGAGATCGGGTGCCACGTAACTCGGTACTCTCTTAACACCTGAGCCTGAACCCTCGATTTGTGATAACAGCGTTGCTAATATATCTTCCCGTTGAAACCTGATTGCTAGATGAACCAGCGTATGTCCTACGTCAAAGGCACTGCTTCTGTTTAGGAGTAAAACCTCGGAATGCGTCAATTGACGGGCTGGATCACCGCCGCTTGCCAGGTAAGCTTCAACGGGCGCATTGTCGCCCTCGACAATGCCGAGACAAGCGTTTAGCCAACACCAATCCGTGTGACGTCTGAGCTGCTTCAGCCGGCTGTCGTAGTCGCAATCGTTCGGCGACTGGGCTGTAGGTAAGCTGTCGTTTCTCTGATCAAATCTGTGCGAACTCCTGGGACGAGAAATTTAAAAAATCGTCAGCATTATCAGCTTAGAGTCGTCGAAGGTTTAAGTTCGTACAAATTAATTGAATCTCACCTCCTGGCTATCGCGAGATTTTCGTCTCGTTGAGCTTGATGAATATAGGGCGGTGTATTTTGAGGCGATAATGGTAAACTCCGCTGATTGTGGTCCCTCTCGGGACTCGGCAATATGAGACCCGAGTTAACGCCAGACTTCTCTCTCCTCTCTCCTCGTTCCTTCTGATGAGCGCACATAACGCATTTCGTAGCTTTCGGCCAATTCTCGTAAGTACACACGATGCAGCACCACTTGTCAGGATTCGTGTTGGTCGGTGTTTGAACTCTGTTCAGCGAGGCTTGATTCAATTGGGCGTTAGAACCGGAATTAAGCGGAAGCGACGGCGGCGGCGGATCTCCGAGTCTTAACGGCGCTAGATGCTCGTGAAGATTAGAGGCAATCGAGTGCATCGATTGAGTATGATTAGCTGGCTTACGATTGCTGCATTGAACGCAACGACTGGCATTTTGATAATTCATGTAAGTGCAAACATCGCAAGACCATTTGCCGCACGATGGCAAATTTTGACTGTAATTTTGTGGGCTAAGATTGTAAGAGTCGGTCGTGTGACTTATGTGCGGCACCGGACCTGATGCTGCATTTGATGACGATCTCTGGGGACTTGGATCGCGCAGTCTGTATATGTCCTCACCCAACAGAGGCTTCGTACCTCTGCACATCGTACATTTCAACGAAGATGGCCAATTCTCATAGGTACAATATTCGCAGTTCCACTTCGATTGAGTCTCCTCCAAGTGGTTACTCATCGTTGCTGTGCCCGTACCTTTGGAAATTTTCAACAGCGTATATCTGATTATGCTTAACGAATGTAATAAAAAATGTACACTGCTTTAATAATAAAATACTTACCCTACACCTTTTAGTCAGTCGAATTCAAAACGTGCGCATGAATCTTGTGCAAATTTTTTTCAAGCCACAGCGAGAAAGTGTTTTCTGTGTCACGTAGCGGTCATGTCGACGGAGGAACGACGGAGTGAATATCACCGGACCAATCTCCAGGCGAACAGCACGGAGTAGCTGTGAAAATATAAAGACAATTTTTCAGAGTCGATGCGTCGGCGAGCGCGTAAACTTATAAGTTATTTGTTTAATGCAAAAATAACCGACACAACGGACCACGAAAGTACCGAGGACTGACCCAAGTTTCGCTGGTCCACAAGCGCGGCGTCTCGTCAAAGGGATCACAGAATAATAAGATTTCAACGCCCGGACCGTTAGGAACATGGGCTAACTGACGGAACTACAACCCGTCCTCCCAGTGGGGTAGATGTCACGCGCGAGACAGCTCCATCCGAGCGCGAAACGCTGTTTTTTTTACTTCGCGTAACCGACACACGAATCGTTGGAAGATACGACGATTATTAGAGGAACGAAACACCGTTATGCTCGCTGATTCACTGAAATTTTAAATCGGAAAAACAACAAAATTTACGAACACTCAAAACAGTCGTTTATCCATCGCGAATTATAACGCATAAAATTTTGACGGTCCCTCTGTCCTAACTCGCGCAGCTTCGCGTATCTCTGCACACAGTAGTGCAGTTACGATTGTTGTACGAGCGGCCGAACGTAGTCAACACTGGCGCCAGCTCTCGATGTTAACATCGAGTTATATACAAGTAACCGAGAAAACTCACTATTTTTATTTATTTTTTTCCTTTTTATTTCGATGATTAACACCGACAAGACAGCCTCCGCACGGATCAATTATTCGTCGTTTATTCGATAAAGCACGCTGTTTTGTTCGTTAACGCCCGCGGGGCCTCTTCGCGCTTGTCCTTCTAACACCTCGCCGTCATGATGTTTCTCTCGGGCTTGTTGGCATACGAAAAGCCTAACGCACACTCTCGGGGCGAGCTTCTCGGTGGGAAAGTAGGTTTTGACAGTCATCCGCAAACACACACGGAGCGCCCAGTCGTACCAACCACGAGGATTTATTCGCCGTGGAATTTTTGTATGTTGCACATACGCGGATATATAGATAGTTATTCGTAATATGTACTCGCGTTTAAAGTGTCACGCGAATTTTTCGAGCCTCGGCAATGTCCAATGTTCCGTCCCACGCGATTCTTCTCCTTTATCGGTGCACACGCGAGTATGTCATTACCGAATTATGTAACTCTTTACCGAGGCGAGACGCGATTTAACCTCCAAAGGAAAATTGATCGCGCGGACTGCTCGGAGAAACGCTGTAATGCACTGGCCCGTAAGTAGTTGTAGCGGTGGTTGCTACTGATGCGGTTGGTTCGTCCCGCGCGGCACTTCCGTTTCCTGAATTCAACCGAACGCGGTACACGGACGCTCTCTTCCTCGACGATTGCCCGGGGATCCTCTTCGCGCTTGTTATCCCCTCTCGACAATTAGATCTCACACTACTTGTACAGTTATTCTGCTAACGACACCCTCGCGCGTATTCTCTCGATCGCATAGCAGCTACAAGGTCAAATGTAATTCACGCGTCGGAAGATGCGTCAGACGCATTTGACAGAGACTCGGGAGTTCGTTATACATAAAACACGACGAGGAGCAGGAGAAGGACGAGGCGGTGGGAGAAATATTCTATTGTAATGCAACGAGCAAGATAGGGAAAGACGGACCAGCACGAGGAAACACGCACCGTCCGCGGGAAAGCTGTTTTTTTATTTTTATTTATAAATACCTGGGCCCCGCGCCAAATGGGGCTCAGCCTAGACATCTATCCTTGACATTTGATCAAAGGGAGAATGTCATAGTTGTCATAGATCTCCGCCCATTCTCCCTCTCCCGCGCTATCTCCGTCGCTTCGTTTAAATCGCAACAAATATCTCGATCGACATCGAGCTCGCTCTTCAAGAGATATAAATACTAAAAATAAATAAATGAAAGCGCTAAATCACTACTGTCCTACCAATCACGCTAGAGCGCTGTCGCTCGACTAGAGGGAAATGCTGAAAGCAGATGTTTCGGAACGCAAGCGAAGTTTCGTCTGCTACACGACGTATGACGTCACCATCAGCTGACCGCTCAAGGGAAATTTGCTGACGGAGTCACGAGAGAATTTAAAAAAAATATATAAACAGGACGAAGAATGGAGTTGAAAATATCGATTTTGTACGGAAGCGAGACCGGAACTGCACAGGACACTGCCGAACAGATATGGAAGAATTCAAAAAGGTTTTGTTTATCACGACACTACTGCTTTATTGTAAAATTACCAATTGACCCGTGAATCGCTCCCATTACGGAGGCCAATCGTTAATGAGGAGTTCCGTTAATTTGTTTCGCGGTGTAGCTGTACACCGTAAAATTAACAGTAGTTGAAAAATCATTTGTTGGAATGCTCATACATTTTTATCATAGCAATGTCGTATATTAAATAATTATCAGCGTCGAATCTTTCTGAATTTCACTACCATGATGAAGATCGTTAATTATTGTTAGCTGCATTTTTCAGTTATATAAAACCTCATTATTTTTTCAGATACGGTTTCAAGTGCTCTGTGAGCTCCATGGACGAGTACAGCATAGAGAATCTAGTAGCGGAAAGGCTCGTGATTTTTGTCGTCGCGACTACGGGCCATGGAGAACCACCGCACAACATGACAAAGTTTTGGCGTTTTCTTTTGAGAAAAAATCTTCCTACCAACTCACTGGAGAACGTAAAGTACGCTGTTCTCGGACTTGGGGACAGTTCCTACGAAAAATACAATTTTGCCGCGAAAAAATTGAATCGCCGCTTGGCTCAGCTCGGCGGTACGGAAATTCTTCCTATCGGTCTCGCGGACGATCAGCACGATCTCGGTATCGACGCCACTGTCGGCCCTTGGGTGCAAAATTTGTGGCAGATCATAAGCTGCACGTTCAACGTCACTCTCGATTACACGTCGAGCTCCGGTGACGCGATAATAGAACGTTTCAATGTCAATGTTGAAAATGAAAATGAACATGATATATCCAATGGCCACATCAATGATATTTACCGAGTGGAATTGACTTCAAACAAGGAACTGATGGTAGGCAGGTTGACAGAAAATATTCGTACGACGACCGAGGATCATTTTCAAGATGTGAGATTGATGAAATTTCATACCGATAACGTTAATTACGCACCGGGCGACGTTCTCTACGTCAGACCAAAAAATTCGCCTCAACAAGTGGACAATTTTTTTGCTCTTCTGAAAGAACATAACATTCGATTGTGTCGCTCCAGCGTGATAAGGATCACAGAAAAAGAGATCAGAGTACCAATGGTTCTGAGAAAGCCACTGACTCTCGGCGAGATAGTCGAGCAATATTGGGACTTGAGTTTCAAGCCACGAAGATCGACTATGCAAGTATTGGCATCTGTGAGCGACAATGAATTGGAGAAGGAGAAACTCTACGAGTTCACGCTGTCCACGGGACAGGAGGAACTGTTCAATTATGTTAACCGACCTAGGAGAACAATTATCGAAGTTCTGAGAGATTTTCCACACACGACTAAAAATCTCAACGAAAGAGTACTCTTCGAGATAATGTCGCCTATAAAACCGAGAGCTTTCAGTATAGCTTCAAGTACACACTATACGAAAAATGAGGTCCATCTGTTGGTCGCGGTTGTTAGATACAAAACTAAGCTCTTGGAGCCTAGAATAGGTCTCTGCTCGAACTGGCTAGCAAGTTTGAAGCCTGGTGACAAAATTATATTTTCCATTCAAAAGGGAACCTTCAAGTTCAACTGTGCCAAGCCTATGATCCTTATCGGCCCAGGAACCGGAGTTGCAGCATTCAGATCGCTCCTGCTTGAGAGAATGGCTCGTGGGGATGACCTGAAGGACACTTTGCTATTTTTTGGCTGTAGAAACAAAAGTAAGGACTATCATTGCCGGAACGATTTTGAATTGATGTCAAAGAGGAATAATTTACGAGTATTCTGTGCATTTTCAAGAGATCAAAAGGATAAAATGTAAGTATTATGCCTTGAGCTTGCGACTATGAAATAATTTGGTGATTGAATTTTTTTTTTTCTCTTACAGATATGTACAACATGTTATCAGAAGGGAACGTCAGCTGTGCTGGGAATATTTACAGAGAGACGGGAGCATTTATTTATCAGGTAGTTCAAAAAATATGCCGAAATGTGTTCGAGACGAATTCGTTGAGTTGGCCAAAGATCTCGGGCAATTGGATGAAGCTGCAGCTGAAACTTTTATAAGCAAACTTGAGAAAGAGGGTCGATATCAGACTGAAACTTGGGGATGAATAGGGTTCTTGAAATGATTATATTGCCCAAGCTGTACAATAATATTTACACACAGTAGTTGAATAAAGATCGTCCTTTAATTATGTTTTGTCTTACTCGGACCCGAAGTTTGGCTAGTATATCATACGGGCGGATAAATCCGACACAAAAACTCTTCTTTTTCCTTTTGTGTCTGGATTCGTGCAGTGGGCCAAGTACAGGAACAAAAAACTACGCCGAGAAATTTTGCACGGCGCCAGCTGATCGACTGATCAAACATGGCGGCGGTCAGCCGGACGAGTCGAAACCTGTCGAAACCTCCTTCCATCATGACGTCACATGACGAGGCCCTTACGAATAAAAATGAATTACCATAGTTAGATAAATTACCGAAAAATATTGTTAGTAACTGCGATCATTTTACCGATTATTCAGCCTCATATCACTAACAGCTAAATATAAAAAATGAACGATTCATAGAGTTCGAAGCTGCCAGCAACATGCAGCTAATATCGAAACGCGCCTGTAGCAAATCTATAAGTTCTATTTTTTTCTGAATTTCTCGTGGGGCGCGTCGCCTGTCAGTGAAGCGCTGTCAAAAAATGTATAAGTCGATTACTCTTGTCACTTGCAGCGCGAGATAATATCCATTGTATTCTCGAGGTTGAATGAGTAACAAAGTAGAATGATGTGTGGCGTTCGCAAGGACTATCGGAATCTCTGTTGCAAAGCGCCATATTCTTAATTTGGATTCGCGAAACTCGCGAACCGTGGATAACCCCCTCGTCGGGTTTATCACAGTCTCGCGTAGAAGAAATTTTTCGTGGATATACGCCTCAAAAACAGGCAGTTGTGCCATAGTGACGAAAGAATATGGCTTGTCTTTTATTGAACCCAGATGACATCGACATCAAGATACCGAGCGTCGAAACAACGGACGGTGTTACCTACTACGTGATCGAGGTTAGAGTAGCGGCCGTATTTTGGAGCCTTAAACACAGGTACAGCGAGTTCGCCGAACTCCACGAAATCCTCATAGCCGAGCACTGCGTCGAGAAGGATATTTTACCGCCGAAGAAACTTATCGGCAACAAGAGCGAGGTTTTCATCGAGAAACGCAGGATCGGATTGCAAAGTTATCTCAACCTAGTTTATTGCTATCTCAAGAAAACATTGCCCAGGGAATTTGCGATTTTTCTTCATCTCCACCTGCACGACATATTCTTCATACTTCAGAATATGGCTCTGGAATTCTTTACCCGGGGCGACTCCCTTTTAGAGTCATCAAAGAGTTACACTTTTACTCCTCTTCAGGTATATGTCGTCTTAATTTTACCAAATTTATTTTATATTTATATTTGTTGTTCCATTTCCACTGGATACCGTTCTAGGGTTTTACAAAACCCCATCCCGATTCCCCTCTAGCTACCTAACTTCCAGTTCCTTTGTAACTGCTTCAGCTACACTCCAGTGCATTTGCCAGGACATGGGAAAACTATGGAAAACCTGTGGTAGCACAGACAGCCATCTTCTACTGATCCTCTGGTATTTTTGCACTTGAGTAAAATGCAGAAACACCAAGGTATCAGAAGAAGGCGCTCCCTCTCAATGGTCTATGTACCAGTGAGCGTACAGCTAAGCAGTCACCCATCCAAGTACTGATCGCAAATGAATCTGCTTGAATGGGAGACCACCGGAGCTGTGCGTGAACCTGCATTGCTGTGCATTGACCTGCTGTCAAATTAATATATTTTATATTATTCTATACTTAATTTACCTGAATGGTCCAATTAATGTAATCTTTTTCTCATTTCAGTTATACGCCATCAGCGAAAGGCTCAAACAACCCTGTCCCCCCCTGGAGGTAGCGGACAGAAAGTTTGACTTCAGTCATGTATTGGATCTGAATTCTCATCTGAAACACCTTGTGATTCAGGGATCTTCCAAGTGCTTTGGTACAAGCAATATCGACCTCTCTTCGTTGCCCATAGAATTGTCCTCTTTCAAGAACGCAGAAACTCTGACAATACAGGAATATCCCATGGAGAAGATTTATGGAATGGGTAACACGAGAGATACCGTAAAGCATCTCGAGGTGCACAATACGACCTTGAGGAACATCGTCGAATTCGCTATGTGCGAGGAAGTTCACAAGCGAATAGAGAACGCGAACGACTCGCACGTGTGGTTGAAATTGACTCATCTGGATCTGAGCGACAACAGGATAGAAACGATAGACGAGGCGATAAAGCTTCTGCCTCACATAGAATCTCTGATGTTGAACAACAACTTACTCTCGGAAATATCGAACGTAACTCTCCTGCCGCGTTTATCGCAACTGCATCTGGCGTCGAACAGCTTCACCGCTCTGCCCGATAATTTGCACACAAAATTGGGCAACATAGTTTACATGGATTTGTCCCAGAACAAACTGACTACTCTCTCGAGTTTCTCGAAATTGTACTCCCTCGAGGGTCTTGACGTAAGCTGCAACAGAATCGAGAACATCGAAGAAGTCAAGAACATCGGACACTTGCCGTGTCTTGAGAATCTAAGACTGACGGGCAATCCCGTTTCGACAATCGTCGACTACAGAGTCAAGGTATTAGAACCGTTCGGCAAACGCGCCGGCGACATATGTCTTGACAACGAGAAGCCTAATCAGAAGGAGCTCGACACAGTGGCTGTCCTTCAAGCGCTGAGAATCGCTCGAGAGGGCAAGTCACCCACTTTCAATACAACCGACTCGTCACTGTTCTCCGCTGAAATACCGAGCACTTAGACCGAATTCTTCCTTTGATCAGTCGAACTGGTTCGATCCCTATCTCCCTCGGTTCTACGTACTCGTTCACGGTTTTCTCGATCGACAAAGTGGATACCACGCCACGACTCCCGTACACACGGAATTCTATATTCACTCAGCAGTATCTCGAATACCAAATAATATGAAAAAAAAGAAAGAAAAATGATAATATATTTTCTCGGGGGTCATTGGTCTTTTTATATAAAAAAAATGCTCCGAAAGGTTCTTATCGCAAAATTGCGGATACTCGTAAGTTGTCGGATTAAAACGCGGGGTGCACATTACTCAGAATACTACGTCGAAAAGACAATTACAAGACGCGATGCATTATTTGGTGTATGAATTTTATATAACGGATGTAGCGAAATGAAAGAAATATAATAATAATATTCTGCTGTATATAAGATGACAAACTATTTTGTTTATATTATAAATTAAATAAACTGTGATAATTATACTTGAAACAACGACGGTTAATATAATCATCGGACCTACCTTGGCGCCTCGCGAGAAACATCTTCGACCCAATTGATTTACGCAAACATTGTTATTTTTCGATTCAAATGAGCTTTTATTTAATCCTCCCCGACATCATCGCTTCAACCTTTAAACATTATTACTTGTTGAAAATATTAAAATATTCATAAATAATATTATACCAATATCATAGTAATGCTTACCGATACGCTAGGCATATTATGTTTAGTCTTTTAACGTAAATCTAAATCTACCACGTACATAAGTTATCGTTACAAATTATCATGTTTTTTGCTTATTTTTCTTTCTTTCATTTTCACATGTACGTATAATCCGCCGCATATCCGAATTTTTGCGCGCACAAACGAGCCTCCATGATTTCTTTAGGATCGTTGTAACGTCTGCGAATTGTTGTTAACGTTGCCAAGCACCTCGGCGGAGTAAGATCCAGGGGTGCGACGACTTTCTCCCAATTACCTTTCCACATTATTTACCTTTGGACTCACTTATTTTCTCATATGCCTGATTATCGTTTCTTGACGTGACATTAGTCACTTCGAAAAATAATTCCTCGTCGCTTTAACTCTTTAACACAATCGACCAACTGCGCATATTAGGCACGATGACAGCTGCAACAGCAACAGCGAGTAGACGCAGCGGTGTGTTTTCGATTATAAATCATCAATGATGTACTTTCTCCGTTATTAGTCTTTACCGTGTAACGTTGAGCCCAAAAACTGTCGTTATTCGAGCGACGATCGTTCGAATTTGTCTTCGCTCGTGTTTTTTTTTTATGTATAGGATCTTTTATAAAACTCTGAAAACTTCGTACAATATAGGAGGAGGTGGGGCCTCGAGGGATAAAAAGTTCGTAGGCTTCGCGCGAAAGCTCCCATCGCAAAGGGGAAACGGGAGAAAAAAAACCGTAATGGAAACAGGCAGGAAGAATGGAAAAAAAGTAACTCGAATCCGCATTTTACATGCAAATTCGGAAATGGGCGAGAGAAGCTTTTCGGATACAATATATATATGTATATATATATATAGTATATATATTTAATTTCTTTTTATAACTTAGTTGTGCGCGATGGGGATGAGTTTTTCGCCAGAACCGATTGCCGGAAGTGGAGCCTCGATGGTCAGAACACCGTCCTTGCTGAGCGAGGACTTGATGCTCTCGGGATTCGTTCCTTTCGGCAGCAGAAATTCCCTGTTGTACTCCCTGTAGATGGACTTGCTCTCGGTCTTCTCCTCGTGCTTGGCGTGGACCTTTGGACACAGAAAAAGTTCAAAGTCATCATTAGTAACATTGCTATCGAAGATTGCATTGAGAAAGACTTAACAGTCGCTCGGGTTTAAAAATAACGCGAACGACGCAAGTAATGTTAGAAGGCAGGCCAAACGAACGCTTGACCGCACGGAAAATCGATATTCCGAGAGATATAGCGAGAGCTCTGCCTACCCGAGACACTGTGACTTCTGCGGGCCCGGGATATTGCGTGATCCCGGTAATAAGCCGATATTCCCAGGTTGATTTATTAATACGAGCGTGAGCCACGGCAATCGAATGAGAATTCCGACGATCCCATTCTCCGAGCGTCGAAATTTATCATCGCATTTGTCCCTGACGATAAAAATAAAGGGTCGCTTCGATCGAATTTCATTGAGGTCCGATTATGCTCTAGCTGGTCGCGTGCAACTTTTATCGGGCTTACGCACGAGCTCGTCAACGTCGAGATAATGACGGGGTAAATGTACCAGTCGTCGCTCACGTACACTTTACAAATTGCCTGCAACTATAAGTTTACCAACAGATGTTCCAATTTTTTTCCCCTTGCCAGTATCCTATTATCGCTTCCACGATAAATTGAGCAATTGCGAAATATAATTAATAATTTCAGTGTTCGCCTATCTATTTATCTTCATCCATCTAAATAATAAAATCGTTGGCAATTTGTCAACCAACGGACCACCGTCCTTTCGCCGATCGATCAGCGACACGCGGGTCTCCAGGGCAGTCGTGAAGTAACTGCGGTGAATTGTGACTCATCGGCCAGACCTGTGCGCTCATCCACTCCGTGATTGAGAGCAGGTCAGTTCGAGAGCCTAAAATTTATCCAGACGCACAACGAACACCCTGTCACGCCACGCTAAAATGAATCTCTCGAATTAGTCGATCCTTGATGGAAGTTTTTTTCCCACCTAAGCAAAACGGTAAACGAGATCTCACACGTCCCATCAGCGTCGTGCGTGTCCGCAAGAGTGTTTTAACAGCTGCGCTACTCGACCCGATCCCGCTTACGTGGCGGTAAACAAACACACGAAATTGTTAAACGCCACGGCTAAACGTACGTTTCTATTAATATTGGACCGAGGTAACATTCCTCCGTGTCTCGCTGCTTCTCATATTGTATAATACAGAGCGAACAACGCGAGTATCGGATATCGGATATCGCGAACCCTTCACCCAAGGAGGAATTTTTTCCAAGAGACGACCGACTCCGCATTCTTCAAGTTATAACAATGATACGGATATTTATAATCAACTTTATATGATATATGATTTGTTTCGGATTTTCTTTCACAATATTTTATTTTTGTTCCCATCGTATGAAAGTTGCCGAAAGGCGGACTTCAGCTTCTAGTTACAGTCGAGTTATCGTTACGTCACCATAATAATTTCTCAATATGACTCGCTCTCGAATGAATTTCGACGACGTGGAAATTTGCTCGCTATGAGAAAGGAGAGAAACGTCGGTAAACCTACTTGTCTTTTACGGTCGCGGTTATCTTCCCGGACGGAGGAGTACAGAAAGGGTGCGCTGAGACGGGGTGGACAGAGGGCGAGGAATGAATCAGCCGTAGCCATAAAATGTCGTTGTCTATCGCGGGCGCCCGGCGAACTTTTATAAGAAAGTGGGTTACGGTGTCGAACGCGTTATCTTTTTCCCCACGATGTTGGCTGTTCCGGGCCGGGAAATGGCGTACGTCGAGAAACCGAGAGTAGTAATAGAACCGCGGAGGGTGGAAAAGCCGGAGAGCCAAAGGGATAAAGATTCCGAGCGGCGACGCCCAGACGCTATACGAGTTTCGGCAACATGCGTAAATGGCGGTCAATCGATAGCTATTGCCGGAGATACAAAGAAAACAAAAAAAATAAATGAAGGAGGAAAGCTGAAGATCAATCGTGATACGTTTATTTGTGAAGACGTCCGTAAATCATCAACGATAATCTCTCCTCGCGTTATCTTATGCTTGCGACCTTGATAGATGGAAATGACCTTGCATTAAGTATAATATAATCATATTAAGTACGAGTTGTCAGTTAAAAGAAGGATCGATTCCCATGCTCCCGTGTTCCTATCCATTTTATAATAAATTAATTTATTAATCTGTAATTATTGTCATTAAATGAAGTTCGCATTTGTTCTGAAGCCAAAGTCATACCAAGTCATATAGCGATTAGTATGTACTATTTTCTTTTTATCTGTAAAAGGAGCAATCCGTTAATAAATTATCAATCCATCAATCAATATAAATAACGTAAAAATATACCCGACAATATCGAGGCAAATTTTATCAGAGTGCCGATCACTCGTTCCGCATGATTGAAATAATAATAAAAACGTGTGTATATCATCGGCATGTATAGATATATGTATATAGCGCTTGCATGAGGTTTTGCAAGCTCCTCGATAGCCGATCGCTCCGAGTCATTACGCGAAGGACGACGGTACAGAGGCTCGCAGAGCAGAATAGGTATAGATAGGAACGCGTATTCCGGTGTGCGTGTCACGCTGTTCAGGCTGACGGTCACCGACGTATTTAGAAATCGAGCCTCGTCGTCGAGCGGCACCGCTCGTGTGTGCTCGCGACCCTGACCAAAGAACCGCCGACACCGCTGCCTCGTTCTCTCGCACTCCGATCCTTCCCCCCGTCCGCCCCTTCCGCGTCTCACGTTCGTTCGATTCTTTCGGATGTTTATACGAGCTATGCGAACGCTGCACAGCAACAGATGATGGAACCGCGCTTGAGATTTTTCGAACGCTCGAGAGACTCGCGGCGATAATCGGCAGGAGGAACTCGAGACGAAGACGTCCTCGAGGAGGACAGAGGTCGCGGTACTTCCGGCGCGTGTGGATCGAAGATATATCAATGACGATTTTGAGGACGCAGAAATGATAAGCGATCGATCTGCGCGCTTTGATTGCAAAGGTGTGTGATTTTTTTCGTTTTTTTTTTATTCTCGATCGAATCGATCGAGCGTGTCTCCACGGCGACGAAGCCGGGTGTCGCGGCTAGAGGTCAGTGAATAAAAAAAAAATGCAGGTGCAGGATATTAGACCGCGCCTCTAACAAGAGAACGAACAACGATGCGCCGGAGCACAGCTGGAGCATCGCCTGGAACAACGTCGCCGCTGAGGCGGGGCACCGGTGTGCTAATTGCATTACGCAAAGCGCTAATGAGTTAGCCACTCTCTCTACTTCGTGGCCCGGAGGACTCTTTGCTTTGACGACGCTTCGCGATATCGAATATCTGTCCGAGTGACGAAAGGAATTTTATTTACAAAACGGAGAAAATTGTTCAATTGACTGTAGGATTAAAAGACTTCGAACTGAAAAACAATCGTTCCCAGTTCTGCATTTCTACTATCAAAAAAGTGACCTATCTATGGAATTAAAGAAAAAAGATAATGGACGAAAGCGATGTGGGGCAATCGATATTTCCAATTTCAGTAGAGGAAAATAAACAATACAAAAAATAAACGCTGACTCATTTTTACGTTTATGAGACATCGCATGTTGCCATGTCACCGAGAAGGGTGTATAGGCGTTATCGATCTCTCGGCTTGCTGAAGCTCTACTCATAAAAATGCGGTAGGTTGACGCGGGATGAGATCGTGGTATTGTGAACAGACACAGTACCCGCAAACGTGTACGTCTCCGGAGCTGCTACAGTAATAGTCGCAGGAACGCGGTAATCCTAGAAGTAACTCGGGCGAACAGTCAGAGACTTAGCTCTTTCACCTATACAGTCGCACATGCGACGGGTGCGAATCCCTCGCCGGTAATCCAAAGCGAGAACCGTCCAGTTCGCCCGGGACATGCTTTAAAGGCCGCGGAAGGGCCGGTGTTGGTCGTGTCGTCTTACCTCGATTGCGCAAAATTTCTACCTGCGAGGAACTCTCGGAGAGGTTCGCGTGCTGCTTCTGCGGGTTGCAGAACTACTATACTATACGCGGTCAGGATCATCGAACCGCAAGAGCGGCGAATAGAATGCAGCGTATAAAGTCTCGGCGCGGTGAGTGCGGATGGAATCGAGAAGATCGGGTCGTCCCGCTCGGTTTAAAAACAGCTCGAGATGGCGAATCTATACGATTATCTGTATACAAAAAAAACTTTTACGATGTTCTTTTATTTTCTCGATCATGACCCATAGGATAAAAGATCGTATTACTCGCTCGACTGCGGAGTCCGAAGGTTTTTATTCCGAGAGATTAAACAGGAAAGAGTCCGGGTAATTCAACACGTAGGCGATACGCGCGGAGTCAGTGCACGCGATGCACATCGCCGTGAGATATCGCGAGTCAACGAACGAACAAGTGTCCCAGGTCGGGAGGGAATTAAAAAAGACGCAAACAATTGGTAAAAGTATCTCAAAGCTGTTGCGCAACCCAAGTGGATGGATCGTGAATACCGTTCTCTTTGGAATTTTCTCGGGTATTCTCGGTAACTGTTCCCGGCCTGCGGACCGCCGAAATAACGCGGTTGCAAAGCGCCAGCCATCAAACATGCGTGCTTCTGTTACTGACTCAGAGACTAAAAATAATGGATAGTCACTTAGCGGTGGCTTCGACTCTTTTGCGTCTCGCGCTTTTGGATTTTATTTTTTCGATAGTTTACGTAGACCGCGCGTATCGCGCTCCGGGAGGTACGGCGCTGGAAATTTACGCCTTTGAAGACATCTGGCGAGATACAGACACCTTTTTTTTTGCTCTCACCTCGAAATTATACGAAATAGATATTTCTTTAATGAATCGGCAACACTGGAGCGGACTGCAATGTTTCGAGAATGGTAAACACCGAAAATTATATTATATTCGTCTTATTTTTGTTTTTTCTCCTAAAAAGTTTTTTTTTGCCCTCTGTACCGTTCAAATACGGACCGTAGTTTTCTTTACATTAATTGTTTTTCGAGCAACCATTGCGATACAAGTCGCGCGAAAAGGGTCGAGTCAAGATTCATCATTATTTTTTTTTTTTTTTATAGTCCGTATCTGGCTCCGTCCCGTCGAGTTCCCGACCTTGAGGAACGATCCTTTAAGGTACGAGTCACCTTATTCCGTTCCGCCGATCCGAATAACGCAGACCTTGACCACGATACACCGTGCGGCTCGAGACTCGCAAACGCGATTCTTTTATGGGAGTAATAAAATTAAATCCGCTCGGACTTCTTCGGCCTTTTGCTCACTCGCGAAGGAGTCTTTTCGGAGGGAGAAAAAGAAAATAAATAAAAATATTGAGCGTTCGCATTGGCGAGTCCAGGCCGGGGGACGGAGAAGGTCGAACGCGAGTTACTCTCGAGCGAAACTGGCGCAAGACGATGGACTCGAGTAAGGACATGTGGGACAAACCGAGAACCGGAGATTAATCGCCAGAACAAAAAAAAAATCACGTAGCGTGAATGGTCGAGGAAGCGACGAAGAAAATAATGGGAAATAAATGACAGATTGAAAAAACGAAAGGTGAAAACAGTATGAAAGGAACGTTTCAATCTCTTCCTGTCCTCGAGAAGAGTCTACTTAGCGTCCAACATTGAGGAACGGCCGCAGCAGCTCGTTTGCCGGCGCATCGACCCGTGAATCCACGGGCTTCGGCACACCGTAACGGTGAACTATGATTTTTTCTCCACTCCTGGCCCCGAGTTCATCGGATATTACGAGTAATCAAGATAGTCCAGTCCGGTGCTTCCCGGCAGCTGATGCTTCGGAAAATGTCCATTAGACGTTTTTTTTAATGGTTTCTCGTCGGAATTTATCGCACCGATCTTTCCGGATGCTGAGTAATTTTTTTCGTCGCGTCTATCGCACGGAATAACGATGATGATGATGACTCTATGTCCGCGACGCAGCAGGATACGTAAAACGTTTTATTTAGAAAAAGAAAGGAAGCCGTGATTTTCGAAAGAAGGGCAGAGTCCGCGTTGGTTCCTTCAACGCTGTACGTGCAGCGATGCCGAGAGAGCCTCGACGCCAGTTCACATGCCCAACATTATTCCGATCCGGCGCTGGGACGACGTTGCCCCGCGCGTTCAGGCGTCGGAGAGATTGTGAGATTATTTTTAGTCGAGACTATTTTGGTGAGCGCCGGCAAACCGACGAGCAAAATGACGAGGGCTGCGCGAGCCGCGGGTAGACGAGCGAGCAATTCGGCCCGGAATTCTACCAAACGGTATCGACCTCTTCGTTCCATCGGGAATAATTTAGAAAAAAAAAGAAAACTTGGAAACAAAGAAGAATTAAACCGAAAACTTTCGAAGAACGAATGTCCCTTCGGGTTTTAGTCCGCAACATTTGTTGTACAGATCAATCTATCTCGAATAGAATTATTTTCGGACACTCCAAATAACCGGCGAATCGCGTTACTATTTATAAAGACCTTCCATGTTCCAATTGGCAATATTGCTCACTGGCTCGCGCTTAAAATTCGCGGGTCTCTGACGGCTTTCTCACATTAATATTGGAAAGCCGTCTGGGGGCCGGGTCGAGATGAGCGACTAAGTAAACTGCTCGCGCTCATTCCCTCGAATTAGGCAACTGGACCAGATACGCCTCTTGCCAACGAGCGGGAGACCGAGCCGGGGGAGTTGCACAAGAGGTAAACTAATGTGCCCGAGCAAAATTGCGGGACTCGGCGTCACGCGCAATTTCATTTGGTCGATCCCTTTTAAAAGGGATCTAATTAACGGTATGAAGAAATTAATGTCTCACCAAGAGTTTGTTGTCCACCGTCTTGACAACGATTTCCTCGGGGGTGTACTGCGATACGTCGAATCTCAGTTTCAGCATTTTGTTGTCACCCTCGTCCTGAATTAGCGGACTGTTGAGTCCGTCCAACCAGGTGCGCGAGTCATGCTGCGGGCTCAGAGAACTGTTCTGACTGGACGTGTTCTGCGTGGTCGTACTGAAATTTGAAGAAAAAAGAAAACATTTATTTTCCAACCTGCAACGAGTATCTTACAAGTTTTATTACATTTTTTTAAACTATCAAATGAACGGATAAATAACGACGATCGTTTATGAATCGTGCACAGCGTACGTGATGATCCCGATGGATCTACAGATTGCATTTTATATTTTACAATGAAAAAAATATATATGGCGGAAATTATTGCACAGTGCTAAAATACCGATGTAATCGACGATGATTCGTGTGTATTATCTATGTATCTCTAAGAGCTCTAGAGTCTACGACGATAATGCTAATGCGACGAGCGTAAATAATTAAACGAAAAAGAAAATGAGACCAACATTGCGAAAGAATGATGAACCTAAAAATTGTATCGAAGACGACACGATAAACGTATCGCCTGCTCGGTCGATAATTCAATACCGGGGAGGGATGTCGATGTCATTCGTCATCGGACTATATTTATTAAATGACGATTTAATGAACGTTTAGTTAACGGAGACAGAAAGGTCATGGGAGGAGACTCTACGAGTCCATCGTGAGAAATACATAATGCGAGTGGATACATTATGCTTGGTTGCGAATGACGAGGATACGACAGAGTCCATTGCTCTCCGGATCGTTAACAGCGTAAAGCGTCCAAAAAAAAAAAATCAACAAACTCCGACTACAACTACGAATTATGATCAATATCACTATAATAAAGTTTAAAGGAAGTATAACGTGCGGTATTTTTCGTGCGGCATGTTAGCGACAAATGAGAGTTTTCTCGATGGCAATGACTTCCATGGATACTTTCTTATTATAAACAGAGCGTGTTCTATATAATCGTGCATAGTCTATCAACGTGCCCGTCTGAGGTAAAAAATCTAACGGGGAAAAGAAATGATAGCGCAACTAAACGAGGGGAGAGACAGAGGTGTGCTATATCTAAAACGGACCTTCACATGGGATCACCACCCTCAACTTTTTTTTTCTCTACTCCGTTTTCTTTTTTTTTTTGCTTTCGAAGGCATTAGAGTGTGCGTCACCTGGTGAAAGCGTCGAACTTGGAGCGCTTTGGCTGGGCCGATCGTATAGGATCGACCTCGTCGTCCCAACCCATCGTCTTCGAGGTGGTGGTCCGGTGCTCGCTGCTGCTCGTGTGATGCCGGCTGGCCACCCAGGTAGTATCAGTAAAGCAGCAGTTAGTAACCAACGTGCCAATAATAATTGTTAAGGTGATGTGAAACACCCTCCCGCCCACTTACCCCCTGCTCAGCTGGTAACAAAAACTGTAATGAATGCCGTTTTGAGACCGCAGACCTCCGAGTAAAAAGAAACTTGTCTTTCCCTGCGTCTGCCGATTCTCCAGGGAAAGACAATTTGCTCTTTCGTCGGCGGACTGCCGTTTCAAAACGACATACAGTACAGTTTTCGTTACCGGCGGCGGTATTTCACATCACCTTAAGGCTCGACTCCCGCGCTCGCTCCGACTCGAGCTAGGCAGTCGAACAAGATGCCAGGCGGGATGGGTGAAGGCACAACCGACGGTTATTCGTAGCAAATAACAAGTTTATTTAAGAACAGGTAAATTTAACGTCTTAAGGCCAATGCATAAAGTAACAAAGGCACAATGGCCAGAAACAAAATACATTGAAGGTACAAAACTAGTCGCGCTCATTCTCGCGCGTTCGTCTCACTTATACAACTCGCGTTCGCCTCCCTCGACCGTTCTCGGCAGGGTTTACTCCTTTCTCTCTCTCTCTCTCGCGCTCGTGCACACATGCCTACTCTCCTTCGGCTCGTTCGACTGGTTCGACGACGCGTTCGATGCAACTGACTCCCATTCGACGTACTTTCCGGATGCTCGCCGTCCGCGTGCGTGGGCATCTCTGCCACGTCGGCAGTGGCGCTACCCAAGTAGCGCCAAATATTTACTATCCATTCACTTCAGATAAAAAAACTTTTGCTGCTTTCAAATCTTGCCAGGAATGTGAAAGACTCAAATGATAAGCGATAGCACAGCGTTAGGGTTCTGGGCTAATATGCGTAATGTCCCGGGTTCGAGCCCATCTTTAGGTCGTGTTAGGTTTTTCTTTCTCCGAAATTCGCAATATAGTATTCGAATGTATCCTAAATTAATTCATGGTGATAATTGAAGCCAATTTTTTTTCCAATATTACTTTTATACGTTATCAAAAAGTTATCTTTTGGTGCACCATTTGCTACTGTAAACTTTATGACGATTTCATGACATTTAAATTGATGTCTTGCAGGTCTGCCTATTAGACAGCATAAAGTTGTCATTTAGCTTACTGTTAACAGTTGGCAATATGGCAACATTTCGATTAACAGTTATTTAAATAACTATCAATTGAAATGTTGCCATATTGCCAACTGTTAACAGTTATTGGGGGATGTATTTCTTAGTTTTATCTGATAAAAGGGTCCAGGGGTATTTCCCACGAATTTCCTATTTTTTAATATTAACCTAATCTTGCATTCAAGGGCGGAGTGCGGTTCAAAGTCTCATAATAAAGACGAATGTAAGTTCGCCGAATACGAGCAAAAAAAGGGTACCAATTCGGAGAGCCCGAAGGAGTAAATTTGGTACCAGAATCTCCGGCCGTGAAGTCAGAGTGGAAAGAGAATAGAGAATCGCGCTCGCCGCATGCACACATCAGATCCTCATCTCCGGCCTATTCATAGTCGCGCTCTAAATAAGCCTAGGTACACTTTAGAGAGCGGCCTGTCACAACCGCCTCCTGCAACGGGGAGACTGGTGTCTGCAGGCTAGTTACGAGGTGGAAGCGGCGGCCTTCTTCGGGGAGGTCGCCGACCTCCACCCGCTCGCGGTTCTCCGTTCCCTCGGCTCGTCGAAGGGATCGAAAATAGTGGAGAACACACCATTAGCTCTCCTCTCGGGATATCTCTCGTTACACGAGTAAGCGAGAGAAAGAGACTCTCGTGCAGAAGCCGAGGTCCGGTAATAAACGCCTCGTGAATGTGTTCGTTGACTCTATAGGCTTCTAGACCGTTGAGCTGTTGGCTTGCATGGCCAACGCGTGGGAGGGCTGCACTACTACGAAACATTTGCTCGGTTGGTTCCGACTAAGCACTATCGCTACGGACCTCCGCGACGGTGTGTTAAACAGTGTCGCGCCATTTTATTCGGAAATACGTCACTTCCGGTTGAAAAACAAGTATATTTGGTCGAAAAATAAGATTTTCAAATAGGAAATAGCGTTTTTTTTTTTTTTTTGAATTTTTTGTTGTTTGTTTTCGACTCGACTGAAATTGCTCGTGAATGTCCGGTACGGCGAGCGAATAAACGATCGAACGATCGTTGGAGTTGCTACTTGCAGCTTGCGGAAGGGATTCAAGATCGAGATTTCTGTCCGAGTCGAGTTAAACGGTACTTCGCGAGAGAAGGAATGCGAGAGGTCTCGTGAGGTCGAGAGGATGCCATTCGCCTCCCACGACAGGGAATAAGTCATAGCAAGCGGGCCGGTTAACTTTTCTCTCTGCCTCGTTCTTCCTTCTTCCCTCTCGTGCAGCCAGGTCTTACTCACTGGTCAGTTCTAGATCTTTCCGATTAATGAGGTACTGGTAGTTCCCTCTTGTATAAAGCCCGAGTGCACGTGCTACGAGTCGTGAGCTATACAAATGCCTATCTGTTCGCCGAGAGGCCCCAGTAATTATACATTATGCGGGAAGCCATTTCCCTCAAGACTATGCGATACGTGTATAAATGCCCATACGGAGTTGAGAAAATACGTAGAAATAATTTGAAAAAAATATAAGATGTATCGAACCTTTTAGCGTTTATGGAGTATAATTATGTTCTATTAAACTGACTCAGTCGGCAACACAACCTGTAACCCATTTTTTTTTTTTTTTTTAATAAGTACCAAAATAATTTGATTTTCCGCACTAGTTCTACAAGAAGGTCGAAGGTCTCGGTATCTAGGATGACGGGTACTAAATGCACGTCACGATTATTTCACGAGTGAGTCATTCTCCACGTCGTCTCCGTCACGATCGTACCCCCTAAGAGAACCGCGAACCGTGTCGGTTCTCACGAGCGCAACATTTCTTTATTCAGTCTCTAAGCCAGTGAACGCGAAACGACGAAAGGATGAGGAAACGCTTTCTTTTTTTCTTATTTCTTCTCTCTTTCCTTGTCCGTCTTCTGATCGCTACCGATCGTCATGAACCGCTTGGCCAGAGCCGCTCGTTTGTCCATCCGCGGATATGCACACCGCCGAGGAACTTCACCTGCGCCGGAAGCCGCGCTCGTCACTTCCTGCCGCAGACGGAGAGTAACTCCCTTTAGCTCAGACTTTCACGCGTCGACGAGCTTAAAGCCTCGCAATCTCTCGACTCTCTCTTCGGCTGGGCGAACCGGCTTTAAATTAAATCTAATCTTCGAGTGTGACGAGTTCGCATCAGCGCGCGGGCCCGGCGAGCACGCGTCGATAATTCATTACGGTGGGAACGAACGTTACCGACACCTTTTATTCGTCTTTAATTTAATTACAGTCGATCAAGATACTATTTTTCGTTCAGTTGGCACGTATTTCTTTTCAACCGTACTCTCGACGTGTTCTGCAAACACGTTTTCATTGTACTACGAAACGTCGCGTTACGTCAAATCCTCATGTGTACATGATCCACGCTCCTCTCGCGCATTTAAAACCATCTGTGAATATTCATGAGAATCATTTGCCACGGGGAACTCGATGATACCGGTCGGATCTCGACGTGCCGTGACTACTGGTGAACGAACAAGTGAGCATGCGTGCAATAGTATTCGCTTCCTCCGACGCAATTTAGATTTTTTTGGTCGTAGCTGCTTATTCATCTTCTTTGTAGGTTTCTTGTCGGTTGTCTGTTGAGAGTCGGAGAAGGCGAATGCGTGGGCACGGTAGCCCGGCACTGGTCTATGGTCAAGATCTACGTGGGTGTACCATCTTACAAAGCAAGCTAGTAATCTCGATGGAAGGAAAAACATTTGCGGAAGTAGATGAGGTATGCGATCAACAAGCCTGTACAGCGCGTGCGCGATAGATACGGTCTGACCCTTTTCTTGCTCGTTCTCCACCGTCTTTGTGTATAATGCGCAACACGCGAGCGTGTTTAGCGAGTAGGAGATGAGGTAAATCGCGTGGGACGTTGGTAAACTGCCCGAACGTCCGTAAAGCCACTTTCGCGCACGAATGCTCCAGTTTATGGACATGTCCGTGGAATTAAGTTCCGCAGAAATCGTCACGTGAGATTTGTTATATCGAAAGCATCCGCTGGCAATGGTGCGATCGAGAAATTATCAAATTTTAACAGATCGATCAATATTTCGTTCTACTCCGATTTCATTTAAAAATAAATATGTCTGATGTATTTTGTGTAAAATGTTTATTATTTTCCGAAACTTAAAACGATAATTAAAACGTTATCTCTGCATACCAGGATTAAAGCATCGATGGAACAAACGATTGGCGTAATCTACAAATACGACCGGATAAAATGTGAATGGATACAAATCGGCGGATTGATTTTTGTTCATCGTCGAGACGCGGTTACGAAGGCTGACCTTGGTAATTCCCGATCCGCATATACTGAGGTATGACCTCGCGAGGCAAATGTCGCGTGAGGTGCGCTTTTCAGGAACCGGGAAACTTTTCTCAATTTCCGCCTGTCGGAATCTCACCTATGCCGCCCAATCACGAAACCATTAATCGGTAAAATTTCGGTCGAGCATAGTTGACCGAGTCGCGAACGAGTTTTATCCCCTTAATGAATCGCCTCAAGCTTCATCGATGAATAATAATAACGTTAATAATAAATCATGTAAAATAGTTGTGCTGATTGGCCATGAACATATTAAGCTGTCGCGTTAGTCCTCAATCCTGAGATATTAATCTCGTAAATTCTAATCATGCGGGCGAGTTCGACGAGCATTCGGCATTGGTTACGTACCGGTATCGAATCGTCGTTTTGTGACGAGGTGGATAGAGATCTTCGTCGAGAATCATCTTCATTCGATATCTCGATGGTTTTATCGAGATTAAAAAAAATATATATATATCTCGAAATATCGTTGATGCGCGCAAGTGCTAGATAGCGTCCAGACTCGTCGATGTTGCAAAAATGACTGCGCAAAAGGTAGTGCGTTCCAACTGCGATCATCAAGCCGGAGTCGCGATTCGGGCCGGTGGGGAACGTCGTCGTGTACACAGCGAATCGGTGGACCAGCTGTCCGTCGTTCATTCGTTAAAGCATACCGACAACTATATTCTCGTTAGCTATATGCTTGCAAGCAGCCTCAACGAGGCGATTACGTTTTTAACGTGACGGCGTTGATGCCTCTCGACTCTACGGTTAGAGGTGGAATTTTTTTTTTATTTTATTTTTCTCGACATGTACAACCGGCGATGTTGCGCGTTAGGCAGCTGACGTAATGCGCGTAACCGCTCGTCATTTAAGTAATCGACGTGGTTTTCTGTGTTTCTATGCAGATCTCTGCCGACTGTACAAGTGGCGAACGGCCACTGGCAGTATGTTTCCCCGCTGAGTTCTCGTTTTAGAAATTAGTCAAGCAAATCTATACGGAATTAGCCGACGGCGGGAGAACTCGGGAGACGAGGCTTTTCTGACGCTGTTGGAGAAACTTGACCCCCCAGCTGCTACCGATAATTCGGATATACTGCGCAATTAAAAGTGCCACGCTGAAGCCGATTTATTCTAATTTACATCCCGCGCTAGGGAATGGATAACGGGGTAATATGGAACGCCGGGGCGAACCGGACGGAGTGTCCTCTATTGGAGATGAAATTGTTTCTTTTACGTCCGACAAAAAATGTATATAAATAGTCCGTTTTGCCCCGCTCTCCCGTACACCGAGCTCAGGAGATGTAGCGCTGAAGTAGGCTTCTGCGAGGCTTCGGGGAGCGAAATTGAAGTATGCTGAGGGGCTGCAAGATTTATATAGGCAAGGGTGTTGTTTCGCGCGAATCGGGTATATCGACCTTCCTTCTGGGGTGGTCTTCAGGGGAGACCGGGGCAAAACCCACCATTTTCAATGAGACTTTTTTTTCGTCCTTCAAAAAGTTCATAAAAATCGTCCGTTTTACCCCGGTGTTCCGTTTTACCCTGCTCCCTCGCTCCCTAAACCGGTGAAATTTTATTGGATACACGTGCCCGCCCTTGCGCACGAATATTTGTTCGAGGGTGGAGAAGCGAAGGGCGGCTCGGCATTTCGAGGGTACGAAGGGCCTGTGGGGAGCGACAAAGTTTCTCCCGGCGAGTGTGCCATTGAGATAGAGCCTGGTTTTCACTCTCTAGTACAGAAGGTAAAATTTCTCGCTTGTAGATTCCTGCTCAAAGCACTCTTTCCCTCTTTGCAACAACCCTTTTCGGGTAAAGACCAGGGATGAATGCACAAGGCAAAGTGCGAGTTACTTCGTGTTTCAGTCAAAGAGAATTTCTGCGTATCACCGCTTTGAGTTTGCCTCGGCTTTCGACGACTGTTCTCCCCCCCCCCCCCCCCCAGTTGCGTCGCACAGTTCGTATCGATTGATTCTTCGAATAATGGCTCATGGCAAAACTCATCAATCTTCATTATCTTCATTACTGCCTACTCGTTAATTTTTTTTTTATTACGACTGTATAAGTAATTAACCCGTTAATGCCCGATGTACGAAGAAGAAATTATTGATAAATGCTAGACGAGATACGAGAAGTAGTGCGGGCCGTCGACGAACCGGCGGCCTGGCTGCGCGAAGTGGAAACGGCACGGAGTGAACAGACGGGCTCGAAGCCGGCTGCTGGGGCGACGGTGAGCGAGTCGCTAGGCCCTCGGGCTTTTCGACTGCAGTGACCGAATCACTATAAATAGCCTACCAGCGTGCCGAAATATACATATACGTGCAGGATATTCGAACGCTCGAATACTGAGATGAAAGGTGGAAGAAATACATGTCCGAGAACCTCTCCAGACAGACCATTTAATTATAGAACGATAATATCTGTTTTAACGTCCGGCATCGAATACACGCACGTAGTCGTCTATGCTCCAGAGACCGAGCGAGACTGAAGAGGGGCCGTGATAAAACCTTTGGTCGTGACTGGACCTTCCACCAACCGTGTCACGTTTGAATAAATTAAATTAATTCACCGTGAATTGCGAACAGTGTTGCCGGCAACGGATTTCCACGATACGTCATAGAGATACATAGCATTGTACGAGCATACAATACGAGAATTAGCGCGAGCCAGCCTCGATGCATATCGAAGCCAAAGTAGACGACATTCATATCCGTCAATGCAATATAATACTCCCCTATACAGATGTTCTATTATTCATGTATACGAATATAAATATATCGGGTTTGTAATTTATAGCAGCATAGTGCGCCAAAAACTGCGTGAAAGAGAGTTCACCGGTTTCCGATCTGACACACGCCAATTCTCTGAATTTAATACTCTTGGATCATTTTAAAAATGTATACGAATAGATGAAGTCGCATTTTTTTTTCTTATGCCGATATATTGTTATATACGCGAAATATATTTTGGTTCCTATCGCCGAACAACTGCACTTTGCGGTTTATCGGACGGACTGGTTACATCAGAGTCTCACCGAGATGTCTGGACTGTGGTTACGATTGTCTACGTTATCGCTCAACTTGTTGCCGCGAACCGGTGAGAGTCGAAACTAACCTTGCCAAGAATTTTCGTGTAAACAAGATACTCGGTACGAGGGCTTTGGCTTGCTTTCAAAATATTCGGCAAGATAACAATGTAAAAAAAAAAATTCATCGAACATCGAATACAAGAGATCGAGAAAAAAAATGGATGGAAAAGCCGGCTACGATTCGGTACATACCTCGTGGTGCTCTTGAAGAAGTTGTTGCTCTCACGATTCATGAGCTCGCTACGGAAACGCGACATCTCGTCTTCCATCTTTCTCATCTCGGCGTCGAAACGCTCGCGTATGTTTGAGAATTCGGTGTCGATGACGCTGAAGTCTCCCAGTTTCACGGGAATCGTGCGTTTGATACCACCGTCGGACATTTTTACGTTTTTTTTTTACTTCTTTCTTCTGAGACGAAAATTCAGACACTTGAACACCACCACTTGTTCGAAAATTTAACTCACTGATTCGAGAGGGCAGATAAATTACGTGAGGGTTTTCTTTTTCTTTCTATTATACGCGCTCAATGGATATCAAGACTGAGACAATGTATCGATACGATGTGTACTCTCGGACCTCTGGTCGAGCAATGAGCGGCGCACGCCGGTTATACTCCTTAAATAGTTACGCCTGCTTCTTCGAGCTAGTCGTGGGTGTTCGGGGAGACTCGGTGACTCTCGGTTAATCGTGTAGTCTGTCGAAGCGCTCGGCGAGTTGCCCCTTCTCCGCATCGTTCTCGGCACAGAGAGTCTCGGTAACACTGGGAACGTTCATCATCCGAAACTATCCGTATGCGAGATCCGCTTGGCCCTCGCTTTTTGATTCACCGGCTTATTTCATCGGGAACGTCTATCGATAGTTATTCCAGTGTACATGCAATCAGATCACTGTCGGAGGTATTGACGAATTCGTGTCACGACGGTAAACTAGATTTGTTTTTCTATGGAGCTATGGCTCTGTGACTAATACTTTTAAGTGAGACTCGCCAATTTGAAATGCGTTAATTCACCTTCTTAGGAATTATTTGTGCAAATGTTCTTTACTAGATCTATCAATAGATCTATGGACAATTTACGAGTTTTTTAAGGGTTAAATTTGAATGGTCAGTACCTATTTTTTCGGAGATTACATAAATAGAACTAATATTAAGGAAGAACGGGGCAAAACGGACTGTTTTCATCTTAAATGGATGGGACGTGTTCGTCTTGCCCCTATAAATAAGTTTCCGAATAAGGCACATGGACTTGAGACTCGAAGATAATTATAATAATGATCTAAGAACTTAAGATCTATAGCCTGGGTGATCTATAGATCGAGTGTACGATCTCGCAAACGTTCATTAGAAAACGAGACGAATCATTGTATTCTAAGCAGAAGGTGACTAATGCCACTGGCACAGTAGTCCCTTCCTCATTGACGACCCTCTGTATTAATGTCGGTCTCGAAGAAACTCTATACTCTGCCGTACTGTAAGGCATTACCCGCCGACGAAAGCCAATTATTCGATGCGAAAGCTGAGCCCGAGCCAACGACACGTATCTATCCTGTACTCGTAGCCCCCCCTGTCAACCCTTGTCTTTCGACACGCGTTTATTAAACTTCATTACGCACACATCGTTAGCGTGTGTCAGTGAAAATAATTGCAAGGACGCATCCTACATCTCAACGACCTGATCGTGCGGTATGCCGAGCTGCCGACTGACTTTTTATCATCGATCGAGTCACAATTGTCGTAAACTCTACCCGGTAATTCGTTATTTACGACGATGTGAAACCTCTGACCTCACGCTCGTCACGATCTCAGTCGATAATAAAAACTGTAATCCACATTTCTTGTAATTACAATTTCGTAAATAACAATTTCTTCGTTCCTTACATACCTGAACCGGCGTTCGCGGCCTATTGGGGTGTTACGACTCGCGTGGGTGCGAGTCTCGTAGCATTAGTAACGAAACTCTGCAACATTGTTTTTGCCGGTGTTCTCGAAGGTCTGAGATGGCGATCGGCGATTCATCGTCGATTCAGACCGCGCGCTTAGTCCCACGTCGTTACGATCATTCTGGAAGTATCCGAGAGCCAAAACCCGACCGTTCTACGCTCCCTGCACGTCCCCGCCTTTACGGTTCTGGTCTCGCTCCCTCGTATATGCACCTTCGACAAAAACATTCGCGTAGCTTGCGGGGGCGTTGACGACCGTTCTCCTCTTCTCGTCGGCCATCTCGGAAATAAATACGTGACGAAGACTCGAATGTATGCGAAACGATACGTTGTTAGCCAGTGACGGCATATTTTTTGCATGAGCTTCGACGCTATTTCGGAGTTTCTCGAAGCGTTCCGGTCATTCGGTGTTATGCTGCGTTTTATAGTAATACAATCGAACTATAATGGGGAGAGCTCAATGAATTACGTAGAACGCGCGTAAGAGCACACTTCCACCTTCTAGGGTTGTAACTATTTGAATTCAGTTAATTTATCGAATGAAAAGAATAATTCAACCCCCTTAAGGGCCAGAGTATATAAATGCCCTATATATCCATGCATACCGCATGACTCTTCGGTCATGCGGATCGTACTCGCCGTCTTCTGAAATTGGTCATCGACAGAGTCGATCACGTCTCTTTCGGCTACAGTAGCACGGGGGCAAAAGTATGTCAATGCCAGGAAAACTTGCTCCAGCGAAGTCTTCGGTCTCGACCACGTCGGGGACGAACGAGTTACGTCTATCAAGAAACGCGGTAGCGTCGCGACGCCAAGTACTTACAAAAAAAGATTTTTTAACGAAACGGCATCAGGCATATTCACGCCAAAAAATATATATTTATCGAAACAATAAAAAAAATAAAGATTTGAAAATAAATCAAATCACACGAGTCAAGTTATGTTAAACAGATTTATACACATCTGTATATATTTGGTATAGTAGTCAGTTTATTTGTATTCCAAAAATAAACTCAGTTTATTTGTATTCCACAGGCTCACCCAGTATTAACATTTTTTTTCTCTTGTACTGTTATTCCCATGTGAGACCAATCGAAGTCACGACTTTATAAAGCCAGCTACAGTTGCAGTAAGCTCCGAGTAAGCTCCGAGGGTTGCTTTCCTTATCGCAATTAACCCTCTACTGGTCCGATGAGCTGGAACTGTATCCAAACGAGGGATTTGCTATAAAAATCTTTGATTATATGTCGCGAAACTGACCGGTTACAATAATCACAGACGCGTGGGGGAACTGGAAGAGTGTGACGTCATCATCGTGGAGAACTCGCCAGATCAATGAAGCGCGTCACAACAGTCCATAAATGGACGGAGATACCGCCGGCTATGTCTGTATGTGCATTTAATGAAAGCTTATGTCGTGTTCTTATTCCATGCATCCCTGCTTTTGTGACATCGTAAAAAAAAACATTGGCTGTGCTGCTCCATGAAATCGACGATAATAACCCGTATGACGATACCTTCACGATTGCAAAGTCATTGCATTCGTCAGAGTACCTTTTGCGTAGTTCTCGTCAAAGGGATCAAGTAAACATGCGTGGGCTTGGAAGAGCTACGAAAATGACATCATTCAGTTATGTGGTTGCCGTTGACCTCGTCGAACTATCCTTGATCGTAGTATCATGGTCAGTAATGAATATACGGGCACCGTCTATAGAGTTCGACTGGATAATCGCTACGTCACGAAGGAATATACATAAGTATGCGTGTGGGCGAAGTTTTTGGGACACTCACAGTCGCCCTCGCGTTCCGACCAACCCGAAACCGACCGGTTGATTGGTGCACCAAACCAACTCTGATTCCAACCTTTGAGCAGTTGATTTTTCGGCGATATTAAAAAAACATTATATGTGTCGGGTACGAAAGTTGGTTTACGGTTGAATTTTTCTAAAATAAACTGACTTTCCAACCCTGAGGCTGGAGCTATCGGTGCTCTCGACTACCTCCAGAAGGATAGAATCAGAGTCAGTTTGCCGCAGCAATCGACTGGTTGAGTTGGAGTAGATGGTTAGAAAACAACCCAAAACCAACCTAAAGTTTTACGGTTGGTTGGTCCGTCGGGGTTTTGTATACTCTACTGTTATACTTATCATTATAATTCACTCGTAAGCGTCGTTAATTATCTGTGATGGGTAAACGAGACATTGGAGTACTGCTGGTCTTCGCACTTTCGAAAGAATGTCTCATTGCCTCGAACTCTGCGAGATAGAGACAAGCAAAAGTTCTTCTCTTGTTCCAGAAATTTCGAGGGTGTTAACGTGATGCGAAACACTATGGAGTGCGAGAGAGATAACATCAGTGGCGTTCTCGGCGGAGCGAGAGAGACAGGCTGAGAAGGTGTTTCACATCACCTTAAAGTGATACGGTATATAACTCACCGCACACCTGCCGCGCCCAGTTGGTAACAAAACTTGTACCGAATGCCATTACGAGCCCGCACACAGCCGAGGAAAAAGTAAATTGTATTTCCCTGAGTCTGCCGATTTCCTAGGGAAAGACAATGTTCATTTTTCTCGGCGGTCTGCGGTTTCAAAACAGCATGCAGTACAATTTTTGTTACCGGCGGCTGTATTTCACATTACCTTGACAGTCAGCTCCACCTTTGCAGTTCGGTCGTCTATCGGCTTGCCCGCTGTTTTTTTTCGTACTAACTCGGCTGCAAATCGATATTACCTTAGGATGGTACGATGAAATCGAGGACAGAGTTATTATATCAGCTGCCAGATGACGCTGCAGGATTCGTCGGGCGTCGAGGAGAACTATTATTGGTTTTGCGTCGCAGAAGCAAACGGTGAGCCAGAACGAAGCGAACCGGTGCACGATCAACGATCTTCAGCAATATCAGTGGTTTCTTTGTGAAAAAAAATAACTTAAAGAATGTCTCTGTGGCGTATGTGGCCATCGAAGCTCTTAGCATCTTCAAAATCTCTGTCACGTAGCGTGCCATGCGTGTCCTATCACCCTAATGTAAGATTCTCAAACACAATAATATAACCTATCTCGCCTATACCATACAGCAATTATTTCGTCATGCGATGCAATACATTTTTAATATTTTCAACACTACTTAAGTACAAAATTATTCGATCAGGTTTTGGACCATTACGAAAATCCACGCAACGTTGGCAACCTCGATAAGAATGACAAAAGCGTCGGAACTGGACTCGTCGGTGCTCCGGCATGCGGCGACGTAATGAAATTGCAGATCAAAGTCGATGATAATGGAAAAATCGTCGATGCCAAGTTCAAGACATTCGGATGCGGCTCGGCAATCGCTTCGAGTTCGCTGGCCACTGAATGGGTCAAGGGAAAAACAGTAAGCTAGTCTAAGTACTCTATTTTTGTTTGTTTTCAAATCTGACAATTTCATCTGCTTACAACACACATGTTTCAGGTTGATCAGGCATTGAAACTAAAGAACACTGACATTGCTAAAGAGCTCTGCCTCCCTCCTGTCAAGCTCCACTGTTCCAGTGAGTGTCCCTTGGTCATAACGTTACAAGTTGATTGGGAAAGTTGAAAAACGACTGATAAAACTTACCATTTTCAGTGCTTGCCGAGGATGCTATCAAGGCAGCGTTGTCTGACTACCGCATCAAGCAGCAGGGCAATGCACCTAAGGCTGAGAATGCCGCTAAGGCTTAAACAACAGAAAAATCTAGTATAGAACAAAAAATAGCATTTGCTAGTGCAAAAAGCTACAGCAATGGATATTTTTTTTCTAACGGGACTTGCGCACCGCGTCCCGTGCTCGAGAGGATGTAATTACTATTTTTAAATCTGCGCGAAATATAATTTGTATAGTGTGAAATATATAGTAAAAGAGATCCAAAAAGGATCTTGTGATCTGAGGGTTGTGAAACAATGAATTTTTATCGGTGCATGCAATTGGTTGCGTCGTAGTTTTAAGAGACTAGCGCCATCTCTCGGTCGCCAAGGAGGAGCTCCATAGGTTCTAGGATCCATTGAATGCGTCAATGAATCAACCACGTACGTGTTACTTCGACGATCGACGTCCACCAGCTCAGATGTGTGTAAATGATGTTCAATCTTTTTGAAAAGCTCTCACCCGTTACGAGAAACAGAGTGTTGCAAAGTCGTGAAAAATAAGTGAAACAAATGCTGGAGATCGTCGGGAAAGTTCTGCAACGATTTGTCTGACCCTGGACGCAAAAGCAGGCCGGCGCGATGGACGCCGTTACTTTGTTGATAGTGGCCGGTTTTATCCACTGTTCTCTATTCTTTTTCAACATTATCTTTCGGGTAGGTGATGCAACGAACTCTCAATTTAAAACTACGATTGGAAACTCGACTACGAAAAAAAATGGATCAAAAAAATTGTCTATTTACTTTTCAGTCCTGCTCGCACTATCCGTATATGTACTTCCTGCAGAATACAGGACTCGAGATACAGACTCTGTGTGTCAAATGGTCAACGACAGCATTCAATAGAATCATAGTGAAATGGGGAATCGATAGATCCAGATTTTGGTCACTGTGGTTCAACATCGGAGTGATCGTCAGCATAGTTTTGCTGCCAGTCGCGTCGTTTCTTATAGTTAAGATGACGATCGATTCATGGACCGGACCATCCTCGATCGGCGGTGGAGAACCTGCTCTGGTCTTGGAGCCAATGGTACAAAGAATTGCAGTCAACATTTTTTTATCTTAGTGTATTATTATTATTTTTACAAACTTTTCATTTCAGCTGCCTGGAGTCAACGTTCCCATCAGCGACATCGGCTACTACGTGGTGACTCTTGGAATTTGCAGCATAGTCCATGAGTTTGGTCATGCCCTGGCTGCATCCAGAGAAGATGTGCAATTGTTTGGCGTAGGGATTCTGATAGCATACATACTACCGGTGGCTTATGTATCCATGAGCAACGAGCAGCTTGCCTCTCTGCCGGTGCTAAATCAATTGAGAGTCTTGTGCGCGGGCATCTGGCACAATATCGTGCTCGCGGCATTTTCGGCTCTTGTACTCGTGATGAGCGCTTGGTTTTGGGCGCCCCTGTACACTTTCGGTGCCGGAGTCACCGTGAAAAGTACCGCACCTGTGAGTATTCAGCTTCCCAACGACATGCGTTTTTAACGCGTCCTATAAGGAGAAAAGGTTTTTCTGTACAGAATTCACCGTTGTTGGGGCCCACGGGACTGAATGCCCAGGACACGATTTATCTTCTGAACGACTGCCCAATTCAGAACGCTGACAACTGGTATCACTGCATACTGGAGGCGGTCAATCAGCCGACTCCCGGATATTGCGTAGCGCAGGGTCTGGTACAGGTGACAATCGCTCAATGTTCGTTTTACAAAGAATTATATCTATGACGTCCGAAAATTATTGACACAGGAGTACGACGAGTCCGCTCCAGCGAGAACGATGGCCAACGGTGCGGTGAACTGTTGTAGCGCCGATAGCGAAACGGGCGGTAGTTTGTGCTTCGAGTACATCGAAGGTCCACAAGCCGCACCGCTGCAGTTACCGCCTCATTCCTGCCTTCCCGCCCGAACGATCATCGAGCGTTCTCATCGCTACTGCCAGTCGAGTTATCACTGCGCTTCTCAGGGTACTCATTGCATGAGGCCTTCATTGGACAACACGACTAAGGTGCGGGAATAATCGCGAATTTTAACGAATCATTGATTTTTCAAACTGGCCGCTCGTTTCAGGTGGTACAATTGAAAAGGCGTTCGGGAAAGGACGTACTTTTTTTCGGTCATCCGGCAGATATCTACAGAACGGTTCAAATATCCGAATGGGTACCGAAGTATCAATTTCTCAATCCAGACTTGCCAGAATCACAAGCCTTACTGTGCAAATACATGACGGTACTATCGGCCGGTTTGGCCGTGGTAAACGTCGTTCCGTGCTTCTTCTTCGACGGTCAACATATCGTAAACGTACTGACGCAAAGACTGTTGCGATCCAGAGTCCGGCACAAGAGTCTCCGTCACGCGATCGCCCTCACCATCACGTGCATAGGGACTCTAGTTCTCGCTATGAACATACCATCCATGTTCATTAATAAATAGCTGTAAGTAGTATAAAAAACAAATTTTATTCGTCTTCAATTTAACAACTTCCGAGCCGTATTATCGTAAAGCCTGCGGGATTTGTTGCCAAGCAATGCCACAAATTCGTCCGAAGTTTTGTCACTTCGTCAGGTTCAAATTCTTTCTCAGCTCTCGCAGTGAATTTTCTCCGTGAACTATCAGCGATTTTATGGCGAACTGGTAATGAAAATGAATTAATTGGATAGTTAAAAAAAACGAGCAGTTCAGCGTTTGAAGAACTTACTTCGTCCTTGATATCTTTGTTCGCCCTAAAATCGGACTTTGCCCAATCTCGCATGTATTCTCGATCCTGTTTGTCCGGGATTTGTCTTATAGTCTTCAGTATGCTTCGGTACAATTTCAAGACTTCTTGGTGAACCATGAACTACAAAATGAAATTATCCGGTAAGTTACCGCATCGGACACACAAACTCGCCGGTGCTTTGCGCTCTTTTGACCGACCTGTTTCAGGCTCATCGACGTCCTTGGTAATTTGCCAGTCATCTCCGGAAGATTCAAGCTCTATCGATTTACCGAATGAATAATCGAGAGCCACAGTAATTTCTTACAAACGGAACGTCGTGTCTAATTTACAGACTTTTTTTATACTCGTCGTTCTCTCCGACATGCTCCACTACAGCGGTAGCGGAATACTAAGTGTCGCTACTGCTCCGATCGACAAAATTTGCTCAATGAGCACACGAGTTTCGCGACATCTGCAAACATTCCACGAGAGATTTCTGTGAAATCCCACTGTCGCTTTTATCCCTTTCACTGGCTCTACTCCCATTCATCGATGAATTTTCGATGCGCCACCAGCAGCAGCACCGTAGCTGCGTGTTCACCTAAATAGATTTTCCATTTTTCTGCGCACGAAAGATGCGCGGCTGTAACGTCGAGATTTATAATCGTCTCTCTCCGCGCATGTGTGTGTTCGCAGTTACCCCTGTCCTATGTGTACGTGCGACAACCCGCGATTGTTGACGCTTTTCCGTGGAGCACAAAGCCCCGACACAACGAGCATTCGTCCTCATTCATCCAGCATAATAATCATAGTAAAATAATAACAAATTCACGGGCGTCGAACAGTAGTGCGGGTAGGTCACGGGGGACTCGCCAGCGACTTAAACAATGGACACGCTCCATTGGAGGGAAGGTAAATTCTACATATCAGATTCATACCGCGTATGTTGACCTTGTTCCTCTCTCTCGTAATTACGAAAATTCTGTTCGCCATCTTTGAGCTCCTTCTCATCAGGATGAATTTAACGCATACCGTTCGAAAAAATCTTTTGCCGCCGCTCGATCGACAATGTCCGAATGACTCTTTCGAGCAACAGTCTAGAGCGGATTATCTTCGTGTCAACGAGATCGTGATCTTTAACCTTCAAATCTTCGAACGTCTACGAACGAACGCTCGTTCGCTCGTAGTCTCGAACGCTCGTCTAGATTGTCAAACCCCGCTTTAAGTACGGCTCTTTCGTTCGGTGTGTTTTTCGTATTTGCATCTCCCAGCTCCTCGATGGCGTTCTTCCGGACAGCGCGTACTCGGCTTGGTCCATTTCGCGGTGTGGTTTGTGCGCTTCTAACTTGTGAAATCTTTGCAGTCAACTGCGTACCGGGAATCGCTACTCTCGATGGATAATCTGCCATAGGTTCTTTCCGAGTCCCTCGACAATGTGAGTACCCAGCTCAGACTTAACCCTGTCATTTCATATTCTCGTATCCTCGCACTAACCGTTACGCTTTAAGATATTCGGCATTGCTCCGCCCATGATGGATAACTGCACCAGCATAGAATTCATGTACCTCGTATTTTCTTTTTGCAGATGTTTAGTCCGGTACAAATAAAGCAAGAATATCCTGGCGTGGATGAAGGCAATCAAAACATAACGAACGGCATACAGGCCGCTCCGGAGTATCCGATCTTTACGAATCAGGATGTTGAATACATGTATCGCCAGTTGCCACAGTTCTGGGGACAGGCGCAGGTACAGACGCATCAAATGGTTGAGGATCTGGCATCCAAGGGTGAAGCTCACATTCGTCAAGACATGCCTCAAACACAGGTGAAAAAAAAACCCAAAAAAAAAAAGTTTAATATACAATACATGGTAGAGATATTTACAAATCCCTTGCACATCAACCAGAAAATAAAGTTTTTGCTTCCTGGAAGAATTAATTTATAGTTTCTGTTTTGCATATGACAAGTAATTTGCGTAGTAGATGAAAGACAATCCCTGCTGTCCTGCAGAATTCAGAAGAGAACAATTGAAATTTTCAGCAACCCGTTCAGCAGTTGGCAGTGACGAATTACTTGCAGCAACAGTCGCAGTCGCACGTCATGCCCTTTCAGGTGGAACAGCAGCAGCATCCGCACGATGCGAGTAATAGGCAGCAGCCGCAGATGAGTCAGCAAGCGCAGCAGCAGAGTCTCTCTCATGGGAGTCAGGAGGTGGTGGCGGCGGCGGCGGCGGCGGCGGCACATGCGTCGCAACTGATGCTGCAGCAGCAACAACAGCAACAGCAGCAGCAGCAACAGCAGCAACATCCGGTGTCGATGAATCCGGGATTGTTGGGAATGCAGAGCACTACGCCGACGAAGCACAATGGACCAGGTAGGCCCCCAAAATCTACGGGAAGTGCAACGGGGACGGGGGCAAATAGCGGTGGCAGCGCGACGACACCGAAGAAAATGAAGTGTCAGTGCGAGATATGCTTCAAGGAATTCGGTCACAAGAGCAACTTGTTCATACACATGCGTACGCACAACGGCGAGCGTCCGTACAAGTGCACGCAGTGCGAAAAGTGTTTCACTCACAGCGGAAATTTGGCGATACACATGAGGACTCACAGCGGCGAGAGGCCGTACGCCTGCCAGATATGCGGCAAGATGTTTTCGCACAGCGGCAATCTATCGACGCATTTGCGTACGCATTCGGGGGTAAAGCCGTACAAGTGCAGCGTATGCGGAAAGGAATTCCGGCACAGCGGCAATCTGTCGATACACGAGAGAATACATTCCGGTATAAAGCCGTTTCAGTGCAAGGTATGCGGCAAGGAGTTCTATCACAGCGGCAATCTAACGACCCACATGAAGAAACATCCGATGACCAAGAATCCCGACAATTGCGATGGCAACGAAGTTAGAATCGTTGGGATGGATCCGAGTGTCGTAGGCGAAAATAATCCGGTTAGATTGGCGGTGAACGTCGCGTCGACGGCGAATCGGGGGATGACAGTGCGTGTTCCCGACGATCAGGAGTCCGTCAAAAACGAGCGTCGCGAGGACAATAATTCGGAGGAATCGTTGCAGTTCGCGCCTCCTACCAGTTAATGGCTCGCCGGAGCGACTCGTAAAGATTATTCGGGTCAAATGAATTTTCCAATGGCCGTCCGGTCGAGATACAGCGTGTAACGCTGTGCTCGGGTCGGAGCGCGAATTATTTCTTTTCGCGGAGCACCTCGAGAAACACACAGTCGCATCTGTGAGAATCCTTTTTTTTTTATTGAACTGACGATGATCGTCCCGGCTGAGAAACAGTGAACGTGCAACGCTAGACGCGATTGACGCTATCGCTGGGAACAATTTTTCGCGCCGACGCACGAATCTCTTCCTAAAAAAAAGAAAGAATGAAGAAAAAAAAACTGTACTTAAGATTGTATATCATTGTGCATCACAGTAAACGCGAGTGATTGCGCGAGAAAAGTTGGGCATACGTTATCGCTTCAATTTTCTCTTTCTCTACTTCCTTTTTTCAATTTCGTTGTTGACACAGGAATATTTCATATTATATATATATATCCATTTTGTTGACTCGCACGTCGACGCGTGTATTTTTACGTGGCGCAATATATTTTTTTCTCGTCGACGGTCTCGGAGCAATAATGAGAAATCGAGTAATTTGCGGGTAGCGTCGAGAACGCGCGCCCTACTACTCTCGTTCGAGAACTCATGCATTAATATTAAACTCGCCGGAGCTCTCCGCGTTCCTCGAAACCTGTAAAGGGTGTGTTATTCTATATCACCAGTTCTCTGCGGTTTGTACATCGCGAGTGCGCTTTAAATTGCAAGCCGAACATGCGTAACGCGAACCGTCGAGAGCCAGAGATCTAAATCACACTCGATCCTCCAAAGCGAACTGCTTTCTCTTCATTATTCTTTTTGCTTTCGTCCCACCCGTTTTTCGGTGGAAACACGATCCAAAGCTCCCGACGGTGAGCTCTCACGGCATGTCGAATGTGTTCTTTCACGCGACGAAACTTTGTATACAAATGGAGGAGCAAAGTGTGTGAGAGAAAGAGAGAGAGAGAGAGAGAGAGAGGAGGAGGAGGAGGAGGAGGAGGAGGAGGAGGAGGAGGAAGAAAAAGAAATACACAAAACTGACTAATACATCGATAAAAGCCGGAGTCGAATACTGGAATGCCCACTAACGCGGTTAGTGACCGCTTTTGCGTTACGAATATTGCGTTTCAGTACGAAAAAGAAAAAACAAAACGGAAACCCGATCGATCGGTTCAACGGTTATTGAATGTGTGTATACCGAAACCAATATTTTTCTTCAGTAAATAACTATGTTACTTTTTAAACAAAAAAAGAAAATGACAAAATTTTCAACGTGTTTCTTTGTTCGTACAAAGAGCTTTACAGAGATTCGTAAGATTATAAGGTCGTGCGCGTGGAGCTGTTATATCTACTATTTCCCCGAGGCGGCGGCGTCGACTCGTCGCCGTTTAATGGCTCTAGCGTAAAAATACATACGCGCACACATGGACGGGGCCATTAATGTTTAGACTTGTGCAGCGGTATCATAGCTACCGCGACTCGCACGATCGGTCTCCGCGATTTAATTCACAACCAGTCGGCCGAGGCTTATTACTAATTCGTTACGCCCGAGCGATACGTGGATCGGCTGCCACTGTTTCTGCCTCTCTGTAGATCTGGGTGAAGAGAGGAGAGGAAAGAATGAATAGAAATAAACAGAGCGCAAAAAAAAAAAAAAAAAAAACGAAGTAACACGAACTTCGCGAAATTGGCACCGATAGGAGAAAGCCGGACGACTGGTGAGTCTTTACAATAGATATCTCAACATCGTCGGTTCGGAGTGGCGAGGCAAGGAAATCCTCTTCGCCGTTCACCATGGGGAAAGGGTCGTCTAATTTTCTCTGTCCTCGAGGGGGGCAGAGGCGTAGGGGGGTCGGGCTCCACCGTGTTCCAATTGAAAAGTGCGTACCCGGCGCCAGCCACACAAACACGTATAGCCGATGCAGATGTCGACGCGGTAGCTCGTGCATTAGAACGTGCATTCCTGGGTGTTTACAGCTGCCGGAGTGATCCTGATTGGCGCTACTGGTCCGGAATAAAAATTCATTGACCCCTACACTCTCGCTCGCCGCTCGCCACGGCACGCAGTGCTCGGGAGGGTGTGCGCTCTCGCGGGCATGAGAGCGCGTCCGGCTCTTTCTACATCCATCCATCTATCGTTCTTTGTCCCTTCTGCCGATTCTCGCGTGCAGATTTTTTTCCGTCCCCTCGGGCACGATACCGATACAACGAACGGCGTCGATTTGCGGTTAGGCATCGAGTACGGATAGCGCGACACACATGGCACATTCATAGCGCTACCATAGTATTTCTAGTACTACACGACACGCTATAGAGTAGCAGCATAAACTTAATGGCATACGATTTTATATTCATTCGACGAAGGACTATGTGTCGTTGCCGATACTGCTCGCAGTACTGATAATAATAACTGTTCATCGGTTTTGTATCTAATGATTTTTTTCTTTCTTTTTTATTCATCCACACTGCGACACGTCGATAGTTCAATGCTGCACTGTCTCGATGCGATTTCTCGTCCCGACAACAATATTACTCATCGCTCGTTCGAACAACTCGCCTTTGTTGCGTCATTCTATAGATCCTTTCGAAAAAAAAAGAAAAAATTCATCACGCGCTCCTCGAGCTGCATAATCCACACTGTCGTATCTGTATACGGAGAATCTCCCGTATTCCCCGCACGGGCTCGTATTGATAGCGAGAGAAACCTACGACGAGTAGCCTCCGTCCCTACGCCAATGCCGGCGCGCGTCGTGTTTGCGCTACCACCTGTGGCTTCTCTCAGGACTTAATATTTACCGGTTGCATAACTGACACCGATATCCATAATGCTAAAACGTTAGATCTTGTATCTTTTTCATAATCGGCGTAAAATGACTTTGCAAGAAAGTTCGTTCGATCTGCGCTGTATAATATCTCGAAAGAGTTTCTGTGGTCTTAAAAGAGAAAAAAAAATCGTCTTCTACCTGGAATTAAAAAAAAAAGAAAATCCGGTCGAATTTCCGTCAGGACGAATTATCTCCCGGTTCGTTAGTTCCATTTATACGATGCATCGGGTTTGACGGGAGAGAAGAAGGGACAGAGCCGGTCGAGCTCGACTCCTCTCCGGCGAAGCATCCCCCAGGCTATTGTATCATCCATTATATCAGAGCGACCGCGGAGTCAGCGTAAATAGTCGTGTATACGCTTACACCGAGAATCGCGTAAGAGCGTCTCGATGACTACCGCAGCAGCAATTGCGTACCTGCACGAGAGTATACATATGTATATATATATATATAGAAGGGATATACACATCGCTCGGCAACATAAATATAAGATGAACAAGAAGCGCAGGATAGCAGCCCGATTAAGGGTACATCATTATAGGTAGGCGCACTTGTTCCATACGTATAACCCGCGCTCGGTAGCCGCTTCTTACGGGTCCGTAGTACGAGTAATACGATCGTGGCAAAAGGTATTACAGTGGGATGCGGCCTGTTCTATATATAGTGCAACGAGTGGTAAAAGAGCCGGAGAATCCACCGGGGGCCGATGCCGATGATCTTCGCCCGGAGGCGATCCTGGACCCGATCCGAGAGGCCGGGTTACCGGGTATAGCGGCGCAAAGAACGCCATCGGCTGCTACCCGCTCTCGGCACCGGTCGGCCGGCGTCTCGCATGCCCCGCTCGTTCCTCCGTAATACTCCTTTGCGAATCTCCCAGCGAGGCTGGCACGCTACTACTCCTCTTCTTCTACTGCTCCCTCGTAATGCTCATCACTGAGTCTACCCACACACACGGGGAGAGCCCCGCGGAGCGCGCGCGTTTCTCTTCTCTCGCGTGCGATCACGAAACGGCTCGAGTTATTTTCAGCCAACCAGTTCTGCGCGCTCGAACGGTGAGGAAGAAGAAAAGAAGAACTGAGAATGAAAAAAATAAAATAAAAAAATGTAAAAAAATAAAAATGAAGAAAAAAAAGTTGCGATGTGCGCGAGGGGGGTCGCATGGTACCGGACGGCGGTGCCCCGCGATAGAGACGCCATGGGAACCAGCTTCCAGGGAAGGATGCACTCTCGAGAGCTGCCCGACGCGGCGAGGCGAGAGGGGAACGAGCCGCGGCGTTCTGGGGCCTCCCGGTCGCGATCGAGAGGAAAAGAGATGAGGAGCGATGGGGCGGGGGAGGGGGACCGACACAGCGGAGCATTTGCAGCGGGGTTTTGCCCGCTCGAGGACGCCAACGGGGAAGGTTGGAAGGCCGTGTCGTGTATATCGTACGTACGCACATTGTGACGCCTGCAAGTTGTACGACGAACGGGCTGCTGGATTTTCGAGATCGTAGTCATCGTATCTCGTATTCTCATAGTACCATAGATAAAGAACAAAAAATTAACTGAAATTTTTCAATTTTCTTTTAACAGCATTTGTGACGAGGGTTCGACATGATAATCATCGTTTGACCCTTCCCACGATTTTTCTAAATTATTGTTACATAGGGCAGAGCGGGACAAAACGGGGCAGTGGGGCAAAACGGGACAATAGACCGAAACGCAATTTTCCAATAAAAATTTGGACGTCCCATTTTGCCCCATCGATACATCTGGATTTACTGACCCGTTTTGCCCCACTATACCATCCAAAACTTATTGAAAAATTGCTCTTCCCCCCCCCCCCACTGACCCGTTTTGCCCCACTGTCTCATTTTGCCCCGCTCTTCCCTATATATATAAACGGCAGGAAAAAACGTTTCTTAAATTTTCAAAAAAATTTTGAAAGAATTTTTATGCGCTGATAGAGAAGATTCGTTCGTTAAAAATTTTATTTGTTTAAGAAAAATGTATTCAAAGCAAACGAATCGTTGCTGGTACTGCATCACATGTGATATGTAAAATCGTCGAAACGAGTACTCCGGGCCGAGCGACCGCATGCCGAGGAAGGCTAACGTATGGTAACAAAAATAATCTCCCGGGCTGCGGGCTATACTCGAGCTTAACGAAGAAAGAAGAAAAAAAAAGTCAAAAAATGAGAACGATGGAGGAAAAAAAATATACCATCTTTTACTACCTGGGCGCTCGGGGGGGAAGGTGCCGATAAATAACCGTGCCTCGCGCCTCCTTGCTATCCTCGCGAGAGAGAGGATATAGCCGCAGCCGGGCAGAATCCTTTTACTCTGCGGGACACGGAGTGAATCCGAAGCGCCTCGAGCTTCGAGACAAGAAGAGGTAACAACCAGGCTAAACTTAGCTGCCCCGTATGGCGGCCGATGGCGCCGCGCTTCTTTCCTGCGAATTCAGGATCAGGAGCATCCACCGGATGCTGTATCTCTTCTGCGAAACGGTTCCTCTCGTTCATCACGGTTTTATGAACTCCGCTCGGCTACTGGCCACTGCGGATTCCGAGCGGGAACCGTTTTTCTCAAGATCCCGGAGAGATTATGCCACCCGATGCCGTTTTATGGATGATCTCTCGGTGGAACTTGGAATCTCTTCGGATTATTTGCCGTCGTTGCCTTCCCTCATTAAAACAGTCTTGGCAGATTTTTCTCGGGAGATGAGATAATGCTCGAGCAAAGCCTCCGTAATAAAGCAGTGACGATAAAAAGTCACGTTCAAGCATCAAAATTTCTACAAGTCAATATGGAATGTGGAATATCAATGTCCCTTAAGGGGTCAAAAACTCTGTTTTCCACCGTCCAATCGCCGTATCTACAAATACGTAAGTATTACCCGTTGAAATTACATAAATGCATTTATACTGTCTCGCTGATTTATGCACGCTCGTTGCACCGTTGAGACCTCGGATCTCAACGCTGACCATGTACCAATTGGATGAACAACAAAAAAAAAACAAAACAAAAATACTTCGTCGCTTTCTCCGTTTCAAACACTTTCTAACCGCGCTTAATATCCTAGAATAGAATTCACTACGGGTTATTTGCGAATGTTCGCGAGAGTTTATAATTGAGGCGCTAGGCGAGTGTAGGTAAACCATTCGCGGAGGTCGAATGGGACGTAGTCGGTAATAAAAATCTCGACATTACCGGCTAATATATTTTATTAAACTGCAGGGAAAAATATGTGTATACGTGTCAGCTCGTCGTTCGTAATTTCTTCGATAATAACGTAGCACCGTGCGTCGGAGTGGGACGTGGATTGAGCCCGTCCGTGCGGGCATCGAAGTCTCCGGGGACTTACGCGCGCAAACGTTCGTGATCTCGTATGGTCCGTTCGATCGGCTTCGGAGAACCTGTTGGTTCCCTTTGGCCCTCGTACCCGATGAATAATCTCGAATGGTGTAACCGGCCATGCTCTCGGCGACCTCTACGGGCTACCAACACACCGCCCGAGTCAATATATTATTTCCAGGTGAGATGAGATCCGTGAGAGACGATGCTAATTCCCCCCGGCGATGAGAAGGAAGAACGCGAAGTGCAGTGACGATTCCCGTTCGAAGGTTCGAGTCTCTCGAAACTCTAGACTATTATGAATAGGATTATACCATATGCGACTCTGCGGATGCGATGTTTACGACGATATCCATCTTCGTGGCGAACGTCTTCGTCTACGATCAACAAAAAAAAACAAGAAATGAAAATGTTGTCCGGCGCCTCTTTGAATAAACATTAATACTATAATATCGTCACTACTCGCATCATCTCCTACTGCGTGTGGCATCGGAAAAAAATAAATCTCGATGTTACGACGATGCGCGTGAACTCGATACCACGATCCACCTCGTCGCATAATCGCGGAAGTATACGCCCGCAAGACATTCCCACGTGCTCGACATCCGATCTTGCAACGCGTTCAAATAATTCTTCAAAATGCGTCGGTAAACGCATCGAGATTTATAGGGACGAGTTTTTTTTTTTTATAATTATTTTTTTTCTCTTTTAAGACGTAATAACATCGGTAAAACTTGAATTAATGAATGACGGCTGATGAGTGCAGCGATGATTTATGCATTTGATAAGAGAAGAAAAAAAATCTACGACGATGACGACGAACAAGTGCATAGAAGAAAAAACCTCCCTGTTGCACAAGCCCGTCTACCGAGCCAGCGAGCCGGTAGCCGGCTTGAAGAAAACGAGAAGAAGAAGAAGAAGAAGAAGAAGAAGAAAAACAACAAAAACAAAAAAAGAGGTAAAAACATAAATAGAGCCTGTGTAATAGATCCAAGAGAAGATGCATGGCTCGGCCGCAGAGAGGCTCAGTGTGGGCCAGTGGTTACTGTCCCAGTTATGCCGTCGGATAAAGAGGCAGATACATATTACTGGGCTTTGCGTGCGGATCCGCGCATCGGCCCGATGTCACGTTTGATACGTCATCTCCGTCTACTCATTCGTATACACATATGTTAAACACGGGAGTGTAAAGCCGAAGTATTTACGTAGACTACTGCGCGCACAAAAATCGTGGCGATACAACCTTGCGATGTACCGAGGCATTCACACGTGCATCCGCAGCGATCGGAAATGCGACGATACGTGACTTAATGAAAAACAAAAAAAAAATACTCGTATGCAGGTTTTATGCGTGTACATCGAATGCACAGTGGGCTGCTGCGAGATACATTATGTGCAAGATATGAAAGACCAGTTGGTTACGGAAAGTGAAGACGGGGAGAAGGTCGGGACGATCGGCTGCGATGACGAACGTCGATATAATACATCCTCTCCGGTAAATCCCTTTCGATTTATACGGAAGACGCACGGAAACTGCTCGTTTGGAAGAGAACAACAGTCCTATCAATTCTTTTTCCCTGTAGTTTTCTTTGAAATCCTTAAATATCGTCAACCAGGAAGATGTATCATCAATTATTTTTTTATAATTTTTTGTATATAAACATAAACTGGAGGGGAGAAAAAAAACCACGAAGACGTCTCGTAATCGATAAGTGCCACTTGTCGATGATCGGCGAAGTGCGTACAAATGCCTCCTACCACGCCGCGCGCTGGCAACAGAGTTGCCGAGGACAAAGAGGACGCGGAGTCTCGGGAGTGCACGATATGGGTGTTTTAGCTTTCTGTTATACATGGATATGTATATACATACATTTATATATGTATATACGTATCATTGGTATATACCGTGTTGCATCGCGTGTGTGTATGAGTTAATCGTCGGTCTCTCGGGCTTTTTCTCTCTTTACCAATCACCCGGTGATCGGGAAGAAGGTATAGTGGTGGTAAAAACGAGCGTGGTGGTAAACAACTCCACCACCTTCGAAAGAGACGAATATCTCTCCCACCCCTGGGTTTAGAGTCGCTTGATGTAGCAGCAGCACGTCGGTTCTCTGTTCGCCTCGACTGTGTTATACCTGTCTCCCGGTCGTGAGCGCCGTACATCTCGTTCGGGTAGAGTAGAAGAGATACCTGTTTTGTATATTCCTCGACAGTTAAGGGGAGACGATCGCCGAGGCATAAACGAAACGGGCCGAGTGATTCGCGATGGCTCTGGGCCGCACAGTGGTAAACAACCCCGGGATTTGCCCGATCGGGAATTAGGTGGTATCCTCGTCGAAGAGAAGGGAGGGAATCGGTCAAATACAAGAAGAAGACGAAGAAGAAGAAGAAGCGGCAGCGGCAGCAGAGAACAAGAAGAGGCAGCGAGCGGTGACGAGGTGAGAAGATAAGGAGGAATAAGAGAGGTGGAACCGGAGACGAAGAATAAGAAGAAGCAGCGCTATACGCGAACGGGGGAACGAGTTCCGAAGAGGCGACGAGGGAGTCGAGCTTTGCTCACCAGTCTGGACCACAGGTGGTTGAGCCTCAGCGCTAAAGTCAACGCTCGCGAAGAAGGTACTCCAACCCCACGGGTAACGACGGCGAGGCGAGAGATCGTACCGGATCCACGAGTTTTCGGGCGAGATTGGCTGTTAAGGCAGTTAACCAAGAGCATCATCGAGATAACTATAACCTTCTGGTTTTCGTGAATTTTTTTATCGTCAACAAGCTTCTTCTCCAGGTCAGTAAACAGCTCTTTCTCTTCCTCTCATCTCTTCGTCTTATGTATCATATGTATATATATTGTATGTATAGATATTATGTATAAGTGATCCAAATGCACCGCATATAGCATGTGTGTATCAGCTGACGATGGGGGGACAAGTAGCGGGGCCAGTCTTACGAATGACTATGGGTAGTATAAATCTTAGATTGTGCACGGTGTACATAAGAAAGTCTCGATCTCGGGCAAACAGGAAGGTAAAAATAGAGTTTCCACCGCTAGCGTGTCACCGTAACGAGAAAGGCAATTATATACCTGTACGCGGGATTTCTTTGCTCGCGGTAGATTAATCAGTAAATGTACATCGGGTCTTACTCTGGTTCGTACCAGATCTTTCGCGACGACACGCACGCGCTCTCCTGTCTCGCCGCGGTTTCTATATATAAATCGGGGGTACATGTACGTCGTAAGTGTATATTTGACGAACGATTTACGGTGCATTGATCTAGAAAAGAAAAATAAGAAGAAAAAAGAAAAAAAAAACCCCCATTACCGATCGCGAGCCCTACTTGGATAACCCCGAAAGTTGACTGGACTTTTATCGCGAAACTCGCCACGCTCGCTTTACTTTGACTCGTTTCGCGACTCCAGGTCAGCGCGCCGTGGTACGCTGCGACCCGCCCGCCTTCGGGACCGCGTATGACGCGCTCGCGAGCGCGTGTCTCGCTGTAGAGCCGCTAAAGGTTCGATCTTGAAACGGTTTACATTTGCTGTTTGGAAAAAAAAGAAATAAACCGTTGCCACTGGGTAGACAGCCCGAGATAACTGCGGAATCGGTGCAGCTCGGATAAAATTAAACGTTTTCGCGGATACACCTGTGTTTTGCTGCTGTATCGAGAGCCACGGCACGATCCCGCCGTGCCGTTAGCTCCCGATGTAGATCGGCGCCCGGGAAACGTCACTAGCTATCGCTCTGTGTAAGCTCGTCGACGAATCTCCGTACGGAGTTTATGGAAATTTTGCTATTAGATCGCAAGGTCGTCTCGGTGAAATACAAGGTGCGTACGTGCGTTTTATCGACGACCGCATAACGGAGGAAAATAAAAGATCTGTTCTCCGGTAGATTTCCATCCCGCGCGAACCCGATCGTTCCTTTCGTGAGAATTATGATCGTCCTAATATTTGTTGATCTGAAGCGTGAAGTCGACTTAAGCCCGAAGCAAATACTGTTCAAGGGGAAAATAACGCGTTTACACAGTCTATTAATAATCAATTTTCAGTCAGTCGGAAAGCTGCCCTTCACTATTCGAATGGCATTGAATGAAAATCGTCGTAGAATCTAGGCGATAAGAGGCAACGAGCGTTAAAATTATTCATCTGCCTGACCAGACTCAATAATCGTTCGCCGAGTCGGAACCTAACGAAACATAACTTCTCCTTCTCTTAACCTTCCTCTCTTATTTTATTTGTTCTTAATGAGGTACAAAAATAAGGTATATATCTTATCAGCATAGGAAAAGTCCCAAAGATGCCATTAATCTTTGCACGACAATGCAGCGAAGAATAAAGCAAAATGTAACAGGTCGGGGTCAAACAATGCGTCGCACGTGGTTCGAGAAACGAATGTAGATCTGGCCGGATTAATTTACTGGCGCCGAGTGTAAATTGGCTCGATAATTATTATAATTATTATCTTATCGCATCGGAATTTCATTGAAAATTCGCTGATACAACTCTCTCGTATTATACGGGTACATATACTTATATACCGATGATGTTTGAATTAGCGATCAGTCGACGGGGAGTCTCTTTGTACACAAGCGGTAATGGGCATCATTGCGTAGGCTTTATCGAGCGCCAGCTGCTCCTCTACAGCATACTCGGTATAATCAAGATTATCATTTTTTTTTCTCATACATTGTACATGTATATTATACACCTTGACTGGTGAGAGATTTCCGCTAACCGCGGAAGCGCGGAACTCGATTTGATCGAAGATAAATTAAATATTGCCAAGGTGATTTTCCGACGATTATAAATCCATCGCTCACTGACCACACAGGCGACCAGTTTAAATTGGATTAGGAATAATATAGACACAAGGAAAATTGAAATGGTGACAAAGATTACAAACCAAAAGAAAAAGGAGACAAAAATAAAAAATGGTTAATTCACTTTGTGCATGATGTTAAGGCGGGGAATTTTATCTATCCACGTTGGGGAAGGATCGACAGGCGAGGGACTAATATAATTCTATATAACGAGGAGCGATTACCATAGACACGCTTGGGAATAATATAGGAACAGGAAAAATTGAAAAATAAACAAAGTTTAAAAACCGAAAGAGAACGGAGATACAAAATAATAAAAATAATTTATTTACTTCGGGAATGATACTAAAGCGGGGCCTTTTATATATTCACGTTGGGAAAGGATCGACAGACGAGTGACTAATATGATTCTATATAATGAGAACCGATTACCATACGGACGCTTATCACTTGGGTGTTACGTTGTGTTATTTTTTTTTTCTCTACACGGTTTATCCTCGGTATCGCCGACTACTCTGACTGTGTGCGGATATAAATAAGCTTACCGTTAGAACGACGAACCGAGCGTGTCTCTCCGCGAATGTCCAGTTAACTTGTGACCCTCGCGAATCCCGAGTATCTACGTGACACTTGGACTGACAAGGATCTCCGGAAGGATCCTTTTACGGTGATAAAGATGCTCGTCGGTGTTGTAAATTATTCCTTGGAGTTAACGAAGATTATGACGTGATCGGTGACGCTCGAGACGACAAAGAGGAGAAGAAGAAAAAAATTACAAAATCGACACGAGGAAAATTCGAGTAAAAGTAAGTTGACGCGTTCATCGGGTGTCCTCAATATTGGGCGATAGCTCCTATGACTCATATTCCTCGCGGTCAGACGCCACGAGTTCGGGTATTCTCGGGTTATTTTTTTCTCTCGCTAATGGCTCAAATTGTTTGGATGGACTTTCGGCACCTTGCTTGCGTCAGTTAACTCGTTTCACGACGACATTATAGTATTTTAGTGCGACTTTCGAGAATCGCGCGGTAGGTTGGGACATTTTCTTAAAGGTTTTAGGCCGCAATGTTCTTTCTCGGGGTCATTCGTATTTCTACGGAAGCCATGGTTTCAATTAACGAATAAACGACGACGCGATCGTGTCGATGGCCGATAAATTTTTATTTCACGGCTGCGGGTAGAGTCACACGTACGATGAAATTAGCGCCCTAGTTATTTTCGGGGGCCGCTCAGTTAATCGACCCTTATTGCCGATTAATTAACCTACAGCATATATAAACTTCTTTTTGTAAACAATTTTCATGCGTTTTTTTTTTAATAAATGTAAATAAAATGTGTACAAATAAAATATCTGTACAACTATACATTCAGCGGTTCCGTAAAGGTTGCACGGAGGGGGATGATCGTCAAAATACAAATTATAGCTATATCGTATCGCCTTAAACAATTCGATAAGCCGCTTTACTACGTGCCGATATTCAATATTTCAGCCTGAGGGACCGACAGTGATCGAGAAACATCTCGAGACTCCGGCGAAGCCCCCTCACCGAAGAGCAGCAAAGCAAAGAGAAAATAAATTTAAAAAAACAAGGAAGTATGACGGCCAAGATGGTAAAGACGAAGCTGGTACCGCCAGACGGTGGTTGGGGATGGGTCGTGCTCTTCTCGGCACTCGTCGTTAATTTATTGATACCGGGTACGGTAAAGTCCTTCGGGGTCCTCTTCGTCGAGTTTCTTCAAGTGTTCAAGTCCTCGCCGACCGCGGCCTCGTGGATGGCGGCGCTCTGCTACTTCCTGTACAGCTCCCTCGGTACGTTTTTCCTTACACACGAAGGATACACGTGTTTTTCTTTCATTCCATATTTAATACAAGCAATATATATATATATATATATATATATATATTTTAATCTTGTATTCGATGGCTCTGTTTATAATTATTTTTCTACCATCCAAACAGGTCCACTGTCGAGCGTGTTGTCGATGAAATACTCATACAGAACGGTAACGCTGATCGGTGGAACGTTCGCGGCTACTGGAATGATGCTGAGCTACTTCGCCACATCAGTGTCCTTCCTCTATGTCAGGTGAGTACCGTTCTCTCCCTCGTTATATAGTAAACGACGCTCGACAATATCGCTGAATGAATCAAGATATATATTATTCGAGTCGAATTTAATTAAAACGTGCAGCTCGGAGCTCACACCGACACGACCGGAATATAATCAACGTTGATGACATCACTTCGTAGTAAATGAGCTACTTATGCGAGATGTTTCCTCCCGTTTTAATTCAACGATTATCATACACAAATGTAGCATCGTCGAATTATCATTCACGACTATCTTATCTTCCTCGGTCGAACCAACACCGCACTCGTGATTATTCCTTTTTATTTATTTATATTATTTTTCTTATCCGTTGATTCTCAATAACCGGCGTGGTACGACCTCGGGTACATTGAACGCCACGTTTTTTTCGCACAGACGCAACTCGCGCGCGAGCATTATACTATTATAGCATACACGATAACGAACACGAGGTGGCAGGTGCTAAAAGTTTCTTTGTTTTTAATTCTCTTAATTTAGCTACGGTCTTATGGTCGGCATAGGGGCTGGATTGACTTTTCCACCTACAGTTTACATAGTAACGTCTTACTTCGAGAGACTACGAGGCTTCGCTAATGGCCTTTGCATATCCGGCAGCGCCATCGGTACCATTATCCTACCGCCGTTCCTCCAGTATCTTCTCAATCACTTCGGCCACAGGTAAGATAACAATGCTATTTTGTACGAAAAAAATCAGCCATGTCAGCGCTTACGGTTGTCGAAAAATTATATCTTGTTGATTTGATGATATAAATCTCATGGCAAATAAATCAAAGAGACTGACTGTCGAGGCCGATCGGCTTGGTACTCCTTTTCACCGACACAGTTTTTCTTTTTTCATCGTAATGTAAATTCTCGTAACTTCCATGGACACAGAATTTTTCGTCGTTCGGTCGCGTGTCGCTCCGAAAGGCGACACGAACGCGGGTTATCTGCGAAGAAGATCTCAGGATCATTTGTCCGCATGCGAACTCCTTTAATACCAATTGCTGATATCGGACGGGGGAATCTTACGTAAAATTTTTATAACGATACCTTGACTTATTTTTCGTTGTCATTGCACGAGAGTGTTATAATGGTACGATGATTGAAATATTTTTGCAGAGGCGCAGTATTGATCATGGGAGCGATTACATTGAATACACTAGTGTGCGCTTTGCTGTACCATCCGGTGGAAGAGCACATGAAGGAAGTGCCCATTGACGATGGTATAGATAACGATGCATTGTCGCTCGACGAGCCGGTCGTGGCGACGAAACTTCGCATAAGCTTGCCTGGTAAGTCGGACGATGGACAGCACGGAACTACGAACGCCCACTGCGAGAGCACCTCGGCCCATCTGTCCGATCTGTCCAAGTATCTTGAGAAAACGTTGAACGAGTCGGGCGACGACGGGGTTGCGCAGGTCAAGGAAAAATCGGTTGTGTCGGAGAGTCCGGAGGACGTCGAGGCGAAGAAGAGAGATGAGGTCGCGGATCAGTCCGTTGCCGAGACGAACCATTCGGTTACGATAAACTGCGAGGTCGGTGACGACGGTGCAGCTGAAAATGCCAAAGATAATACGACCTCGGTGAACAACGCAACACCGCCACTGAGCAGGACGAACTCCGCGAGGAAGAGCGGACGAAACGACAGTAGCTTTCATCTGTCGCGTCAGCACAGCATAGTCTCTGACATGGGACCCATAGCTCTGAGTCCCCGGGTGCCGGGACTCTTCAGGAGGATATTCAGAACCCAAACGCCGAAGAGGCAGAGATCGCTGAAGCGCGACGAGGACGCGATGGAATCCGCCGTCGTCGAGAACGAAAAATCGACGAAGAAGAAGAAACTCGACGAGGACTCGTCGCAGAGCATCGGTTCGAGTATGAGCTTCTTCGATTTCAGCGTTCTTCACGATCCCATATATCTTGTTATTCTAATATCTAACTCAACCTCGGCGATAAGCAACACGAACTTTATGATTCTCTTGCCGTCCTACGCGTATTCCGAAGGTTTCGACAGAAACATGTCGGCACTGCTGCTGTCGATCGTGTCGGCTCTCGACCTCGTCGGCAGAATCGGCGGTGCATCTCTGTCGGACATCGATTTCATACCAAAGTATTACTACTTCGTCGGCGGCCTCGGCCTCAGCGGCATCGCCCTCGCACTTCTACCAATGGCCACCAGTTACACTATGCTGTCGTTCTTCTGCGCCCTCTTCGGCCTCTCATCGGGCATGTACATCGGTATAACCACGGTCATTCTCGCCGATATGCTCGGCACCGAGAAACTCAGCTCCTCGTACGGGATCTCGCTATTCGTAAACGGAGTCCTGCAACTCGTGGGGCCGCCAATATGCGGCATTATCTACGAGCAAGTCGGTTCCTACAAACCGATATTTCTCGCTCTTGGTATCATTTTGATACTGGGCACCGCCCTGTGGGCAGCCGTGCCGATAATCAAGAGAAACAAGAAAGAAGTCGAAGCCGCTTGACGATCCTTACATTTAACGTGGACAGTATCATTTCAATTTATATTATTATTACTATAATTATTAATAATTCTTTTTTTAAAATAAGCTCGTTGCGAAGAGCCGTGCGACGTGATAAAACATCATCGCTCTTCCAAGCATTGATCGCAGACTCTCGATAATAATATTTCGGAACTCGGCTCGGACGAATCATCGACGATCTCGACTTTCAAGGACATTTCCATTGGATTTCCCGTCCTTAGACTATTATGTATCGTCAATTTGACGCGTAAAACGTGTATTTATTAAGTATTAATTCCGAAGTGATTTGTTATCGAGCCACGAATCGTATCTCATCGTCGGTCACGTGTCAGATTCTCGGAATCGGCGATGAGTGGAGTTTCAATCGACCAACGATTTGTATAATCTGTAAATTATAACGAAGCGCTGGCGATTCAATTAGCTGGATGGGTTTCGCGCGAAAGTCGTTATACGGGTGGCCCGATGCCGAGAGACGAGTATATTCTCGACTATCGCTGCGATGACGTTCGGCCGTCGAGCCAACGGTATAAAGTTTTTCCTCCCTCGACACTGTCGGGACACCTATACGGCGAGAGGTAACTTCGTAAATTTGTGTTTTTACATATATATATACATATACTCATTCGCTTATAACTACATTCTCTCCGTATTTATATCTAGTCATATCGTTTAAGGATGTACAAAACTCACAAACAAACACAGTTCAAGCGCGTTTCTTCTATCCTTCGGCTTGTTGTTTAGAAAATAAGCGTGAATGTCACATGGACAGAGCGAAGGTCGCGGGATAGAAACCGAGACAGGCGAGATTGACTAAGGCGATAGTTTTAAACGAGTGGATTACGAAGTGTGTATGTTTATTTTTTTTTTTCTTCGCCGTTACGTCGAATGTGCGTATCATGCCTTTTTCTCTTTTGAAATAGAAAAATAGATGGTAATTGCTAGCTGCGCGCGCATGAGTTCACGGCGAACGATGATGTTGAAGACAAAGCCCGATGATAGTTTACAATTTTAGAGTGAAACCTCGAAGTCTTTTATACTGAATATAGATATATATATATATATATATATATATATATATATATATATATATATATATATATATATATATATATATATGTATACACATATCTCTGTATACCATACCTTCCGATCGACGAGATGATGCAATCCCTTTGCATATCGCCGTGCGGCGATCATCGGCAGCATACATATCTCGTGAGAAATTTTGATAAAGATTCGTGTTGAGTGCATGGGCGGATTAAGTATGATAGAAATAATTACGTATTACGATTAAATATCAATTGACAATTTTCGAATGAAATCCAAGACGATAACAACGTTGGGCGGAGATCCTTCTTTCCCACGAGTCTCCGACAGACTCGATATTTTCACGAAAAGCATGGAACCTCCGACTAATTTTTTTTTTTCAAACAAAATAAAGTACGAGAAGAACGCTCAATTGTTGCGTTTCAATTAATTCGGCCATCGATGAGGTGTCGTCGGTGTTATATCTATTGGAATTTTTTTTTTGGGTTGGGCACAGATGTTAATAATTTCTACAAGAACGAATTCTATTCTCTCTCCTCTTTCGTTTCTCTATACACATACAGCATTTACATCGCGGGATAATTTTCAATCGTACAGCTTCCATATTTTCAATCTCGAGATGGCTATTATGTTTTTTTGTCCACTACTTATTGGATACGGTGCAAACACTATTTGGCACCGTTGTGTGCCCAAGCGGTTCTCATATTGATTTAAAATTCCTTTTTTTTACATGTCTTTAAATTCCCGATCAACTTCGAGTCCTTCCTTGTAGGATCGCGCGACCCGAGTCTCCCTCCGCCTCGGAAACAGGGCAGCAGCATGCAGCAGCGAAGGACACGGTTGAAAAAATTCGCTCAGCAGAAAAAGTGGCAACACGTTTGTGTTCGCGTGTGCCATTAAAAAAAAGTATGTATTTCTCGAACGCGTGATAACCGTTTGATCGTTGAATCTACCTCCGTGTCGGTCGACACACGAATTCCATTTTACTAGCGCTTTTAATTCTCTATTCAGACACACAAACACACACCCATGCACGCATACATGCATACACACCCTAACACACAACCTGACGCCCAAAAGTGACTTTAACCGTCACGAGACTCACAATCGATCGGCGATGATTTATTGCTGGATTGTGTGAGTGTCTAAACGGCGGCGCGATTGCTTATCGCGAGTCTCGCTTCATACGAAAATATACGCCAAGGAAAGTTTATATTCGAATTCTCTCAGCGTATATCGTATATTTGCGGAAAGCGGCGTTCGCTCCCTCGCATCTATTTACAAGCCTGAGTGCAAAATTTACGCTCATTTTTTTTGTTTTTTTTTTTTCTTAATCTTTTATCTACAAACGCACGATCGTTTATGCTTCCCAATGCCGGGATGATCGCGCGCACAATAACGTCACCAAAACGTATGTTTCCGTTCGATATTCGACGATCGTGTGCATGCGGCAAGGATAATCGACAGTTCTGTTTCAGGTTCGCAGACTCGATAAGAGAGAACGCCCGTCGATCGTCGATTTTGTGCAGAGTAACGGGTCGGTTTACCGTTCTCGAGGCACGAATCGTTTCAGTGAACTCGAACCTGGCTGTAGGGCTGTACAGATAGGCCGGCCTGGCCGGCGAAAATAGTATATTATGCCATAAGGGAGGAAACTGCGTCTTGTCACCGAGTGTGAAGTTTGATGCCCGAGCGAAGCGAGGGCAGAAATTCACACGAGGTGAAAAGGCACTTCCTCCCTTGGGCCATACGATATTTTTTTCCGACTTCGTTAAAATAACCGCATTTCTTGCGTCGCAAAATCGTCATATTCGCCAATGACCATTTCTCCCCCGGGAGTAGGAGAGTTTGCAGAGGGAGTAATGAGCCCTATTACTCCCTAGGGAGTAATGAAATTGTACTGCGCATGCGCACTGATTAATAATGATCACCGGTCAATAATAGGCTATTTTCCGCCCGTATTGCACGCAAGGAATGTGGTTATTTTAGCGCAGTCGGGAAAAAAATATCTTATCCGGCTAATGCATTTTATAGGTTGGCCGGCTAAGCCGTCTTAGCCGACTAAACTATTTTAGCCGGCTAATCCGTTTTGGCCGGCCAAGCTATATTAGACAGCTAAGCTCATAAACTCGTAGAATTTTTATTTTATTTTTTTCTAATGTTATCCGCAATGTATCTCGAAGTATTTTCGCCCGCTGAATACGAATTCGCCGGCGTTTTTGGCCTATAGTACAATGCGACATTAAGGGGCTCAATTTTATGAACGAAAAATCGTATTTTTGGGATTTAAATGGAAAATATTGGGTTGGGAATTAAATTATTGTTACATTCGTGATCAGCGGGAAAAAATACATCGAATATAGCTTTGAAACAAAAAAAAATCGAATGAACAACGATTTATCAATGTTTGAGCCATTTTTTGGAAAAACGTCGATATCTCGGCTCCCAATGCAGGTAGGGAAAATCCGGGGTGCCCATCATGTTCTACGGGAAAAAATGAACAATACAGGGCCTTGTCCGAAGGTTTACAATTGTTTTATCGTGCTGTTTGAGAACGTTGAGAAACGCATAAAATGGACTCGAGAGGCTTGCAATTTTTGGACAAAATTTTGTTCGTTTCTAAAAATTAACTGCCACATATTCCGACATATTTTTGCGCCCTGAACACGAATCCGCTGGCCTTTTGAACTAAAGTACAAAGCGACATTAACGGGCTCTATTTTATGCACTTGGCCGGTAAAAACGGAGTAGCCGGATAATAAAGTTTAGCCGGCTAAGACGGCTTAGCCGGCCAAACTTATCCGGCTAATGGGTTTTATATCCATTAGCCGGATAAGATATTTTAGCCGGCTAGGCCGGCCTATCTGTACTGCCCTACCTGGCGGGCCCCGTGGAGCCCGAAAATCCGTTCGAGCCCCACGAAAATTCTTCTCGCCCTCGTTTCTTCGGCATAACTCCCGCGAGATTATCGGAGGGTCGATTAACCGCAGCGGGAAGAGAGCTCGATCGTTTAATATCCGAGAGGCAGGCTTCTTCAAGGCCGACGAACCTCTCGTTCCGCTCTCTCACTGTATTCCCTATAGAACATTTTTTCGTGTTGATTTTTTGTTTCTTTTGTTTTTGTCTTTTATACAGATGATATTTCTTTTTTAACGGCCGATAAGTTCAAAAACGGGTGGCCGGCGATAATTACGAAAAAAGAGAGTCGATAAAGAATGTGGGGATTGGTGCGAGAGATACGCGAAAGACTTTCTCAGTGTGGACGAACGGTACGAGACGCCTGACGTCCGGCTGGCGCATCCTTCATCAAGGATCTTTGCAGCGTCACCTGGAGAAGCAAGAAAATTGCGTTATAATCTATGCTTGTCGGTTTCGTCCTTGGCACGGAAATAGGAAGGAAGGCTCGATAACACACGTATCCTCGAACGTGGTAATGAGGATGGAGGAAAATTGACTGTTGGAGGACGGGAAAGTGGTGGCGAACTTTGGTCAAACTGGATTTTTTTCCATACCATCAGTCATTGCTTCTCCCTCCGATTCTCGTGTGTCTGTGTGAACGTCAAGCGATATGAAATTCAGCTGCGGTAGCATTACCAACCAATTCGATCGAACCCACCGGGCCGTTGAAAAGTTTGATCGGTTAAGAGCCGGCCGTGTCTTTCCGGCCGGCGAACGACACGATGCTCCGAATCCCCTTGACCGACGTCTGAAATTAAACGCGAAATCGCAAACGCTTTATCAATAAACGCGTATTATAACAAATCGCCTTAGTGAGATGTCGATTAATTCATCAATTCGTTTATCGTTCTGCTGTTTCACCTTCTTCTTCGATCCGTTTAAGAAATCTTTGTACATCTCCGAGCGTAGGTATCTCGAGTAGCTGTCGCTTTTCATCAGATGATACACGTGCGCCTTTAAAGTTCAATTAAATCGAGTTCAATTTTCATGAGAAATTCTTTTTTTTTTCGGTGGGTGCCGCGATGCACGACAATTTTGTGTGATACCTACAGCAGCTACGTCGAACGACCATCGATCGGGCTTCTCCAGATTCCTCTTCGTCATCTCGAATGAACGTGAGTCAACGTTTATCGGACAACTCGCGTCTGGACCGAGAAATTCGCTCCAGATCTCCTCGACTTTTATCTGGACGTCTCGCTGCGGTAGGGTCTTCAAATTTTGAACCGCTTCCCAAAATCTGCAATAAAACAGCCATTCCTGGAATCGAACATCGAAGGTCGTTGAATGAATCGAGGTTGAAACAAAAATTCATCCTCACTTGAGATTTTCGCCACTGAACTCTTTGTCGAGAAAGCGTATGAATTGTTCCCGGCCTATAGAATCTTGAAGAAGCTCTTGAAGACTGAACGCCCATCGCTTCACTCTTCTTGCTGATATTTCCTTCCTGCAAAATTCATACGTTTTTTCTTAGACACTCTCTCCATCGATATTCTTCGGATAAAAAAACATTGAATACTCACGCCAATTTTTCTTGTTCCCAAGTCTCCGGACTGTCGGTAATCCATGGATTGCCGAGCTCCGGTTGCGTGAACAACGGATCGTACTCGACGTACTGTTCGAAATAACCGATGAGCCTGCAAAAATAAACATCTCCGATATTTTTCAACTCGCGCGGAACGAAACGTTAAAAGAAAAATATAAAAAATTGTGTGACGAGAAATTAACTCACGCTTCCGCCACTTTGGATACTTTGATGTTTCGTCTGTCCAGTCTTTGTTTCAGCATGTCGATCTCTCTTTGTAGGGTTTCGGGTGAAGGGCTAGGGTTTTGATCCGCGTGAGTCGGTGATATCCGTCCACCCGCAACCCCGAGTTGCAGGTGCCTGCTAGCTTTTATTATCGGCTTGTTACTTCTGCAAGCTTTTTTTATGTCCATCTCGGTGGTGTTGACGCAGCCAGGCTGTCAATAATTTCAAAAAAGGTCATATTTTTTTTCTTGAATTAAATTTCCACTACGTTCCAGCTTCGTCGATACTTTACCATTGGCCGATGCACGTCCCAGAAAGCTCGCTCCTGACTATCCAATACTTTTCTCTCCAACTTGTCCCTCTTTTTGTCGACTTTGCTCTGTGCCTCCGCCTGCATGAATATAAACTCCCATTTTCGCGAGAACATCTTCTGCAGTCTGGCGAGATTTTCCGCTTCGTAGTCAGCCAATTCCAGTCGAGTTTTGTTCTGCATTGTACGTTTACACAAGTACACAGCTACGAGGATATATACATTTATATATATATATATATATAATTTTTTTTTTATCAAAGTTCAGAAAGTCGGTAAAGTTACATAGCCGGAAATGCGAACAGTCCTGAGAGTAGCAATATCGTTTTCTTACAATATCGACGACTGAGAATCAGAACGGCGTAACACGTATGCTTCAACATAGGAGATAGGGCTTATCGATTCTCAGCAGTTGATAATGCCTCGCTAGTTCGCTTTATACCGTAATCTGTGTTTTCCGGTTCCCAGCAATTCGATGGCCAGAAGTAAGGAGTTTGAAATCTGTAAAATGTGTTGTCATTTTTCACAGTAAGGCAGTGGTCGTCTATCGGAAAAAAGTAACCATGGGAAGCCATCAGATGAGCCACGTGAAGGGCTTCCTGATCGTCGATTTCCATGTTTTTCATCATCCACGCTATGAGATCGGTACCTATAAAAAAACGTGAACACGCCTTGAGCCCTTCGCTGACAATTACAATTCCCACGTGAAATTGAGATAAAAGAAATATTTCGTCGAACTTACCGGTGAAAACCGAGGGTATCTTGGTCATAAAGGTCTTGACCGTTCTCACGGGCACGCCGTTAACTTCGTCCAGCATTTTCTCCACTATAGACTCCATCTACACAAACAAAACATATCGTGTGTTCCTTAATTCATTGAAAATTTCCGTGGGACGTCGCTTCCGGTTTGAAAAAATCGAGATTTTCAAACCGGATGTATCGGCAACAGAAACGAATGAATGAAGACTCGTTAATGGATAGTTAAATTGTTTCGTCTATAATTCGATGAGGAAATGGACCCGGTTACCGGTTTTGTCTCGCACTGATTAATACATGTCGCCGGTGAACCCTGGTGATTATCGATAAAGAGGAGGAGCGAGAGATAGCCAAAGAGGCAGCGAATAGGTATATAATCGAACCGTCGTAACCGCTTTTGCTTGCACTCTGTACAACGTTCGGTTCGACTGGAAGGCTGGACTCTCCGACGAGCGAGAGCCAACAGCTTTAGGAACGATCGATCTTTCCTTGCCAAGAACGTAAGACGACACTATAAAAGCGCCGAGCTGGGAGAGCTTCCCTTGGCAAACCTCTCATCTTCCCGATGTCACGGACTCGAGAAGGTAATATAATATAATATATATATAGCAAAGTCTCTTTTCGCTCAACTCTCTCTCTCTCTCTCTCTCTCTCTCTCTCTCTTTGAGAGAGAGAGAGAGAGAGAGAGAGAGAGAGAGAGAGAGAGAGAGTTTTCCAAAAAGATTGACATAAACGACTAACGAATCGACCTGATTGTTCTCCCATCAGAGACAGCGTGAGGGAACGAAGGGAGTGAAGAAGTTTTGCCAAACACGACACGAGCGAGAACTCGTTTAATAATGGGCCGCTTTTCAACGGTGCGAAGAGGGAATCTTTGCTCGAAGATAGTAGTTACTGTACGATGCTCGGAGCAGCCACGAATCGACCTGATTCCTTCCTTTTTTTCCTCACAATAGCGTTCGCAATGAATGGAAAGGTGAATGGAGAAAAGGAAGAACGAGAGCGCAAAGAACGTAATGGGGGTACTCTGTGAAGAATAGAAAGTAGATAAAAGATCGTGGGGCAATTTTTGTTTTTATATTTTTTTTATTTCGTGAACGGCACAAGAGTGAATTCATCACGGGGAGATATCGAATCAATTCGGCCCGTCGACGCGCCTGTGTGTGTCTAACCGCGACATTCGCGAGAGCTCGACGAAAAGGTTATCGATAAATTTGTAATTAACGAAATCGGCTGTATCGTGCAATCGGAGCGGTAAAGTTAAAACAGGACGCCAGCAGACGACGACGCCGCCGCGAGGTGGTAACGGGTCGGATGCATGGCTCGGAAAACGGATCTCGTGCGGCAAATCGGCCAGGGATGATAGCTGGCCGTATTCCAAATGGATGAAACGTGAGCGGGACGATAGACAGAGCCGGGGACAAAAACGTTTCGGTGGGAAATCTCGCGTGAATCTGACAAATAGTCCCGGTGTTGTGTGTGCGCGCCTCTCTCGTTGTGTCCCGTTCCTGGCCGCTTTATTTTCTCGTCGTCGGTATACAAACAAATGTTTTACTCCCGCCAAGTTTAGCGACCCAACCCCTTCGCGTTCAGTTGTACAAGGCCGCTTCTGTCTCCTATGTAAATCGTTCTCGCTACATTTTTTTTTTTTTCATTCACGATTCGTAATTTTTGGTCAGGAATCATTGTCGTAATACCTTTTTGTACACGAGATAGTTGGGACTGTCCTCGGCGCATGTGGCCGTCGCGTTCGGCGAGGCACTCGGTTTTTCGTCCGTCGTCGTGCCACCCTCGTCCTTTTTGTTTTTCAGCGTTAACGCCTTACCCTTTCCACCCGCCGAACAGCCGCGTTCACCCGCGCCCTTGGAGCCGTTACTCTCCGCCGGCTTTCGCCGGCAGGCGGTTTTTTCGGAGCTCATGGTTACCATATCCACGCTAAGGGAGGTGCACCATCGCCCTCCTGAAACAAAACATAAAACGTTAAACATTGCACGCCCAACTTAGACCACAATGTAAGACTCGAATTTTTTTTTTTCGTCTACAATAATTTCTCTTCTCATAAACTTTCTACGTGATGAGAAAGTAAAAACGTGGAAATACCCGCAGAGCGAACAAATTTTGATCTCCGTACAGAAATGTCATTACTTCTATGGGGCGGGAGGGGAGGAGAAGCCCCGCAAATGCACGATATTTATACCGAGGATTCTCAAGAGCGCGCGATGCCGGATCGATTTTTCATAGATCCGAGAAATGTCGTCGAGCGATATTAAAAGAGGATTTGACGCCGCAGTCGCCAGTCTCCCGGTTATATATCGAAAGCCTCACCATGTTATACCGAGCGCGGGGGAGCTTTCGATCGTTCCCAGCGATGATTACTTCCAAGCCAGAGGGAATCTTGGGGACGAGTTTTTTTCATCGGTGCTCCCGCGCGACATTTCTACGGAATATTTCCTCGCGTTCATCCCCCCGCCTCTAAGATCCTCAAGATCCGGGAATCTTTCCGACACCCTCACTCGGTCTCCTCTCGGATGATTTTTGCTGCACTCCAGCTCTTTCACCGCTACTGCCAAGTTTCTTCCCAGAAATGTCTCTTTCCCAGTATTATTATTCCGTGCCTTTTATATCGAAGCTTCAAACGAACGATGAAGATATATATATATATATATATATATCCGTCTATGGAGTATAGCAGGAGGTCAGTGGTATTTTCCGCTGACGCAAATGGGGAGCCTGTAAGTGATGCACGAGTTACGATGAAGAACGAGGCAACTTTTCGTCCGATATATTCTCTCGTCGGCGGCTCTTCTCGTCGATTTGCCTCCATTCAAATTAGCGCCGGCTGAAGACTCTCCGGACGCGTTGAGGGACAGATAGGCGGAGGAGAACGCAAGAACGAGGAGGCGCTTTAATTATTCACAATCCGGATGACGCACTTTGGCGTCGCCTCGCAGACTTCGGCCGAGGGAGAGGCAGAGAGAGATCCGTCATATACAGTACAGGCTTTCACATACAAAGCGTCGAATGGCACACTGTGAGAATGATATGAGCGTGGGAAGACCCGCGCATAGGGTGAATGGTGACGATTCCTTGTTGCAGAAAACGGTTTCAGCAATCGATACCGTTGTTTCGATTGCCGTGTGGGGGTTTACAAGTATTATTAACGATTCGATTAATGGTCCATCTTCATTGCATGGCAGATGGATCAATCGTTTTTCATTTTATCCGGATATTTTTTTTGAGTACTGTCGGCATTCGTTATTTTTTTCGTCAAATATTAAAACCGGATGCGTCATATCTATTTTCGGCGACGTGGGTCGTCACGCATGGTCTGTCAGAACGCGATATTCGTGGCTCGATCGAACAGCCAATAACAACGTGTACGAAGCGACAACCCCCTCGGATATTATCGAGTCTTTTTTACATGATTCTTTTTTTAGATCCGAAAAAAATATTAACGTATGTTTCGATATCGTGTGCCACGAGGCAGGGCCGCATAGCGTAAGGCAAGGCTAATCTAGCTTTCGGACTCGCCGAGCTGTGAGTCTTAGCGAGTTGGGCCCAAATATTGACTAAGCGGAGAATCCCTCGACGGTATTAGACCGCATTGTGTATAAGATTATACTACAGAAGCGCTTGCGTCTTTGCCGAGAGAGCCGGCTTCCCTCCCTCGTGCTCATCCCCTCGAGTTAACCGTGCTGAGATATAACGCCGGGAGAGATTAGATTTTCGAGTGGCTCCAATCCTCCGCTCCGGTATTATTTCGGATGCGTCTTGATACGCCGTCGGTTGATGAACAAAAATTGAGAGCCTCGTCTCACCGGCTAAACCGCCGGTTGTTATCGGAGTTGGCCGAATTAATTTCGCCTCTAGAAACCACACTCGAGTGTACCAGCTCTCCGTGTACCGCGGTGGGTCAACGTTGGAGGTGTGCGCTGCAGCCGCTCACTTCCGCTTTCGCTATCTCCTCGAGAGGCTGAACGCGAAAGCGAGGAGAGCCCATCCAACTTCCGTCGGACTTCGTCGAGTGTCCTCTCGGACGAGCACACGAACACGACGATACGAGTTGCTTCGGTTCTCGACGGCGAAGCGTGAAAGTCGAAGTTCGCTTTCGTTCCTCCGAGGAGCTCGCAGGCAGCTGAAACTTTGCGAATAGTTTCGAATCGGAATCTATCGCACTCGTTGGCCAGTTCACCGGCGAAGAAGCGTCGCAAAGTCCGACGTTCGCCAGAGCCATCAATTCGTCCGCCACGTCTTTCTTTACCGTCGTCGAACTTGCTCCCGGTCGAGGGTCGTAAAGCGCGAGAAAAGTCTTCGAGTTCGCGGAGAAAATTCCAAGTAACTGCTGTTGAGTGTCGGAGGCGTTACGGCGTCCGGGCGTCCCCACGCCGAGTATCGGTGAAATTTTATTAATGAACATTTTTGCCGAATCCACGGCCTAAGATACCTCCATCGGATACTAGGGCTGTACAGATAGGCCGGCCTAGCCGGCTAAAATATCTTATACGGCTAATGGATTTTATAGTTTGGCCGGCTAAGCCGTCATAGCCGTCTAAACTACTTTTCATAGTGCATAAAATCGTGCATAAAATCGAGCCCCTTAATGTCGCATTGCACTTTAGGCCAAAAAGGCCGGCGGATTTGTGTTCAGCGCGCAAAAATACGTCAGAATACGTGGCAGTTAATAAAAAAAAATGTCGTGCAAAAATTGCAAGGCTACCCCTTTCGAGTCCATTTTTTGCGTTTTTCAACGTCCTTAAACGGCACGATAAAACAATTCTAAAACTTCGGACAAGGCCTTATATTGTGTATTTTTTCCCGTAGAACACGATGGGCACGTTGGATTTTCCCTACCTCCATTGGGAGCCGAGATATCGACGTTTGAAAATTACGAAAATCACGAAAGCAGGTAACATCAGAAAACAAAATCGTCAAAAAATTCCAAGACTGTATCAGCTTGGCCGGCGAAAACGGATTATCCGGCTAAAATAGTTTAGCCGGCTAAGACGGCTTAGCCTGCCAAACTATAAAATCCATTAGCCGGATAAGATATTTTAGCCGGCTAGGCCGGCCGATCTGCACAGCCCTATGGGATACCTCGGGAATTGTAGAATTTTCCTGACGGTCTCGACGCAAGATTCGTCGGTGAAATTTTGCCTGCGGCTGGATGATGTCGATCGAGAGTACGAGTCGATTTGTGCGACGTATGTGCTCGACGGTGGAAGTGGTAAAGCTGGGAGGAGAGCGGGGTGAGCTTTTGTTTTCGAGGACCCTTTGATCCTCTCACCACACTCTACATCTGTTCGACAGAGAACATTCAGGCCTCGTCGTTACGTATCACGTACGCTATGCCGTGGTATGTGTCCCATCGATCGCGACTGATCTCTTGGGCACTCTCGCAGGCTCTGCCAAGCGTTTGTCGCGGCTGGTTCTGGCCAAAGCCTGGTATCCTGGAAACGTGCGCTTGTACGCCGCGAGACCGTGTATGACCGGAGAACCAGCGATGTACCCCGAGCCTCAAGCAATTCCGTCGCGAGCCCCGGAACATAAACATATGTGTATTGTATATTGGCATACAGAACAGTCGATACGGTATATTGCGACAGGTGCTGTGAGTCCCGCACGTATCAGCAATACGGGGAAGCACGGAATCGATTCCTCGACAACTATCCGCGCATCCAATCTCTCCGAGTCTATCAATACGCGTTACTTACACTCGGATAACACCCCGAACAAAAAACACATAGAATGGCCAACATTGGGTGTACAAATCCCGTTCATCTTCGAGCACCGTCCTCCGAAGTGGCAAAACCCATGCGTTCCCGCCCTACGGTAACAAATTTTCAAAAATAAACTATCTTTCGTACCTAAACGAGCATGTCACCGATGCGCGACGAGCGATCCCCTGTAAAAATGTCAAGGTCCTCCGTTCCAATAAATCACGGTCCCATTTTAATTAATCCCTCTAATCCAATGAATACGACGGAGCGGCGATGGTGCCCGGCTCCTCTCGGGCTATATTCCTAGCGACGTTAAAACTGTCGGAACTTTAAGTTTCATTTAATGTCTCTCGACGACACATCCCTCGGCTCGAATACAATTAATACAGGTGTAGTTACCGGTACAGAGTAATGAAAGAAAGACTCGACGGAACACGAGCAGCTAGTTCGTGTATACAACCGAGCGACTGGTAGCGAGCGTCGAGCAACGGGCGAGAGAAAGAGCGAAAGGTCTGCACGGGAGAGCGTGGAGCGTGAGGGAGATGAGGCGATGAGTATTGATTACCCAGCCCTCCAGCAGCAGCGGCACCAGTAGCACACGGGCTAGCTCGCGTGGAATATATAGGTAACGACGGTGGCTGCTCGGATATCTACGTTTTCCACTATAACTATAGTCAAAGACCTAACGACCATATAGTGTGTACCTCCAGCGAGAACTCCTGAGTCCCAACGTCGGCTCCAGGCCTGCTGCTGCTCCTACTGTGCTGTTCTGCTTTTACTGCCACCGGGCTCTGCAGTGGATGTGTGCGCGGCTTTCGGAGCACGCCGAGAGACGCGAGGGGAGGACTCGCCTGTGTCGAAGCCACCTGTAGTTTCCCGTCGGTGATTCTTCTATTTTCGGACCTCGATACCCGCGTGTCTCTCCGTAACACGTATTGCATACATCGGCGGAAGTTTCGCCGACACTGTACCGTACCCGCGAACGATGTACGAGCACCTATCGTTCGGCTCTTCCGACGATGGACCGAGCACACTGTGTCGAGCCATCTACCATTCTCTGCGGTCTACCGTTCATTTGTTACGAAAATTAATTAAACCCGAGGCGGCATAGCTGGCGGCAACGATTGTGTAATGAGACTGCTCAAGGTCCGCCCGTACCGGGAGGGCTCTCCGTCGCTAATTCAGTCGGAGAAACTGTGGGGGAGTTAATGGTCGATTCATTGTACTCGTCTCATGCACTGGCAAAACAAACTTCGTCGCCGAGGTTTTCCATCGATCTCGGGACAAAACTTTCCTCAACTTTTCTTTCCTTCGTACATAATCGATTGTCATTCAGTTGGACGAACGTAAGCGCGGTTTTATCCGAGGGACATCTATCATTATCTAACTGGGAGCGATTGTGGAGGAAGGGAATCGCTCTTTTTTTTTTGCTCCGTTAATACCCATCAGCCTGCACGAGATAGGGTACGCGGTGGAGTTACCAAATTGTTATTGTTCTGCCGTCACAAGGGGATGAAAAACGTGGAATAGTAGGATAATGAAGTAACTTGCCATTTATTTGCATTGAATTGAAAGCTTCCGATAAATATTCCGAGCCACATAATTGCAGGCATGGACCTCGTTGGAACAACCAATTGCAGGGATAAAACAAAAACAGTGCCGAATTACGGAAATACATTTTGTAATTCGGATTAAAAAAAAATGAACATGCTATTTTTTTTACATACTATTTACCTAAACGATTTTCGACAGCTGGCATTCAGCCAACCAGAACAGCCTCAGCGTACCTCCCGATAAACTGATCAAAACAAGAAAAAACAGGCGATGAGACGTCACGAAGGGCCATTCGCGATTTTTCGAACGATCGTGACAGCGCGGCGTGTACGATGGTCGTTCCCCGGAGCGGCAGAAGTACCAATTGATCGAGACCATCACGCGTTATCGCCAGCACTCGAGGTGCTCTTGAACGACACTCGAAGGCGTGAGAGGGCCTTCCTCGTTCGAGCTGAGAGAATACGAGGGAGCCCGACGTTGCTTCACTGCTTCGCGAGGCAATAACTCATAATTGGGTCGACCGAAAGGTGTAAATCCTGGCAATGTTGCCGTTGCCGCTTCTTCGGCTCCCTCCAGCTAGCGCTTCCCTTTATCCCGTGGGATATACTCGCTTATATTCACCACATACACGCACGCACACATGTGTTTATATGTAAATTCCATAACCTCCGCAAGTCAATTTACCCCGAGGACGAGCAGCGCACGCCAACAGTCGTATTATTTTCGTTACCAACTGTACATTGCCGGAAATCACGCTTTTCCAACCAAGAATAAATATTCTCGGTTGGAAAATAGTGATTTACGTTTCATCGCATTTCGACAACGATTATATATAGGTATATATAATTATATAAATATAATCACCGTCGGTAAAAGTTGTGCCGCTTGCGGTACAACTTTTACCGATTTCCACATTGGGGCTACCTTTCTGTGAAACACGAACGGTGGCATGTAGGGGTCTTGCGGTAGCTCACCACCAACCCTCTCGGCGGACGAACGTAATAACGTGATGTGTAATTCATATCGAACGCACAGACTCGGTTCCCAAGCTAAAGAGTGCCCTAGTCGAACGAATTAAGAATACAGCCTGTGGACTGTCTGAGACGACACGGAGTCGATTTCGCTCGACGACGAGCCACGAAGGAGCCGTCGGAAAAGAGAGCACTGTCGAAACAGGCGTATGCAATCGGGAGCCGTAAGTTAATAAGAGACATTGACGAGTTCTCGACGCCGCTCGGTGTGTACACGGGGTTCTCGTGCTTCCTACTACGCCGAGGCATCCTGACATTATGAACGGCGACGGTGGCGGTGAAAAGAAAAATAAAGAAACGCCTGGGGGTTAAAACGATCGATCGGAGTCCAGGAACAGGGTACGAGAGCGGTGGTTGAAGGAACGTTGAAGAAGGCAAAGAACGAACGATGGCACGATTGCATGGATACCACACGCATACGCGTTATCGATTCTAAAGGAGCGAGGGGAGTCTCTTTCCTTTTCTGTATATTCTGATATTCTCGCTATCCGAGCTAGGCACGGATAGTGAGAATATAATACCCCGAAGTCCACAGCTGCGGGGCAAGATGATTTTGGAGTTTACGTATCGTTATTCAATTCTCTGTTAGGATATCCGTTTCAAAGGTAAATATATGTATCGGATACATAGACCGCCGTTGTGGGTCGCGAGACTACAATGGCTCGACGCTCCTGTACAATATCGCGGTTCAACGATCACTCTCTATCAAAGTTTGTAAATAGAAGAAAAATAACAAACGAACAAAATAATGTATACGAATTAAATTTTACAGCTCGCGTTCGAGTACATCATTATTCGGGCCGCGCACCGACCAAGTTCTCCTTGGACTCGTGGAAAACCGTCTGGCGTCCGATCGGAATCGTAATGCGGGAATTGGACCGTGACATTTTTACAGAGCGCAAAAAAAAAAAATTGTTCTCGTTGAATTTGCGAATATTATTTCGGTGAGATCCTCGAACGCGGAAAGGCTTTCGGCCAAGGTCCCATACAAAATTGTGAAGTCGAATGGAAAGTCGTGAGTTCCATTCAACTTCTTTTTCAGCCCCTGCTCCAGGTCATTTTTTGCCTTCGGCGTGCGTGTAGAACGTAGACTCGCATACAGCGTAGCTCAAACCCACGAGACTCCGGAATTGACTCTCACGTTATTATTTATATACGCAAAAGAGAATTTCACCTTTATATATTCCCGCGAGTTTATCGAATCAGCGGACGCGTGCTGTTGCCTCGTTATTCCGCATATGGGTCCGTGACTCGGCACCGTAATTTACGTTTTCCGTATTGACTTCTTTCAGAACTGCCGACTCACCTACCAACCTCTTCTTTCCTCTTTCTCCCTCGCGGTGCCCTCCCCATTCCTGCGAACCGGCAGCTGCAACGACTGCGAGGCGAGTGCTCTGCTCCGAAGTTCTCTCCCAATATCCCTAGCAGATCTACATTTTTTCTGCGCTTTTTATCGTCTATTTTAATTCAATCGAAAATTTTGTTATTCAAATGAAATTCACCGTAAGGCGTTGTTTCTCACAGAACAATTTCCATACATTTCACATTTCGAAACCCCCATCGCTACCCCGTAGGCTATAAAGGCCCCTAAAATTTGTTACGTTAGGAAACTTTCAATATCGCCAATATTTTAGGGTCAATTATTCTCGGATAGAACGATCTACTTTGTGAATTTTTTTTTTTTTGTTTTTATCTAGCGCGAAGAATTCTTTTTTCCGTCTCGAGTGAACCGTCTCGTGTAAAATTGCATTATTATAACAATGAGCGTGTGTAGAGGGGTTGGTCGAGTTACCGCAGTGTTTGGGATCCTGCAATACGAAATAATTAAATTTTTCAAATTAAATCGTATTACTGGCGCGGTACAGTATGCAACCTACGCGAGGAACTGTGCGCATTTATCATGCCACTGTATCGAATTTGCTCTTGCGGAACGTGTGCAGAGAGCTGCCTCTCTCCCCCGCATGCTGGCCGCACGCGCGCGCAAGGGTCGCGCGATCTCCGCCTGTGGTTATAATGCCGTTACATTCCTCGTTACTCGGTGAGACACCGACGGCGGCAGCGGGGCTCCCGGATCGGTGGTGGCTAACTCGGTGCTTGAAACGTCCGTCGAGCTAAATGCCTGTATTGCTGCCTGGTCGCTGCTGGTCAGCCACGACCATCGGAACGGCCACCGCTGTCCCGTTGCTCTCTCGTTGCTTGCCCGACACTAATTAAATCGTCGTCGAACGCCGGACGCAGCTCGAGAGATCGAGCGTGGTTCGAGAGCTTCGAACTTTTTTTTTATTCGCCAGAGAAAAATTAACGTGACAACTGGCGTCGAGAAACCAGCGAATTTTTCACTGTCGAACGACTCGCATCTCCCTTGACCTGGGTCGATGTATTTCGGGAGGAAACTTTCGCGTTGAACAAAAAAAAAAGAAAAAAAATGACCCCGACTATATTTGTGGACGTAGCGAAACAAAAGCTGGTGCAGTATACGTGCCGTAACTAAAATAATAATGACCCTGAAGATATCTGCATGAGACTAAATTTCATCACGTTATAACGGCTATGTTTTGCATCGCGCAAACTACGCTTGGGGAAGTTCACATGGGAGATAAAATTCTACCAGTGAACCATTTTTTTCATCTTTCTAAACCAGAGCATTGATAGAGACTTGCCAAAGATGAAATTTGATGTCATTTGATGTCATATCTATAGGTTAATAAGTAATAATAAATAATCAACTTCTCACCGGCGAGCTTCCAATTTCGGCAAATAAAATCCACGATTAGGCAATAACGAAACTCGGCAGAGCATCACTCTCGATGCTGCGGCTAACCACCGGTGAGTAATACAGATTTTTGCGATACACTCTCGCAGCCGGCTTCCCGGCTGCGATATAGATCGAAAACACACGCACAGCTATCGTGTATATTCGCATTTCATTTAACCGTTCATTTGTCACTCTTGCACACGGTACGTGCGATTAAAAAATTGAATAATCGACTAACCCGACGAAATAACTGCGCGATAATTCGATTATGAGACGTTGAAACACCGCGGAACTATGTATTAACAGGTAAATTGTTTATCGGTTCTGTATCGGAGAGCGCTGGTTAGGCATCACCGAGGCCGTGCCGCGACGCCTTCGCGTTAAACTGCCGATATTGCGATGGCACACAGAGAACTCTCGTTCCCCGAGTGGGCCTGCACCGGCCCCACTTTGTCTCTCGCTCTCCCTCCCTATCCGTCCTACTGTCGTTTCTTTCCTCCTCCGTCTCCGTCCTTCTCATACATTTTAACGATACCTCGCTCCTTCAGTCTCGATTTCTCTCTTTCGCTCTTTCCGCTTTCTCCCTTCCCTCTGCCCACATTTACTACACGAACGGGGCTGAACAGTGCTCTCGCAGTCTCGACGCGTTCGTACCGACTTCGGTTTCTCCCTTTTTATTTTCTTCGTTTCTTTTTGTTTTTTGTTTCCGTCTATCCTCTTCCCGTTCGGCTGCTGCAGCTGTGCTCCAGTGGCCGCGGGTCCCGCTGCCACGAACGATGGTCCACAGTTTTTTGAGAGTCCTCCGGGTCGACCTCGCCTCCCTCATCAGCTCGTTCCTCTATGCATATGTATTACCTGATTCTCTACCGTGCGCTCCCGAAACACTAAGACACTCGCGAGCGTATTTTTCTACCTTCCTCGAAGCGCGACGCATAAACCTCCGGGGTTGGATTCACCGGGGACCCAGCCACCAGACATTCCCCGGACCTTCAGGATCTTTCGAGTACTTTAACTGTACTCTGTCGAGAGGCGAACCTCTGTCTCGGCGTCTGTTTATGTTTATGTCTGTGTGCGCGTTTCCGGAAACCTCTCGTACTCGAGACTCTCATTCGGCTTGAGACCCGAACGACTACCTGGCTACATATCTAACGACTCGGAAATAAACGAATTCGCCTTATCTCCTCGTGGGAACTCAGATTTTTCCTGAGTTGTCTTACTGCAATCCTGAATCTTCATTTTATTTTATTTATTTTCAAGGGTGAACGACGAGTCTACCCGCTTCGGTTACGTGCACAGACTAACGATATTGTCTTGAGTAAGGTCGTATAGAGTAAAATTTGTGAATTCGTAGCCGAAACTTAAGACGGATAACTATTAAACAAGTCCGTTAAGGAAATAGCGTTGGAGGCTTAATTGCAAGGTTAAAAGTTACCATCTTAGGTTCCACTTTGTTCCTCGTCAGTTTTCAATTTGGCGGTGTCTTTACGGTGCATTATCAGTACCGTTGCGTTGACCCACATATCCGCTCCGAATGTATTTTTTTGTAATCTCCGGGGGGAAGCGGAAGCGCGTCGGAAATCTCCGGCGACCCCCGGAAGTCGCGTCTCGGAAGAGATTTAATTCATGTCACCTCGAGCGTGTTTACGACTTGTTACAATACACTTTTCGCAAAGCTAAAAAAAATAATAATATTTTTGGTTTCACAGTTCCATCGGGCTATCGGGCTTGCGGCAACGGCGTCGGTGTGGGGAGCAGAGAAGCACAATGAGTGAGTCGCGACGGAAGACGCGTCCGGGGATAGAGAGAGCGAGAATGCAGGAACGATAAGATTCGCGTTGAGTAGCGTTGCTCGTATGTGCGTATGTTGTTCTCTGTAAAGCTGACGAGGGCACGAATGGAGCTCTGGCGGGCTCGTTATCGTGCCGTCGGGGTTTTTCGTTTCGGATAACGAAACGAACTCGCTCTCTCTGCCATAGACAAATACATCGTAATTCTCGGTACATTGGGTAAGGTATATGTGATATATATATATTTACATATATATATATATATATATATATATATATATCATATATAGATAGACATCGAGATCGCAAGCTTCACCCAGCCAGCTTCGTACACCGTCGCAGACATTATATGCACCGCACGAATTCTCAATATATATACATATATCTATATTAATAGTATAGCATTGCTGCATAGAATTGGATAGAGCAGACATGGTACAATGTTGTATACACCGTACATTACATCGCTGCACTAATGCAATTGCACTCAGCACGCTCGAGAGCGGACGGAAGAAACTCGGAGTGGTAAATGGACGATAGGAGAGGAGAACTCGAGAACCGAGGCTTTTATCCTCTCGTCTGGAAACAAGTGTGGCAACAACCTGCGATGACGGTAAAATTGAAGATTAAATAATCGGACAGCTCCGACTCGATAAGCCCATCGAGAATGCCTCGCGGAGGCACGCACACACACACATGTGGCTTCCATTCATTCGAACGTAAAATGATAGGGCTTCGAGCGTTGAGAGTTGATAAAGTTTCGAGTGCGAGAAGAGCCTCGGGAATCCGTCGCTATGAATTGCAATAACGAATGGATCTGAACTCGGAATAAAAAAAAGAGGGAGGAGCCGAGCGGCTCTCTGATTTCCGGTCTCTCGACCCGCTCTCGAGCGACGTATTCGCTGAAGTTTTTTATGGGGCTAACTAAGTATCCTTTGCCGTTTTTGTACCATACGCTGTACACTCATGCCTTGTGAGTTCATTCGTCGCGCGGAAATTTCGCACAAAGATCCGGGGGCTCACTCTGTTTCCGGTGTTGGCTCTCGAGTGTGCGGTGAAAACCGCGATATAGCTAGGCACGTGAGCTCTTCGAGATCATCTCTGTGGTAAGGCCTCCTTTCTCCTCCGCCATCCCGCGAACGATTTCACACGAGGCTACCCACCACCTTCGGAGCAAAGGCGCCTCGTGTACGACCCCCGATACGATTTTTCTTCGCACGGACACGCGCACACTGTGAACCTTTACGGACAACACTTACCTTGACGGAAACTACGCGGTGGAATTGATAAGAGTCGTTGGGAGCTTTACGTCCTTTTTGCTCGTAACATAATAAAGGGTATGGGCGGAGAGATGATTTTTTTTTTGTTCGAAGGCATCGGCGTACTTCGCAGACTTTGCATTTTTTTTTGGAAATCGGAAGAAACGAAAGTGCAAGTTGGTAGGAAGATGGCTTGCTGGAAAGAAGAGAATTTTGTGAGAATTTAAGCAGACGCGAAGTCGCGCGTCGGCTCTCTGCAATGCGCTACTGTGCACGCGGGATCTTCTTAATGACCGACTTCTTTTGATTTCTCAAGATGTGGCGAAAAAAAATGTTTCCTCTCGGAGTTCACACCTAAACTAAATATACCTCGCAGTTGCCGGGACTCTCTCGTCGCGGTTACTGAATATTCGACCGTCCGGAAGTTCATTAATACCTCGACCGAGAAGGTCGCTAGTATATCACGAAGCGATAAAAAATGTATGCCCGAGCTGCGGTGACGCCAGGGACAGAAACGAAAACCTCGGGACAAAACACACTCGCCTCGAATGAAATTCTTCACACCCTTTTCTTTATTGTCATTTCATAATCTTAACGAAACGGAAGAAAATAATTCTTCTATCTTCAGCCAATACACACATATGTATATAAAATTTGTCGGAATTCAAATCGGTATGACCTCACTACCGGTCGAAAAATGAAGATTTCCAAAACGGAAGTGACGTATTTCCGGGATGACGTCACTTCCGGTCCAAAAATTATGTTTTCAAACCGAAGGAGACGTATTGGGGCCTGGGAGGGGGTCTATGATAACATTTTAAAAAGTTGGAAAAAAATCTCTTTTCCGAACGTACGCTTATCGATGAAGCCACTGTGTCGATTCCACGATAGAAGCCGGGCGTGCAAAAGACGAGGGAAAGTGTGGACGAGAGTCCGAGGGGGGTTGGAAGGAAAAAGTAATTTGCAGATCCGGACAACTCCCCGGCGCGCCCCATCGCCGACGGCCCAGCGTCTATCGTCTCTCGCACCCAACAAATTGCACTACTCCGAGCACGCCAGGCTGACGTCATAATTCGGATAATCGTTTTGACTAGGCGCGAGAGTGGATGAGAGGTGAGCTTTACGAGCGAGAAAGTCAGAGAGTGAGGAGAGACTCGATCGAAGGGAGGAAATTGCTCTCGCCTCCAATGATGCTCCTCGCTCCCGCGCTATTTATAAGCGCTGCCTGCGAAGCCTGGCAATATCTTCAGTATTCTTTTCTATTTTTTTTATCGCCTCTTTTCTTCATTGGAACGAGTCGGGGAATGAGAAATACCGATAAGAAAGTTTAATGATGATCCGGGAGGTTCTGTCGGAATTACTAATATATATATATATATATATATATCCGGGAACCTTTGATCTCTAGAACAATGTTTAGACAAGAAGGACCCCAAGGCGATTCGATATATTATTTTCATTTATATTCAAAGTACCAAGTTCTATTAACAGAATAATTTTTTTTAGTTTGAGGTATAAATAGTGCGAACTAACGATAGACTGAGAGACCTTAAGTCGCCGTACCGACGCAAGCGAGGACAACTTACCTTGTTAAACGGGTGGAAGAAAACCGATGAACCGCCAAAGCCCCCTCGTCTCTTTTCAGAGCAGCGACTCACGTATCAGGAGCCATGGGATCCATCGCATTTTTTGTTGGTGTTTTCCCTTTCTCGATCGTACAGCTTGGAATCACTGGTGCGTGACGGTGCTCAATACTCTCTCCTGATTCCAATCGAAAACAAGAGTGTCATCCGAATCCGCATATCGAGAAGCTTTCAGAAAATTCGACGGGTGTGAAGAGAGAAAAAAAACAAAACCACGTCTGCCGAAAGGGGAAATCGCGAGAGCTTTTCAATCTCCGAGGAAATTATCAGATTCTCCGCGGTTGTTATGGGCACGACGCGATGAACTTTCGAACTACCGTTCGAACCGACGGAAATGACCTCGGCGCTGGTCCATGTCCGGTCCCGCGAATTGGACTCCTATTTTCGCGAGGCTATTACCGCTTGCACAGAAAGTCTTGTGAAAATATAAAGAAAGAGAAAAAATAAATTAAAAACCAAGGGTGATAAATAGTTACCGAGGAAAATTACACGACGATTCGTCGAGCGAACTTCCGGGTGGGATGGGTAGGAATGTAGAAAATATTCCGTGTAAGCGCGAGCGAGGAAGGAACGGATATTAATTCACAGTCCCGTTCCGACGAGGGGAGAGTGTGAGGGGGATGACAGGAAGACAAGAAGAACGCGCGTATTCTCGCTAATGCGTAGCATGAACTTTCCGAGGGGAATATAAAAAAAGAAGAAAAAAAAACACAAGAGAAACAGGTACCAGCGGTAAATTAAACACCACGTTGAACACTGCCTCGGCTGTTCTTCTTCCCGCGATTTTTACCAAGACCACCCCTGTACGTGATTTTTCACTTTAATGTCTCTCGTCTCGTAAAATTGTACAGGCTAGCCGACGAAGTGAAATTGATCGATCATCAAGAGCTCGTGAAGAGGCTTGATTTACTATCCAAGAAAGAACGAAACTTCTTCTTTTTACAGGACAGAAAAAAAAGTTTCATTTCTTTTATTGTTATTATTGGTATTATTATTAAGCAATTAACGAAGCGTCAGACAATGGAATTGTTATATGTACTTTTCAGTTACTTCTCGCGGACAAGCGGTTGTGAGAGTCTCTCGAGGCTAAAAGCGTCGTTTTGTAAAACCAAAACACGCTCGTAGTTATACGATGCTTTTCCTACGCTCGATACAACACGATTATTTCTATAGCTGTAAAAGCGTGACTTTAAAAGCTATTAGAAGACCAACCGTTCCGGAGGTATAAATCCTCGGAATGGAAAATACTATATAGGGTTCAATATAGCTTCTTTTGTTTTTTTCACGTGTAACTTGGCGATTTGTTATTCTGTGTTGCGAATGTATCGGAAGATTTGTCAATAGCTGCGTCGTTTTTTTTTTTTTTGGATTCGTACATACCTCGTTTAAACGCGTGCGATGTACGTCGAGGCTCTCCCCTCCCAACCCTATCGGCCCGAGGTTGGCTAAAAATGGGATAAAATCGAGCGAGTTTCTCTCTCACGAACGACGAACGATTACGGAGCAGCAGCCGCCCGGTGGCCGAGCCCCGTTGTGCCTAAGCGCGACTGCGTGCGTTCTCGTCGACGGACGCGAAGAAGGAACTGAAACTACCACCTCCGCTGCGACCGTCAGCCACCGGGGGAGGGCTCGTGAGAAGCAAGGGAGAAATGGATGAAGAACAGTCGCGCGCAGAATCGACGACGAAGCCGAGGTCGCCCCCGCGTCGAGGGTTCATGATTAACCGCACGGGGGATTCCACTGGACCAGCCTGGAATCGCTGCCAGGATGTACCAAGTTGAGAAGGTCGAAAAACTCTTGGGGGTCATCGAAATTCGAAATGACCCTGCGCCTCAAATATTTCCCGCCAATTTAGTGCTCATATCGAACCGTCTCTTCAACAACAAAAAATTCGTTTTTCTATTAACGGGATTAAACGATTCGATAGATTCGCAATTAAAAAGACTAGATCCAATGTTATACATCCGTCCGTGATTTTTTTTATCTTTTTTTCATAACTACTCTACGTAGGAAATATAAATTGCTATACATAAAGATAAACGAAGTGGTCGGTACACCGTACAAACAGGTATACCCGCTCGGTTTTCGGTTGCCCCTTCTCTCCCTTCATTTTAATTTTTTTTTGCTTTTCTTTTTTTTAATAATAATATGATAAGTATGTATAGTATAGTTTATGGAGAAGCGGCGCGAAACGATGTTTGTACCCACGGCCAATTTTTGTCGATCGTATTCAATCACCGGCTAACGACGTTTCTTTCATTGTTTGTTTTTTTATTAATAAATTATTTCACGCAATTTCACGCCGCTCCGCAAAAAAGTACATGTATGTGTAATATTATGTATATATATATATATGTGTGTGTGTATGCTTTTATATATATATATATATATATACATATTTGTAATTCTCGTATCATAATATAATAGATAATATATCAATATCAATAACGTTAATGGTACGAATTTTTTGGATTAGAACGTCGTAATTATTTTTTTGTGTTAAAGGGCGCGCGTGATCTCTGTATGCACCGAATCGCTTAATCATTCATTCATTCATTCCATTCTCGTGTACGTCTGGCGTACGTTGAAGAATGTATTTCTGTTCTTTTCTTTTGTACAGAGCGAGACCTTCACTGTTGATACTCCCATTCAATAATACAACATAATAATAAAAATATACTCTTGCGCGGATGTGTACACAAGAGTTAGAAATTGAACTAGAATAGATGTGATCGCCCATATCAGTCCACATGATCACGTATTTCGATTGTACTACTATCATAATAACGTGCTCTCAGATTCGCTTGTATTCGTTTTTTTAGTTCTTACAATTGTAAAATTGCAAAAATGTATCCTCCCTCGAGCAGCAGCCCCGTCGTTCTCGATTATTAGCCGCGTCGGTTAACAACAATTAATTATCCCAATTTAAATTCGTAAAGTTTCCAACGTGTACAACCGACTCATATTTTGATTGTTCCGAGAACGACGAGCGTGTATGAAACTCAGACGCATTTACAGGTTTACAAATTTTATTTTAACTACTTATGTGACGTTGTGAATTTATGTAACGTTGCCGTTACGAATTCAACGAAGCTCGGGCCAATTATGCATATCTTCTCCACCGTTTACTCGGTACACATTTTTCAGTTCACCATTTTTTTTTTTTCATACCCTTATTTTTGTATCCGCGAAAAGTGTATTTTCCGAATTAAATTTCACCTCTCGGACAAAACGGCCCTTGCATATTGCATTTTCACCCGATTTACGAAAGTGTCAGTACTTACGATTTTCCCTAGTTCGATAAAAAAAACATTTCATCTATTAATTTTTAAAAAATCACGATTTCCGAAATAATATGATCTAAAATGTTAATCGATGCAATATGCAGAACCACATGACGATCGGGCATTGAAAAATTGTACGAATTAGACCATAAATAAGTACATACATTCGAATGGATCGAAATAGCAAATAGAATCGATGTATATATATATATATATATATATTTATATATATATAACCGAATCAGCGTTAAAAATCGATGTACATATCATTATATTCGAATGGGCGGTAAAAAAAATTATTTCAGTCGTTTCGAATTGTTTGTCTTGTTTTGTTTGTTTCGTTACTTGCTTTTACTTTATCTTCTTTACACTATAAAATTAATTCGTCATCGTCGACGTTATTTTAATTCTCCGTTCGGTTGTAAAGCTCACCTCTCCACGTTCACAATCCCCTCTCCCCGCGTGCATTATGTACAAATAAATCGCTCTCAAATATGTTAATAACATCTATAAACTCTCTTAAACATTATCAACAGAATACTGAAAATAATATGTACAGAGGGGTGGTGTATTCGTTAATTGCTCGACGATCCGATGGATGCATCAAGTACTTTACAATTTCTTTTAAAATTGTTCATCGCGAGTTAAGCCACCGCGCTCTTCGCCGTTCATTTTCGCGATACAATCGATACATTAAGAGGCGCTGAGTAATTTTTTTTGTCTTGTCCCTATCTCTCCACTTTGCAGCTACGAGTCAGAGAGCTCCCCTCTCTCTATTCGTTTCTCCATTGTCATGTTTCAATGAATTGTAACATTAATTCCATAAAAATTTTCCTTCAATTCGAATATAACGCGGCGGACGTTATCGCGTGGCTGGCGGCCACGCCGTAATCCATAATTCTCTTTACGTATCTATCATATGCTCGAACACTTTACACACTCATCATCTGTAAAGTTAAAAAGTATTATGTCTCTACCCGTATTCTCCTCCTCTGTTTCGACACGGATCTTTGCATGGTCACAAGCGCCTGCGATCGGGTCGATATTCGCCGGTTTTTTTAAAGTCAATCTCGATCATCGCGAGCCCCGCCTGTGGGAGTTTTAATATTAATTATGCCGCATACTAACAATAAGCTTACAAACTATGCCACGCTACTAGCACAGGCACGTGAGTGTCCGAGATATGTTCTTCAATTCGACCGATCAAAAAATAGAATCCCCCCTCACGAATTTGGATCGCTCGCCGAGTTCCTTAAGCGACGGACAAACTCTCTCATCACCCTGCCTTCTGTGCTCTGGTAATCTGTGTCATCAGATCATTATTAATCGGAGACTGACTCATCTCTATCGACGTCGAAGCTCTACGTCCACTCACGTGCAGATTCCTTTAGCGTCGTTTAAATCTATACACCAGGCTCTTCGCAATCTCACGCTTCCGGCAAGTTCGGATCGTACTCCAAGTAATAAAGAAGGAAAGTTAAGAGCATGAATTTTCATCCGGCTTTTCTTTTCTTAATTACTCCAGCAGGTTCCGAAGAGCGTACTTTCTCGTGAGAGATTTAGAGAGAGGGATAGACTCTTTGAATAATTTTTGTTAATTAAGAGATCCGACCACTCATCTTTAGTGCACGGTTTCGGCCAGAATGCTCGGGCGTACGGTAGGCAGGACGCGGATAGGGGAAACCAATTAACATAATTGATCCCTCGTATAATGGAGCCAAGCCAAGACCATTGAAATTTCAAAGCAACTTTGATCATGGCTGCGTTTTCCAGTCATCTCTGCGAAGATTGCTATCTCGTGTACGCACCGGCGTGTGTAAGCATTATCGAAGCTCCTCAATTAATTACGAAGTACGAACAATCGATATTTTCCGCGACAAGCTCGATTGCCGGGGTTACGCGCTACGCCCAGTCAACCCCGACGTGCGTTTTCCGTGTCGCAACGTTGAAGAAAAGAACAACAATGATTTTTACTCGCATCGATCTCGCTTTTATATGTATAATCCCGCTTTTAATCAACAATGTATTCTATAAGTAATCCCGTCAAGTACTTCAAAGCGCGTCTCTCTCTCTCTCTCTCTACTTTATGTCTTAAATATCTACTCCTCGATCTTGGCGCTTATGGCAAATAACATTCATAGCTTTAGTAGAGTTTGAACGCGGAGGCGTCGATATAGCTTTGCTACGTCACGCTTGGGCAAGAGGATAAACGCTCGAAGGGAGACCTTCGACTAAAGCGACACACCGATCCACGAATTGTCCTGGTAATCGATCCACGGAAATACTTTCCATGCAATGTCGATTTTTAAAAATAATTATGTAATGTGTTATTGTCATTGAGATTTTACAATATAGTAGTAGTAGTAGGTAATGTGCGCAAGTCAATTGTCCGATTCATATCGTCAATGATAATAACAGGATGTATCGAAGATTATTCATTGAGTGTCGAGAGTTCGTACCTCGTGTCTATCGATTACCAGGTAAAACGCCCACAGATGTAAACATCACTTTGTGTGTATATCATTTCAAAATAAACGACGATTCGTAAGTTGACTGAGGATTGGCTTGATCGCACTATCTAACACGCAGTTTATCGGCAAGATGAGGCTGCGAATATTTTTTTCATCTTGAATTATCTCACTTTTTCATTTCTCAACAATTGTCTGACGATCTGCGTTCTGTAAATCGTATCGATAAATGTGCTGTCTTTTTTTCGTATAATTTTATCCAAAAATTGGCCAATTATGTTTGCGAATTCTCTTTTTATTGTATCGTCCGTGTATATATATCCAATTATATTATCATTCATATTAAAAAATATCGTATGTACAATAATGTATGCTATGTATAATAAATTTTGCCTTGTTTTTTGTTTCTCTTACCAGGCCTGACTTTACCGATACGTCGACATTTTCGTCGTGAAAATATATAATGCGTGTTAGTTCGACACCATCCCCAGCCAACGGCTTGAGCTTTTCAAATGCTATTCTTATAGTCGTTGTTGTTGTTGTTTTTTTTTTTACGCTTTCGTCGAAACACGATTATTATATACCGAAGCTAAATCGTATCCGACAATGACATGATTCTCTGCGTGTGTCTATGATTTGTGTTTCTTTTATATCCTCTGAATTAAATTTGAGTAAACTCATCTATCAGCTTCTACGGGCAAGAAAAAAAAACTGGATATCCGCACGCGAATTCAGGCTCTCACTAATTATCTAATCGCCGAACGTAATGACAGTCCTGTATTACGTTCGCTCGTTGATTAAAAAAAAATTAATTTCAAAATGTTTTATAGGATCCCGTTCGAACTGATTCCCGGTGCTTTATATACGCCAGTTGACGTAGCGTTGATACTTCGATTCCAGCTGCATCTTGACTTCTTCGTCAAGATCGACAATCTCCTTGAATTCATTACGGCGCGCGTGGTCCTTATCTGCCTCTTTGTCGCCTTCTTCTTCTTTCTCCTCTTCCTCGTCAGTAATATCTTCATCCTCGTCATCCTCGGCCTCATCGTCGTTCGGGACTGAGAAAATTTCACAATGTTATCCTGCATTCATTTTGTCTATTAGTCGATTCACGATTTTGTGCTTGAAAAATAATATAAAAGCTCGCTATGGGAAACGAAACTTGAGCTGGGCAAATGCACTAAGCACTTGAGGTACGTATTGAAGTATCAAGTACAGAGTCGGTGCTTACCACTCAGAACTTCAGCAATTCAGTTCTGCCAGTACTCATCACATCAGGACTAAAGAATTACCCAGCGCTCAGTACGTCAAGTACTTGATACTTCAAATACATACTTCAAGTACTTAGGTTATTTGCCCAATGCTGGACAAAACTTTGCTTTCTGTTATCTGGTATACTAAATTGGAAACCCGGAGCACGCTTGTGCGTGGTGAAAGAAAAACAAAACAAGAAGGTGGTTGGTTGGCTCGAGAAAACTTAAATTTTATTTTTATTATCTTTACAGCAGCAATAATGGCCAAAGAAAACGAAAACAAAATTGACAAATCGCACAAGTTCTATGTACACGCGCTCAGAATTTCCAGTCACCAGCGGCTGGAAACAATTGACTCGTCGTGTCTATATGTGAGGGAAATTTTAACGGCGGTTACACAAAGCGCGTTAGCAGTGTTAATTAGGCGAAGCGGGGATCGGTTAATGAGTTAGCGAGAAGCGACTGTCAATTGATGTATACAAGTGGGAAGACAAAAGAGAGATTAGAGAGAAGAGATAACGATTAAAAGCGTTTAAGCGGATGTTCGAAACAAATATATGTATCAGAGACGACGATGCAACGGAGAAGACGAAAACGGTAGTCACTGAGTGCTCCAAGTTGTTGCTTCGTCGAGGATCGTCAAGCAGACAGGCTCTTCGTCCTTGAACCGCGTATTCAACGAAAAAAGAAGGAAAGCAAAAACCATTTTTTTTTTCTTTCTGATTCATGGTAATTCAAATCCTCTCTTTTGCCTCGCCCCAAAAGTTTTCCACGCTGCAGAAGGAGTCCAGCTGGCGATCGTTCGAGTAAAGAAGAAGAAGCACCAGGCGTTACAGAGTAGCAGCTGGTACGCGGTTTGCACGTGATTCCAATATTCGAGGGGGATGAGCGTGAGTGACGAAAAGCTTCGAAAATTCCAAAACTGGGTTGAAACTCAAAGCTGTTTTGCCGTCGGCGCTTGCGGGTAGGGAGACAGCCACCAAGCGAAGTTATACATTTTTTGCAAGAGCGGGTTTTTGGTGAAAGATGAATCGAGCGAAGCGTTTTTTTTTTTGCTGTTGTTTTATGCAGCGCGCCAAGTCTCTACAGTGCACATAGCGATTCGCGAAAATGTATTTTCGAATCGTAAAGCGAGTTTGGTGCTCCGTGCGCGATATTCGATCGACTTACCTCGTGGAACGGACAACGACGTTGGATCGATCGCTCGTCGGCTCGGCGGTTCTTCCCACACCGATAACTTCCACCAGCTTGCTCGAGCTTCTCTCACCGCCGATAACGCTCTTGTAAATTGGTACGTTGACGATCCTCGAGATCTCGTTGGCCACGAAGACTTCTCCTTTGGCCACGTTACTTCCGGCAAATCCCCGAATTTCGTCATCGACCATTAGGTCGTAGTTCGAAGCTTTTCCCGGATCCCTCGCGCGTTCCTTCTGCACGTCGGCTCCGACGTCGACGCGAGCGCATACCGACGAACACTCGGAATCGATTCCCGAATCGACGCTCTCCTGAAAGCTCTCGCGTGGCTGACCGTTACCCTCGAGTCCGCTGTCCTCGGATATCGACACGGTCGTCTCCTCTATACCCGAGTCTTGACTGTTTCTGTGAACCTTTCGAGACTTGTCGGTGAACAAATTCGTCGGTGATCTCGATGATTGTCCAGGCTCGAAGAAAGCGTTCACTAAGCTCGACGAATCCCCGTGCTCTTCGATCGTACTGACGATGCTGCCGATCGTCGCTTCGCCAACGTTCGACGAGGGCTCCGTTATTATGTCCGTCATCTTGAACATGAGATCTTCCGTAGACTCGCTATTTTTTATCTCCGATGTCGATACTCGCGGGGTAGATTCGGTGACGCTCAGCAACGAGATCAAAACTGAGTCAACGGCCAAGCGTACGAAAGATCGATGGTCCGTGGTCTTCGAGGATATCTCGTTGCTGCAGATATCCAGACAATCCAAGCTGTTGTTCGTCGTAGAGGTCTCGGCGACGATCTGCTCAATCCTGTCGTGAGCCGGCGAATTCGCCGTTGACTCGATCGAAGATTGCTCGCCGGTTCGAACATCGTCAACCGACAATTTACTTGAGTAATCGGAGTCTTCGGACAACGAGGTGGAAACTTGCTCGATCGCTGCTGGAACGTAGTCGTAGTATTCCACCGAGGCTATCTCGATCTTGTTTTCGGTAAAATCGTTTGTCGGACAATTCGCGATCGGCATTGGTACCCGCTCGGGGATCGCGATTGTCTGCTCGGTTGAGATACGATCGACGACTGGAATATTTTTATCTGTTATAGTTATGGCCGCTGATTCTCCAGGTACTCGAAACACATCGTTCTCGAGGCGACCTTCGCTAACAATGGGACCCAATTCTTGCTTAGTCACCGTCATTTGATCGCCGAGATACGAGTCCTCATTTACGACATTGCCGATCGACAACGGTGCCGCGAGTTGCCGCGGCAACATGGTCGCCTCGCGGAACGAGGAGCCGGCGACTGCCGCGTCAATCGGTAGAAATTCTTCCACTGTGTCCGAGAACTCAGTGTCCTCGGTAGCGATTGATGTATCATCGTCGAACCTTGTACCAGGAACTCGTTTGCCTTGAGAATCATCGATGCATTCCGCATCGATTGGATGGTTTGTACACAAATTATTAAACACTGGTAATGATAAATCTACGTTGTTTGCCACGATTGGTCGAACTCGCTCCGAAGGTTTCGCTGTCTCGCTAGCTTCTTTTGCTTCTTCTTCATCTTCTTTATTTTCATTCACAATGGAATTCCCGAGATTTTCGGGATCCTTCTCCTCCACGATTTTCATTTCCTCGACTATAACGCCAGCTTCGTCCGAGGAAACCGAAATCGTTGTTACGAGCTCTTCGGATGATGCTTCATCGAGCGTCTTCTTACAATCGTGGCTCAATGGCGAATTAAAAAAATTATGTACGTCGTCCGCGCTGCTGCTTGAAGTATGTACATCGTTGACGCCGCTTATATCACACGTTACATTAGAAAGGGAAGATATCTTACAACTAGGGTCATTAATACTGTCTGTCGTGCTGCTATCACATTTCGTTGCCGCATCATCTTCGTCGGGCCTTTTTTCAACTTTGTTATTCCTCGACAATGATTCATCATCACCGCTCGCCGATTTATCGACGCGCGATCCTCTTATCTCTAGAACCGAGTATTCAGGTATGTCCTTCAGTTTCGGTGCGCATATCGTAGTCTTGCATTCGACGATGGAGCTCGAAGTTGCTTTATTTACATTATCCGTGCTAGATGAGTCCCTGCTGCGCTCGGGCGAAATCGGATCGATCGACGAGACTTTCGAAGTCGCATCGCCATCTTTGTCGATCGTCTCTGCACTGGACTGCACGTTTTCAGGTAACGGTAGATCATCCCTTATTCTAGAAACTTCCTTCCCCTTCGACCTCGGGCAACTGTCCGGTGGGCTTTCCTCGACAACGAATATCTTTCGAGACGGTGAATTCGTTGATTCCGACGTTGTCCAAGCAAGCTGAACGTTGCACGCAGGATTTCCCGGTGGTATCTTCGTTGGCTCTTTGTACGATGTGAAATCTCTGGTACAAGTGGCCTGGATGTTCGACAGTTGAGGTATACTTAGCGACTTCACGGGATCGAGTTTGATCGTCGATCTCGAAGCGTCGGAAACGGATCTCTGGAGAGGCGCGTGACTAGGCGAATCTTCCGATCCTGTCTTCGCCGAGCCTCTGCCATCGCGAAGGTACTGCTGAAACTTGTCGCCCAACGCTATCATACTGTTCACACTGTCCTGCAGGGGATTCTTCGCTTCGCTCCTCTCGACGAAAGAGCTGCCGGAGAAGATACTTCCGGGGTGTTGAAACAAACCGAGTAACCTCTCCAAACTCGTGGCCTGCCTCTGCACCGGCTCCGGTTTCTTCGGCTCCAGTTGATACGGCGCTATTATTTCGTCCCGAAGAGATTCCTCCGTTCTCTTGTCCGAGTTTACTTTGGTTTCGATCATTACCTCCGACTCGTCATGACTAATCTCTCTCGTCTCCTTGACGTCGGGTCCCTGGAATTCCTCTGTACGATCTTTCTCTCGCGTCTCCGTGACGCTCACGATATTATCCGCTGCATCGCCGTTCTCGGGTGTTCGAACTTCCAACTTCGCCTCGCAGTCCGTTTGATTATCCTCGACTTTGGGATGCTCTTCCTTTGATATATAGGCTGCAGTCACTTCCTCTTCCTTCTCGACCTTAGTTTGCGGTTGTTCCACGCTCGTCTCCGCTTCTACTGATTTAACGTCGCAAACTGCCTTCGTCTCGTCCTCGAAGCTAACGTCGATGTCTATACTGGTACTCGATTCGTTGCCAGCCGCGCGATTATCATCCTCCACGTCAGACCTGAAAACACTGTCCGAATCGTCCGAGTCGTTGCTCTCCGGTGTTTGAACTCTGTAGTTGAATCCAATAGTGACGTTGGCGTTCGTCGAAGTTACGACGGACTTTGCCGCTGGGACGGTGGGCTCAGCTACCGTGACAACGCGGAAACGCGAAGAGCGGCCGCCTGTCGAGGGGAAGAAACACGTGGGTGAGGATGCGAGGGAGGGTGGTGTGACGGGCGAGGACGAGGCCGAGGAGTTAGTGGAACTCAGGGAAGTCTCGGATACACGGGAAACGACGAAACGACCGCGCGAAGGACTGGGTATAGGGCTCGCGACAGGCGAAGGAATCGGACTCGGGGCCGGAGAACGAAGACGTCCGCTCGTACGCTTCGGTTCGAGCATCGCTCGATTAACGATTTCGTTCGAGGTCGGAGTGGTCATGGATGGAGGGGAACGAGGCAGTGTCTGACAAGTCAGCGAGATCTTACGGGAGCTAACGCTAGACAGTCTGCTCCGATGCTGTGGACTGCCGGATTCCTCGGTACTATCGTCGATCGATGTCGGCTCGTCGTTCCTCACGCAGTACCTACGAATCTCCGCTACGAGATCGAGATACTGGCTCATCGTCGCTGGGGTCGTGCTCCACGGATTGTCGTCCAGGTCCATCTGCGTCACACTGGTGTTTCTCTTCATCGCGAATGAGAGGGCTGCGAGCCCCTCCATCTGGATGTTGTTGTCTCGCAGATCTATCCTCTGGAACGATATAAGACGAGATTAGTGAAGTTCGGAGGTTGTCCAATGTTTTATTTTAGTTTTTCTGTTCTGCAAACTGTACCTGCAGCATCCGGTTTTTCTCGAGTACCTCGGCCAATACCAAGGCCCCTTTGCACGTTACGTTTGTTGATTGCATGCCCAGTTGGAGGAGGGTGTTGCTCTTGACCAATGCCTCTTCGGACCATTCTAGCAATTCGTTACTCACGGAATTTTTCCCGATATTCAGTGTCTCGAGAGTATTCGACTGTGCCTATGGAGAATGGAAATTCGTAATTTATTATTAGTGGATTGTTTGTATGAATCATTGGTAAAATAGGACAAGTGAAGCGTCAAACTATTCGAGTGTATCACACAAACACACAAATACACACACATACGCACACACTCAGACAATTACATGTTATGACTCGAGACGTACAGCAACAAGTAAGCCCCTACAATGATAATTCACCAAATTTATTTTGAATATGTATGAAAAGATGATTACGCACTATAGCTTGAGCGAAATGGGCTGCTGAGCTCTTGGTAAGATCATTATTCCACAAGATGAGAATACTGAGACCTTTGCCTCGTCTATCGTCGGTAGACTGGGCGATGAGGCCATCTAATAGATCGTGAACACCCTCGTCCTTGATGTGATTATTACTGGAAAACAAAAAATTATAATACGATCCCCGAAAAGATTCGTTGGAAATAAAGTCAATGGAATGTTGAACTTGCAACGAGTTGTGGAAGACGGACGTAATACATGTGAAGCAATGTACAAACCATGACGATTTGTAGATAAAGAGGCGAAAGAACGATTTCAATATTTTTTTAATCTACTGGCTAATCGCACGCACCTAATATCTAGCAGCTGCAAGTGACTATTTATCCTCAAAAGCGCACCGAGCTGTATGGCGTCTTCCTGTTCAAGACCGTTGTCTGCCAGGTATAGCTCCTTCAATCCGGTATTCGATTTTAAAGCCGAAACTGTGTGATATACCAAAAAGAAGACATTGTAAAACAAATAAATGGATATACGGATTACGAAGTAAACGAAGCAAAAGTTACCTAGTGTGACAAAAGCTCGTCCAGCGAGACCACAGTTTTCTAATTTCAGTATATGTAAGTGTGAGACAAGCTGAAGAGGCCGCTTCAGTATATTCATGTGCTGCTGCGTAAGTGTTATGTCCCTGGCTTCCAGCTGTTCGAGACACGTAGTCTGAAAAAAAAATCAAATTCTGCGTGAGGAATATCATGTTTACAAAAGAGGTGAAGAGTCCGACTGTCCATCGAACGCAAGTCGGACGCCATACGACCAATACCTTTTTAATCATGTGAGCGCAAGCTTGCCAGCCACGCGATCCGATGTTACGATTATTCGACATATTCAAATGTCTCGCCGATTGATAATACTCCATCATGTCGAACAATATGACTGCGCTCTGTAAACAACGATAAGATTTATGATTCAACTAGCAGATTGTTACAGCTCGGGTGCTTCGCGCTCCCGGTATGGACTATGGAATTTTTAAACCCGAAATGTAGATTTTCAAAGATTTACCAAAAGTACGCCACTTCCGGTTTGTAAATCTAATTTTTTGAGCGGAAATGACGTATTTCCGGTATGAAGTCAAATAAACAAACAACTTTCCAATATATATATATGTATATATATATATATATATATATATAATTATTGTGACTTGCGAATGCGGCGAGGAGACACGATCAGTGAGTATTGTAAACGCATACCTCATCGTCCAACGATGTTGCTTCCAAGTCAATTTTCTCAAATTGCACTCTCTTCAGAATCTCCTCGAGCGGCTCGCAGTTGTACTGGTTTAAGGACTCGTTCTTTAAGCAAAATTCGGCACACCGCTCGTCATCGGAAAGATCCAATTTCTATAGGGGAAAGACAAAAAAACGAAGAAAATATGAAATTATTTTACAAACACTGCAGAAAGTCTCTTCCCTCAAACAAAAATGCATGAAAATACGATGATAATAACAAGAGAACAATGAAAATCCGCCGTACTCATAGTGTGTGTGTGTGTGTGTTCAAAGTACATTTCTTTAGTTTACCTCAAGTAGAGATACGACATTTTGCAATGGCTGGATACAGTGTCGTTCGCAGGATTTCTTGTATGACGATATCAAGCCCTCGATATTCACATTCTCGGCTGTGAACAGTTATCTCTCATTAACGTACACGATATAGTAGACGATACCTTTTATTGCTGGTATAATCTCGTTGATACAACATACAAATATATACATATACATATATTCGATAGATAAAATAAATCGTGTTAAAATTGTATATTTTACATACGTCGCATGAATGAAGAGAAACAAAGGGTGAAGGCCAATAACAGATGGATTTCTCGGGACGATTAGTGGGATAAATATGAAAATACAGTGCAGATGTCTGGCAAAAATAATGTATTTCAATCCATGTTATCGATTTCTTTACATCTTTTATAATAATAACATGATCGTGGTGATGAATGAACATGTACAAACTAACGGATAAGTTTGCGAATGGGGCGCCCTGTCGCTTATTTACTTTTTTTTTTCTTTTTTTTCTTCATGATTCTCCTGACACGGAACGTAATTGCGTCTCGACGCTAGACCACTTACGTTACGTTTCACAAGTAAAAAATCTTACTAGCAGTGTAGAGTGTTTCGTACATGACAATCAAATTTCGATGCAACAGTAGCGTGATTGAACAAAGAAGTTTAAGATCATTTCATCAGCAAATAAAGGCCAGAAAAATAAAAAATAAATGTTAAACTAATGAATCCTATGTAATTTGCAGTCTTGTTTCGATCGATCGTGTGTTATGAGAAAAAAAAATATAACGTACAGACTAGACTTCAAGGTTCGTACGCAACTTGAAGTTGAGATAATTTTCTTGCCGCATCGACACGAACGGGGGGCCAGGGGGGGATTCCTAGATAAGGGGAGGTAACACGTGCTTGGGGGTGAACTCCGAACAGCTGTGATTCGTACCACAATAATATTTCAATGACGATTTTTCCTTCCACCAATCAGACACGTTTTTTATTCTAAAGAAGAGTCATCGTTATATAGTTTACAAAAAAAGAACAAAACAAAAAAAAATGTTTTAATATAAGTGTGATCAAGAATAATAGTTTGCGAAGCTCACATGTGCAGGTACACTTTCGTACTATATAGCGGCATTGTACTTAAAATTAGTATACAGTCGTGATTGCGAAATCTCGAGACATTCTTTAAGCCAGTGTGGTCTATAAAAAAACCTGACAGCCTACAGTTGACATTATATGTTGAGAGTCACTATGCGTAATGCGAATCGTCGATTAAATTGCATAATTATTTACAAACTATAGAAGAGTTAGAATAAAATTGTCCTATAGAATCCTAGACTAAGTAAGATTTAAAATATATAAGACAGCGGTAGATCCGATGGATTATTGTCGCAGTCGTATCCTCAATTATGTCATCCTACCAACTAGACATTCGAAGCCGCAACGAATCCTGAAAGAATATCCTACACGACGCTCTGTTTTCTTTACGCAAAAAATAAAAAATAAAATTGAGTGAACAACATTCGCCGTGACTGTGGATTACAGCTTTGGGTCTAATGATATAAATTGCATATTCCAGGCGGTAAGCCTGGTATCTAGCACGCCTCGGTATATAACACGTGACACAAGATTCTTATGTCACAGCGTCTCTGAGAATTCACGGACGTGTCTCCGTATCACCTATTTAAATTGGGCGAAGAGGCTGCACCACGCAGCTCTCATTATAGCACAAAGAGCAAAAACTTGTTGACAAATCATATTCCTATATTACAGCGTAGAGCTTGAAATAAAAAACGTGACATTGCAGAAATATTTTACCCAACTGATATTAGAAGCGGAGTAGCAGGATTGGTAATTGGACCAATGAATGATGTAGCTCACCTGGGAACGAGCCTGTCATTCAGCTTTTGAACAATGATCGTAGGAGAATCATCGAAGCATTCAAATGTTCCGGAGGAGGCTGTGCTCTCCACGATCGTCGTTCACGGGGATATATATATGTATATCTTTTTTTTTTTTTTTTTTCGTTTTCGTAATTATCTCTGAGCGACAAGGTACGTGAGAGGAATAAGATGAGACTTACCATGTTCCCAGGGATTGGCGGGTTCTAGATAACCCGTGACCAGGTCTCTGTCGCTCGCAGGAAAAATGACTCTCCTCGCTTTCGGCGGCCATTTCTTGTGAATTAGGGCACTTCGAATTTTTTTTCCATCGTACAAGTGGTACCTGTCGTGATTGAATACGCGATGCTTCGGATGCTTCCTTAACGCGGTAGCATTTTTCGTTGATGTCTCAGGTGGAGGAGGCAGAGGCGGCGGCGGCGGCGGCGATGACTCCGTAACGTCACGACTGTCCAAGGTCGTTCCCGACGTCGTCGACGTTCCCGTCGCCGTCGTCGTCGGCGAGGCGACGGAGCTCCGCACCGCTGTCGCTTTATCACCCTCGCTCATTTCTCTCTCAATCTTCCGAAAATCTCATGACTCAACGAGCCCCGGCTCAATACGCGATTGACAATGCGCGCACTTTAAAGCACCCAAACACAACCCGTGTACGCTCGCGTTCGTTAGTCGCGGGCCTTCTATTAGCACCCATTAAAAACGAACACTCGATACTTGCTTCGTGACCGCCATCATTGTTGCCGTTCCGACCATGATATAGGCGCGCTTAGGTTGGACACACACAAGCCCGTTCTCGCGTTTTTCCAGTTACCTCGTTCATCACACTAGCCCCTCTATACAAGTTGGGGACTTTCGTTCTCTTCACTACTATAACCAACGCTCGAGATGGCGTCCCGTTCTGAATCGTTTCGAGCGCCGCGCGCGCTACTAACTCCAACTACTGTCACGTGCGGCACTCCTTTGTGCCAATCGGAAATGTTCTCGACCACTTAACCCCTTCCCACTCCCAAGAGCCTCGTCGTACGTTTGTTTTCTTGCCTTATTGGTCAGTTGTTTCCGGTGTCTAGACGCCGGAAGAATACACACAGCTTGTTGACTGTGCTTCTCACTTGTTTGCAACAAAAATACAACTTTTTTACAACTCCGAAGACACCAACTCACGCCTACAACCGTCGGGGACTTTGGGAAGGAGTGTAAACCGGAGTGAGTTGCATGATTTTGACTCCACAACCGCAGTCGAGAAAAAAAACCACTGATCAGCTGTGCGAAGCGGCAGGGTGGGAAAGTGTCACGCAACAAAGCGTCGTGGATTGAGCGCGTGAATTTTTTTTTCCTATAACACAACGATTTTTTTTGCCGCATCTGTCGACAGATAGCGCAAATATTTTAATTCTAATCAGTAGTTTGCATTTCCGAGCGGAGGTGGAATCGAATAGACAACACACGTAAAACACACACACATATCTTTGGCCCATTTTTTCGTATATTTATGGGCTCGCGTTGTAAATTTTCTTATATAATGCTGCCTCGTCTATTGTTTCTGTGACAAATCTACTCGTTTAGTTGACGAAACTATCAATGGAAGCATTGTTAAATTTCATCTATTAAAATTGTATAACCGACAATCCTTAAATTTTTGTGTCATATACAATTTTTTACAGTGGCAGTGCAGCTTGGTATAAGCTGTAAAAAACATGTGTAATCATTTTTCATTATTTTTAGAATTCCGTAGTAACACATTAGCGCTTGATGCCCTGTTCTTTGTAACGTTCGTTTTCTTCTTCTTCTTGTTATTCATGCGTGTTCTGTTTACAGCCAAGAGATCCTCGGAGCTGGATCCGTCGCTGAATCTTTCCAGAACATTTTTGCTCTTCATCTTTGTAATGTGTACAGCTGCCGCCGCGACCAGGCTACCCCGACAAAATTTCTTCTTTGTATCGGACTTTGGCTTCTGCTGTGGCTTTGGAATTTTTGCAACTCCAAACAGCTTCAGTGAATTGTTACGCTCAATTGGTCTCACAGTTGCTACCTCTTCTGTATTTGTGAAATTCACGTTAACTGCTTTTTGCCTTCTAAAACGAGTACGTTTTTTCTTCATAGGTTTTTGTGACTCGTCCTCTGGCGTATCCTCGCTCGGCACACTAGTTGTTGCCTTTACTGGCTTCTTATGATTCTTCCTCAACTTTCGGGCATCTATCTTCCCCACGTAGTCGAGGGCTTCTAATTTTTTTGAACACGATCTGAAACACAAAAGTCAGTACATTGAGTACCATGATATTCCTTTTTTTTTTTTTTACTTGTAATGGATCGATGATCTACTAACTTGAGCAATGCCTCGCTACCGGTATGATAGGCCAGTGCCAGACTGGATACTCCCCAGCTCAGTGGGCTTTTATGAAACGAACTTTCCAAGCAACCGTGTTGATCGTCGATCGAGACTCCTGTCCATATCTGTTGCCTCAACGACGTGAGTTTCACCTGCACGTCTTGAGTACGGGGATGTATCGGCGACAAATTTCTTATGAGCCTGCAATAGATTTCAAAGTAAAAGGTAAACGTTCAATCCCGATTTTCGTTACAATTTAAATGAAATCAATAATTTAAAAAAATGGTTAACCTTTCTGGACAAGAAATGTTTGCTGAACTTACATACCTTGGTGGTTGTAAGCAACGTGAGCGTGTAATATTTTTCCGAGACGTCTTCGTGTTTCCTAATTCATCGGCAAAAGACAAGCTGTGAGGTCTGATCAAGGTTGGCAGAGGTAGAGCTTCGGTGCCAAAATCCTTCTTGAGATAGTCGTTTTTCTCTATGTGATTGGAAGAATTTTTAAAACTGCCTGAAAAACCTGCGATAACGTAAATACGAAACAAAGATATTTCTGTCATCGGTTTCACATACATTAATCGATGCACTTGAAATGTATGCTACCTGCTTCTCTCCTGGAAGGACCAGTCGTCGAGTGCGCATAATTATCATCCCCGGAATCACTGAGGTCGCACAGATCACTTCCGGGATCCGTGGCCGGCAGATCCATTACCGCTCTGCGAGTCTGCAATGGAATGAATTGCATTTTATACGGTGTTATATGATTTCACGACTTTTGAAGAAAAAAGATTTCATTGATTTACCAAAAAAGTTCTTCGTTCAATTCGAGTCTCCTCGATGGTAACTTTCTTCCTGGTTTTTCTCGATCTGTTCGTCGCTCTCGATCTCGGAAGCAACGGCGACGGCGGTGGCACGCACAGATACTGGGACCGATAATCGCCACCCTCGGAATCCACGCGATTAATCCCTTTTCCGGCTCTTATCTTCTCATCCTCCGAAGAACTGTCCGATGTATCGCCCTCGTCACTAAAAAAATACCATATGTCGTGTTGCAAAAAAAAAAAAAAAAAATTCGGCCAGAAATACGTCACTTCCGGTCGAGAAACCTAATTTTTCGAGCGATCGTTACATCATACAGGAAATACTTCACTTCCGGTTGAAAAATGATATTTTCAAACCGGATGTGACGTATTTCCGGTGAATCAACGGAGATATAAATTTTCTGTTTGTAAATTCGATAGTGTACAGTGAGGGCCCGAAGCACACGAGCCATAACAACCTGCTAGTCTTTTATGTTTATACTTGCACAGAAAAATTACCTCGAGTAATCCGTAAGATTGATATTCGTCGGTTCATCGGCGCTCGATCCCTCCTTCATAAGCCGTACCAGAATTTTATTTCTAAGCCTCTCCTACATTCGCATTCGATAGTGTCGTCCTAAGATAGAAAAAGATCGTATACGTCAGAAGATCACTGTGAATTGATTGTCTTCTGTTGTGAATATCTTACCGAGAAATAATCCAGGAAACACAAAAACAGAAAACATAACAAAATCAACAGGCGTGGAAATCGTTGTAACACATTTAAAAAAAATTTTACGTTACCTTTCCAGGATCTTCGTCCGAAAAATCCAAAAGAGTCTCACAGAATGCTTTACCGATCTGTTCGTAATCTTGAGCGGAAAAGTGAGTGCCCATTCTCGAGCCTAATCTCGATCCTCCCATGGAGGCCTCCATGGTGTAGCTGTTCTGAACTCCCATCAACCAAACGACTACCCTACTCGTTCCCTCTTTACCTTTTTCAATGTGAAACTTGCAATTCTCGAAGGAGAACTGTGAACGAAGAATGCGCGAGTCAAAGTCTGACAATGGAATGACGATTATCTTCGTTGAAGAATAACTCTCACCTTGTCAGCTGCGTTTTTGTGCAACATCAGGGGAAACACTTGCTCGGCCAGTCTCCCGTAACATCCGGCTCTCTTGCTCTCGCAGCCGTATATAAATATATTATCCTTTCGCGAGTGAGCGTGAAGATCGCAATAAATCGCTATACCGCATTCCTCCATCAGACGCCGAATCATCAGCTTCGTGTGCCACACGGATGGATAACTCTCCCTCATCACCGTTCTGTACTGACGATTCAGATCTTTGCCGGACAGGGAACATCTGTTGTTGCCCACTATAACGCCGTCGGGATTCAGCATAGGCACGAGCTTAAAAATAAATCTTTCTCGGAGTTCCTGTAAAAATATCGTGAATTTTCATTGATTATTCCAATTTCAGGACGAAACTGGGTCCGACTCACTCTGGCCTGATTGGATTCTCCCGTGAGAAAGTCTATGATCCCTTTCATCATCCAGCTCGAGGGTGTTTCCCCGGGATGAACTCTAGCAGTGATGACGATGCCCTTCTTCTTCTTCGCCTCTTCGTTAAACGTCGGGGCGGTTATCGTCAAATAGTAGACACTGTTGCCCGCGAGAGTACGACAGAGCAAACGGAGCTTCGTGAATCTCGTTTTCACTGGATCGGTGGAGATTCTGGTCAGATAATCCTGAAGGTCGCTGTACGTGTAGGGATAACAGTGAGCCAGATAAACGGTGTCCTGATCGTGGGGAAAGGTGATGTTGAAGGTGAGCGTGTGCTTCTCCTTTTCCTCGTCACTGGCGTAAATGATATCAATTATCGAAGGCGAAGTAGCATCAGGTTTGATGCAAATCGTATGGATCAGGTTATACTCACGAGGAATCGTTTCTGTAGTAAGTTATATTGTCGCCGCATCTTCTCCAACCGACGGCGTGCATACTAGCGTCTTTAGTCGAGTAAAGCAGAGGCCTCAAGCCTTCGTTGTAGAGACTGTCTTCTTTGCAAAAATTCACTATCGAAAGTCTGAAAATATGCGATAGGGATTTTTAAATGTCAGGAAAAAGGATACGGATATGTTGGCTAGAAAGTCGTTCGACCTACCTGTAGATCGTTCGGCTCCTCGTATTCGAGATCCTGAAGTAGTACCACTGCATGTGCCGCTGCGTGTACAGATCTTTGCGCAAATGAAGCTGATAATAGGTGTCGGTAATTTTTATGACTTTTCCCAGATTTCCCGACTCGAATCTCGACTCGAAACGCAGATCGGACGATGAGTTGTTCGAGTTCGAGAAATCCGCGTGATTGGGAGAGTCTTCCAGGGCTGTGAAGCATTCCGAGGCCTCGGACAGCACCGTACTTCCGCCCGCGCAAGATCTACTGAACTGGAAAATGAACTTTTTTTTAAATTTCTTGCTCACTTCTTTAAGTTTTTCGTGTCGAGAAAAATCTACAGCCACGCACATAATTTGTCGAGCTCATAGGGCAATAATTGAAGATCACACTGCCAAGATCTTCACCGACTGGCTTTGGTTTTGGTTCCCTCCCGGTCGGCGTGTAATAAGGCTCCGGTGTAGCCGGGGAATATTCTATGTGACGAATTTTCTCCTGAATCACCTGGAAAACTTTGATAAAGTTTCGTTCGATATCCGAAACTCTGACTGTATCGCGCCGACCTTGCACTCGGTGGGCCACCTTGGCTCCTGGCTGATACCATCGACCCCGTTTTGTCCATCCACGCCATTATTGTAGACCTCCCTCGACTCTCGATATTTAAGAATGCTCGAGGTGATCGGCAATATCGAGTCGACGTCCCGACGCGAGAAACCGAGTCGACTCTGAAGACACTGGGCGGTCAGCAAGCTGCCTATAAAATTAAAGATTCATCTTGATTTTATATATCGTGACACGAGACGAGAGCATTAAAAAAAAATTGAACGGTAAACACCGATAGTAATATTCTTTTGACAATTTTTTTTATTTACAAGCCAATCCCATTATCTTCTTCTCGGTCTTCGAACGTCACGAAGTTTGCCGGATGCCCAAATTGACAAGAAGCAGCGTGACGTGAGATTGATGACTTGCGTGCATCATCGAAAAATAAAGGGTTTCAGGGGTAAACGAAAATTCGGCGTCAAACATGATCGAGGGTGCGAGGACTTGGGTGATTCTGCGATTAGCCATGAATTTCAATAACTTTCACTGATGCATGATGAAATGACTGCAAGGATGAACGATTAGGCCTACAGCTGGATGATGTTTTATTTTTTTTTTCCTAATGAGGCGTGAATGTTGTTGCGAACGAGTGATCTATGAAAGAAGGAAGAAAAAAAAATTCGAGATTGTACAGTTTTAACAATAATATTCACCAATGGTATTATCGGTGCGCTCTGACACCGGTTCACGGTACTCCGGCATAACAATCTCCGCGTCCGACGACGCGACGCTAGCTCAATAAGTAAAATGCTGCAAATATTAGTCTTTTCTACACAATAGTGATAATAATAAAAATACATGTCACGAAGACGATTCACATTTGCTTCGAAATTGATCGATAAATTTCGTTTCATTCGCGGTCGCGATTTATTATTTATTGTCCATTCTTTTTCAATTCACTTTTTCAATCAAAATTACCTAAAGATACACTGTTGGAAAAATTATAAATTGAATACACCGGACTAGCAGTTTTTATGTGAAAATTGGTACATTAAATTTAACGTATAGTTGCGATGAAAAATTGCATGAACTTGTACAGTGAAATTAAAGTAAATTATTCCTAAAGTTTTTAATATACTGAACGTTAATTTTTCATCACAATTGTACATGAAATTAAATATACCAGTTTATGCATACAAACTTCCAGCATCGGTACATCAAACTTCGTGCCAATTTGTTTGACAGTGTAGTATTTTCCAAACTATTTTGACCAGTTGCTCAATAAATCCAAAGGAAAAGTGACTTACTGGTGGAAATAAATTTCTTCGCAGTCTCGCAGGCACTCTTGGGTCACCGGTTCAACGTTTCAACGAGACTGGTACATCAACCTTACGTGTGCAACGCGAAATTCTCGCGTTAATGAACTATCTCGTGATAGGTCTTTGCGGCAACGACCGGGGAGCGAGACCTACTATGCGAGTGGCTCGTGAGTACGCGAAAGCGTGGAGGACTGCCTTCGCAGTCTATACGGAGTACTCTCCGATCGGCACGAAGAATACTGTGTAGCAATGTTGGCACAGTAAATACATACGAGACCACCACCGAAACGGGAAATACCGGTGGACTGCACGCGAAGATTGGTCGATACCAGCGCGAACTGCAAAACTAAAACCACCCTCGGGGCTTTCCAGTATCAGTGGGTACAACGTCCGGATTCTCGACAAGTGATAGACGTTTTGCGTTACCCGATCGCACTATAATCCTACCGCTCAATTCTCACCGGTTCGCCCGTACGGTGGGTCGGCGCAGGCCGAAAGAAAAAACTTTTCGTACAACTGCAAACGTGGTTTGGTCGAGGTTCGCGAATAAAGTGCACAAGGGCAGAGGGGGAGGTGGGAATCGCTTCGCGGTGCCAACGTACGTGATAGAATGTGCCACGAGGGCCAATACCCAAGGTGAAATACCCGACGGCGAAATACGACCAGAAAGAAGAAGTTTTATTGCTATGATGATCGATAGAATAAATCCGCTTCCCGTCTCGTGCGTGTAGTTTCTAACAGTTGAGTCAACGAACCAAGAACTTTCGGCCTCGAACTCGTTCGACGCATCATCGCGAGAGTAGATGAGGGTGAATGGTTGCTCTACATCGCATTCTCTTCTATCATCGCAATCATTCACGCACGGGATCGATCCGCTGCTTATCCGATACAGATGATTATTTCCATTTATTTTTTTCTGAGAGGTTCTCACCTGGTATCGGTTGTACAGGAAAGAGTGCAGCCTGCAGCTCTCGGACTTTGCTGCTTACGATGAAACTCTCCATTTCTCACCTCGGCGACCGTGCAATTAATATCCACATTTACGAGCATCGTAGAATCTTCATCCGTCATCGTAGGAATTTTTACCTTACATATACAATTTTTAAAAACTTTCTATATATTTGATATCCGCTTTTAGGAATCCTGTCTCGATTAGCACCGATTTAATGTTTGCGGTAGTTTAATTACATTAAGTTCTTCCTCTTTTTATTCTTTTCTTTTCTTCTTTTTCTTATTATTATTATTATTATTGTTATTCATTAAAACACACTGAAATTGTACCCACCCCCCGTTCGCCTGGCACTATGAATAATTCCTAATAGTTAACTCGATGGAGCCGAGTATCGAGTTTCATGTAAAACAGTCCGCGGGCACGGATCCAAGGGTTCGAAATGAAATCGTCCGGCAACGGGAATCGTCGATTGTCGGTCTGTAGTCTCTCCGGGGTATATAAAGCCGTACCCACGGTGCCGGTATGATTCGTTTGTAAACTGCCTGGTGATTGCCTGACAACGGAGACCGATGTGGGCGGAGCCAATCGCCTTCACGGCTAGCCGTTTTCTTCTTTTCTATATAGGGGAGACCGGGTCGAGATGGGCCCCCTAAGCAGATAATGTACGCATAGTATTTTAGTCCAAAAAGGCCAGCGGATTCGTGTTCAGCGCGCAAAAATAGTCGGAATACGTTGCAGTTAATAAAAAAAAGAAAAAAAAATGTCAAAAAATTGCAACCCCCTTTAGAGTCCATTTTTTGCGTTTTTCAACGTCCTCAAACGGCACTGTAAAACGATTCTAAAACTTCGGTCAAGGTCCTATATTGTGTATTTTTTCCCGTAGAACACGATGGGCACCTTGGATTTTCCCTACCTCCATTGGGAGGTAGGATATCGACGTTTGAAAATCACGAATATCGACGTTTGAAAATCACGAATATCGACGTTTTTCCAAAAGTGGCTCAAGTGTTGAAAAATCGTTGTTCATTCGATTTTTATTGCTTCAAGGCTATATTCGAAGTGTTTTTTCCCGGTGATCATGAATATAACAATTTTTTTACTCCCAACCCAATATTTTCAATTTAAATCCCAAAAATACGATTTTTCGTGCATAAAATCGAGCCTTTTAATGTAGCATTGTACTTTAGTCCAAAAAGGTCGGCGGATTCATGTTCAGCGGGCGAAAATACTATCAGCGGGCTAATTTATGCTATGATTAGCCGACCAAACTATAAAATCCATTAGCCGGATAAGATATTTTAGCCCGCTAGGCCGGCCGATCTGTACAGCCCTAGGCGAGACGGGCTACCCTTAAATTGTTCACATTTTTTTTAAGCCCCGCCTGTACTATCCATACATCTTGAGTTTTGCTACTTCTACCTATCAACGATAAAGTTCTTAATGCAGTGACGTCATCTACGGGATACACGACTTCCGGTTCCAAGAATCCAATTTTTTAGTAAGACAGTCAGACATGCCTAATGATAAAGCAATACAATAGTTTTGTATGCTCGTAGATTTATTGTCGTAAGCTGAGCTATTTCTTTCTGTAAATTCATTGTAGTGCATTTTTTCCTACACAAAGTAGGAAAAAATGCACGAAAAACGCATTAACCTCCAAAAGCTTTAATCTAGAATCCATCTTTGTTCGCAAAAAATTCTTTAAAATGTGTACAAACACTTTTTTAATCCGGGTACTCGATTGACTTGCCTGTCGACTTAAGGGGGATTTCATCCTGTCATCAGCTCTGTCGGTAAAAACTAACTGATCGTAATATTTCTCGATGACCTTCGCTTCATTCGAATAATAGACATTGTGGATATTCTTCGGTATAACGAAGTTGACTTTAGTAATAAAACACGATGGGTGATATAGTTAATCTTATCGATTTTCACGTCTCTTACACTTTCGACCGAGGTCTCCGCATCGTTCAGATTTTTTTTTCTATTCAATCGAATAACTGAGTGAGCGATGGAGCGAAAGTTCGGACAGCTCTAGGAAATCGAATGATGCTGCCGTAATATATCTATCCGGAATATTCTTCATCGCGAGCACGTGGAACGTTCCTAACGTAGGATCCCCTTGGAGTATATCTATGTTGACTATCAGATGTAATTGACTTGGGGTAATTGGAATTCTTCGATATATCTCCCACGGTATATATGGTATACTTTATGAAACTCGGAGAGTTTCCCGGAACGCTTGTGCGGAGTTCCAGTTCCTCGGATACCGCAAGCTTCGGCGTTTATTGATCAATCAACGAGCATCCCAACAAAAGTGAGGAAGCATTGGACTCGTTGGTGCGGTACCATTTTTTTATTATTATTATTCTTCTCTTATCGTACATCTTCCTATTACGGCATTAAAAAGCTGAATTATTCATGCCGCGACTGTATTTGCGCCGGGCCTTGGGAAATTACTCAAGTATTATGGATTTTTTTTTGCAGTTCGAGTCGTATAGAGGATCCAACATCTACAAGCAAGATGAGTCGTACTGTGACCGTGGCCGTTTGTACCTTAAATCAATGGGCCATGGATTTCGAGGGCAACTTCAGAAGAATCCTTCAGAGCATAGAAGAAGCTAAAGCCGCCGGCGCGACATTTCGCAGTGGGCCTGAATTGGAGATAAGGTAAGCGATATATTTAATTTGTGAATGATAAGTATGTTTTTTAAATTGGTAAAATTGTTTTAAACAATCAATTTTGTACTTAATCTGTATATCTTATTTTTCAGTGGTTACACGTGCGAGGATCATTTTAACGAATCCGACACGATACTCCACAGTTGGGAGGTCCTCGATGCCCTTCTGAGAAACAACGTGTGCGAAGATATTCTCATCGACGTCGGTATGCCTGTGATGCATAAGAACGTCACCTACAATTGCCGCGTCGTCTTCCTGAATAGACGAATATTATTGATAAGACCGAAGATGCACATGGCCGACAACGGACCCTACAGAGAGAGCCGGTGGTTCACCGCTTGGGTAAAAGAGCGCACCGTCGAGGATTTCTTTTTGCCGAGAATAATAAGTCAGACAACAGGACAAACTGTCGTGCCGTTCGGCGATGCAGTAATTTCAACCAGCGATACCTGCGTCGGGTTTGAAATCTGCGAAGAATTGTGGACCGCTTCCAGCACTCATGTGCCTATGTCACTCGATGGAGTGGAAATTATTTCCAACGGTACGAAATTAAATTTTGTAAAATTCAAACTTCTAAAAGAAAAAAAGGACTGACCGAAACGTTATTTACAGCCAGTGGATCGCTGTTCGAACTCCGCAAAACTTACGAGGTCGATGATCTCGTGAAAATGGCTACATACAAGTGCGGTGGTTGTTACATGTACAATAATTTCCGAGGATGCGACGGTGGAATGATGTTTTTCAACGGCATATCCAGTGTCACTTTGAACGGTAGAATCATCAATCGTGCCAAGCAATTTTCTCTCGAAGAGGTCGAGGTCACTACGGCGACCTTCGATCTAGAAGACGTCAGGTACTATCAATTTTTTTTTCATTGAATAGAACCCAGTGTTCGATATATAACAATTTTTTTGTTTCAGATCTTACAAAAATTTAGTAAAATCGCGATGCAGCGCAGCCGCAAAATCTCAACCTTACCCACGAGTAAAAGTTGACTTTGCACTGACTTCCGACAGTCTCAATGCTCCAGACCAACCTATAGATTGCGATTTTCCCATTGACCCAAACAGCGCCTCGACGAGATCTTTGTATTATACGGCTGAAGAGGAAATGGCCATGGGACCCGCGTGCTGGCTATGGGATTATTTAAGGTCCTTAATTCACACGTAATACATTCCAGAGAAAAACTGAACAAAATTCTCTGCAACGTCACTTCCGGTTTGAAAATCTCATTTTTCGACCGGAAGTGACGTCATACCAGAAGTACGTGACGTATTTCCGGACGTATTCCCGATAGCGACCTCATACGGGAAAAATCGGATTCGGATTGAGGTGTTGCTGTTGGTAATTATTTTATTGTTTTTCTCTAGGCGTTCTTGCCAAGGTGGATTTTTCTTGCCACTGAGCGGCGGTGTGGATTCTTCCTCGACCGCTTGTATGGTATATTCCATGTGCACGATGGTAGTTGATGCGGTCAAGGCCGGAGGTAAGATTTTCGTCGATTGGTTTACACATAGTAGCGATAAACAAGGGATTTTTATTTATTTTTTTCGACTAATGTACAACAGATCAGCAGGCTCTGTCGGATGTTCAGAAGATAGTTGGTGATGCCGATTACGTGCCAACCGATCCTAAACAGCTCTGCAACACTCTCCTGGTAACTTGCTATATGGCTACGGAGAATTCTTCCTCGGAGACGAAGGCTCGAGCTGCCGAGTTCGCGAGTCAGATTGGATCGTTCCATCACAGCATTTTAATCGACACTGCCGTTTCCGCGGTTCTTGGCATCTTCAAACAAGTGTCCTCTTTGACACCGAAGTTCAAAGTTCATGGAGGTTCGCCGCGTGAAAATTTAGCCCTGCAGAACGTCCAGGTTCGTTGTTTAAATTTCTGTTGCCAGAAACAATTTTAATTCCTGGTTGTCATATTGGTAATTGCGGCATCGAATAATTTGTTAAGGCCCGACTTCGCATGGTTATCTCCTATCTGTTCGCTCAACTGATGCTCTGGGTGAGAGGTAGACCGGGGGGTCTCCTCGTTCTCGGCAGTAGCAACGTCGATGAGGCACTCCGAGGATACTTCACGAAGTACGATTGCAGCAGTGCCGACATTAATCCCATAGGCGGTATAGCGAAGGATGATTTGAAGAAATTTCTTACTTACTTCGGTCCCAAACACGGTATCACAGCTCTGAAAAAAATTCTCGAAGCGCCGCCGACTGCTGAGCTCGAGCCACTGCAAGGAGGTCAATTGGCTCAACTCGACGAAATCGATATGGGCATGACTTACAAGGAACTAAGTACTTTTGGTAGAATGAGAAAGAACAACTGCGCGGGGCCTTACTCGATGTTCTGCAAGCTCGTAACGATGTGGGACTGCACGCCACAAGAAGTTAGGACAATTTTTCAGCAATTATTTAACCGTTTCTTGTTCTCTTTTAATTAATGATAATATGCGAATCTTTCGGCAGGTCGCCGATAAAGTGAAGCATTTTTATCGATGTTATGCGATAAATCGTCACAAAATGACGGTCTTGACGCCGGCTTGTCATGTCGAAAGTTACACGCCGGAGGACAAGAGAGCCGATCATCGTCCTTTTCTCTACAACCATACGTGGAAATGGCAGTTTAATGCGATCGACAACCGGGTAAGTATCGAAGAGTTGAATTAAACTTGAAGAAAATGCAAATTGTTTTATACGGGTGAATTTACGTTTTTTTAAGTTGAAACGCTTGGACAGCCAGGGTATATCGTCTTCTCCGTCGCGAAAGAAAGCGCCGGACGTGCCAGCCAAGCCAAGATACGTACGTCAGATGCCTTTCAGCTCCGTCATCAGTAGTGAGTAGAGGAATGAAATTGTACTCTTTCAACGCGGAAGAGATATATATATATTTACGACGATATATTGTTAATCATCGTGCTCTGGAAATTGTTGTTTGTTGCAGATAAAACACATCCGGGGGTAGTTGTTTAGCCGTTGCATTTATTGAGTAACCGATCAACAATGATCGAATAAAGACTGCACGAGTGCCTTTGAATTTTGATGAACCCATTTTTTCTTATTGAACCCGATTCCTCAGTTGCTCACTCATCATCGGTTGATTATTGAAATGCAATACAGGCAGGATTTTTTTTATTTAATGTAACATTACTTTTATTGTCTCTTCAGTTTCTACATACACAAAAGTGCGTAACCACGTTTTACCGTTAAAATCGATTAATGTTTTGCTTAATAGCTACAGAACAATATCCAAATGTTGTTGCCCCGATTTAAAGGGCTTTTATACACAGTAGTGGAAGTAAATAGTACAATCGTACAAATGGAAAACGTGCTCCACGACACTCATTCGTACATCTGCATTCGCACACACACACACGTTTACGCGGACACAATCCATTCAGCTAAATCGAATTTCTCGATCTGATGAGTCAACCGGTCTTGGACTCTCTTGAGACGGGAGAAGATCGCGGGTTACGCATGAATGAGAGATTTAACGATGATAAATAATTTTCTCATAATAATATTAATTAATAAAGACAATAACCACAATATTTATCGTCGAGGATAATAAAAACGATAATATTAATAATAGCATTAAGGATACTACAGAATAGTAATAGAATAGATAAAAATTCGTGATGCGATAGCGATTGACCGTGTCGTGGTGGTGATGATAGAGCAATTGTAATTAGTAATATATATATATATATATTTCATTATCCTCTCTCGATAAAGTAACATTAAGAGAAACGTCATATTGAACAATACTGGACGTAAATTACACAGCGAGACATACGGATTTGCGCGTCGAGGAGTATCGTCATTTTTTTTTCTCGTTTTTTCGTTTTTTCTTCTTCATTTTTCCTTCATTTTCACATAACACTTAGTTTCGTTATTTTGAGTATTGCTTTGGGAACGCATGTCGCGTACCGTTAATTCACGCTCTTTTACACGCTTCATATATTGTACACTATAAATAATTTTCTCATAGGTCAAAGGTACTAACGGTTATCGACTAATTGTGGACACGCCCTTCGTGCGCCACGAGCCGTCGTTATTTATAATAGATATTAAATATTTACAGTCTTTAAGATACGGCCCGAGGCGAGAAGGCGTGCTCGCTCGACGCAGTCGCGTCACCAAATCGTCACACCTGGCTGCTTAACAATATAAAAATTACACTTAATCGTTTAAATAGAAAAACCGAAACTATCGTAGACTATTTACAAATGCTTTGTATATTATAAACTTTAACGTAGCTAACGGAAATTCGAACGTATTAGGAAGTGTAAGCACCGCGTCTCTCGCGGTCCGCCATTCCGCAATTCGCCGTTGTACACTTATATTTACGAGATATACAAATTTTTAATAGAAATGATCCTTCAGCACCCGGCGGACGATCGATATCGAATCAACACGAGTCCCTGTTCTTTTCTTTTTCTCATTTATCTCTTGTATAATATTCGATTATTCGTTTATACGCGACTGTACACTTAGCCAACTTTATACAAGATAATTATTGCAAACAGTATCCGCACTCGAGAATTTGTAATACATCGTATTTTTATCATTTTTCATCAAATTGCCACCGATTGAGCGCGCATACTGTGCATCTTATATTGAAACTACGAGAGTTATCAATCATTGTTTTTTTTTCCTACCACCGCAAAAATTGCACGAAACCCCGTTTGTGTTTACGAATGTGTGACGGTGAGAGGGTATGTGTCGATTTTACGTACGTGCGCCCCTTTCCTGTTTCTGTTGGTTGCGTGTGTGTATGTGTGTCTGTGTTTGTGTACGAAGTATAATATCCTTCTCCCTATATCACAGGTTACCCTACCGCAAGGTGTGCGTTAATGATTATCGATTATTTTAATATAAAAAAAAACAACGTAAAGCGTCAACCTCCAGCCCGTGAGTAAAGTCATTGTGCACCCATGCCAAGTTGCGATTTTTTTCCCCACAATAATCGCTTTTCTAATTCTGTCAGGTCAGTCGAGTAGAGGTCATTCGGATCTCTGTGCAGGGTGGAGGGTTTCAAGAGGTCCCTGATGTCATGCCGGAAAAATCCTGGATCGAACTCCAAGGATCTCTTTTTGTGCAGCCCGCAGAGTCGGAAATCAACGTAACTCACCAACTTTCTTCTTATAGTCATCGAATGAACAGAGGCTTCTAAATCCTCTCTGAAGGAAAATTATGAATATGTCAATTGTGAGTGGGAAGCGGTCCCTTAACGTTCGATCCGAGTCCTTGGGCTGTAGGAGTGTGATTTTTTTCCGTTGCAGCTTATTATTATGTTCCATTATTGCTATTATTATCATCATTGAAGAAAGTGTTTTTGACGAGGCAGAGGGGCGGTCCCGTGACGCTTTCCCGAGTCCCTTCTTCGTCCTCTTCGGCGCAAATCACCAGTGCGCTTATCTTCTGTCAATACGAGGACGCTCGACCGAGTTGCAACGAGCTCGTTGCCCGGCGCAAAGGTGCCTCGAGAGCTTTGGAAGCCGATTTAACGCAGCCGCTCGCCGATTCCCTCGAGTCTCGTTGCAGATGGCCACCCTGCAGATTTACACACGAGCTAGAGCTAATTTTTTTTATTTTTCTCCTTTTGAGTTTTTTTTTTGCTTTTTTTCATTCAGTCTGTAGTATACTTGTTGATTTCTTTTTTATATCTGTATGTAACAATCTAGCGTGAGTTTGACCCGATTTTTAAGCGCGCACTATCTACGAACTCGCGTCAATTCACGTGGACGATTATACGATCGAGCTTCTCGCGAGGCTCATCTTGTGTGTGTTTTTTTCTACGTGCGCACCTGGAGCAGCATGTTGGCGAAGTTACTGTTCGTGAACTTGAAGTGTCGCTTGTCGTAAAATTTAAGTAACGCCGGGCTGTATGGATGCTTGTCCTTCAGATGGAGATAGTGCACCTCCGGCTCCTGCGTCGTGTGACCACACTCTTCGCACACGTATACCTGTCGATCAACCACAATTTTTTGTTTGTTAGCAAACTTTTCTACCGAGAAATTGTAATAGAACTATAATAAAGACGAAAATTGTCCGCTGTGCGTCGGTCAGCACAATTCGGAGTCATTATCATCGGACTTTTACCTTTGTGCGACGTTCTTTGTACGCGTACTGATGCTGAACTCCATGAACCTTGAGGCAATGGCTCTCGAGTGAACACCGCTGCGTGAAGCTCTTCTCGCAGAGATTACACTTGTACGGTCGTACACCGGTGTGCGTTCTCGTGTGCCTCTTCAGGTCGAAAGTATCGTTGAATCCTTTGCCGCAGAATGTGCACAAGTAACGTTTGACGTCGCTGTGACATTTCATGTGGCGATTGAGTAGTCGCTGTAGACTGAAGTTTTTACTGCACACGCGGCATGTGAAACGGTTCGGATCGTCGTCCTGCGTAAAAACGAAGCTTCAGTTACATACATTCTTTCGGCTACGCGACCTGCGTTTACCATTTCTAATTTCGTTAATGATATGCTTACCTTGCCAGGAGTAGGCCGGGGAGTTCTTTCTTCGTCACGTCCGACTACAGCTTGTCTCTGACCTTCGATGGCCAAAGGATTTTTGATGCCGTGACCGCCGTTAACAAATTCGAGCTGGCAGTCACCTGGTAAACCCAACTGCAATGAAAGAATACCAAATGTTAGAGACGATCCGCGAATGATGAGTAAAAACAATTAATTCGGTTATCAGGAAAGGATGAAGCACTCAAGTTGATTGGCATTGCATAGTGAAAGATTTTAAGCAACATTTTTTTGTCATCTTTAACGTCGTTGTCGTAACAACGTTCTGTTAGTAATAGCGACTCGACGTGAGAGTGAATTGATATCTCGAGATAATTCGCGTGAGGCGCGAATCGAGACGATATGCTTTTGCCTGTATCAATCCGGGGTGCTTACCCTGTGCTGGAGTACACCGCTGCGTTGAATAACAGGCGATTCCCCAGGGGAAGATGATGCACTCACTGTTGCCGAGACTCCGGATGGGCTTGGCGCGTGCTCCATGAGGCCGCAGGCTGGCGAAGTGCTCGTCGAAGCAGCGTCCAGGGAACAGCTCGCTGCACCGGGACTGGGAAGACTTCCGCCGGCACTGCTTCCGGAATCGAGTTCCAATCCTATTAAAAACAAATTTAAAAGTCACACATTATAATATCTGTAGGTACAAAGAAAAATATTGAAAGCTCGTTTCGTTAAAAGAGCTGGGATTAAGATTGAAGCTTACCGCTGCCAGTGAAGCTCAGTCCGGGACTCAAAAGTCCCTGATGATGTTGCTGATGTGGCGATGTGGCGGCTGTCTGTTGCTGCTGCTGTTGATGCTGCATCTGCACCTGTATCTGCAGTTGCTGCAGCTGCGGCTCGTTCTGATGATTCTGATTGAGATGCAGCGCGAGTTCGGGTCTTTCTTTGGGTAGTGGCTGATAGCTCGATTCACCGGTAGGATAATTCATGCTGGTGAGTTTAGTGGAGGCAAAGTGTTGCGGTGCCGTAGAATAGTGCCTCGGCGCATCGAAGCCTCGCGTAAGAGCCATGCTGTGCTCGGGGAATGGATCGACGCTCGGTTCCACGGGACTCGTCATCTGTCCATCCTGTCCGATTCCACTGCCGGCCGATGCGGGCGAGTGAAGTGAATCCTCGAGTAGATCGTTGCCACCTTCCTCGGTCGGGAGCCTCGGCAAGAAGAGATCCGCCGCGTCGCTCAGGCTCTCGAGAAGAGCGGTGTGATCCGACGGCGAACTGAAGGTCAGAGTCGCGGTGAACTGAAGAGGATCGACGACAGCACCCGTTACCATGTCGACCATCATTCCCGAATCCGTAACGTCGTAAGCGCCGTACTGTCCCGACAGCAAATCGTTCGGTTGAATCTTGTAAGCAGCCAGATCTTCCTCTTCTTCTTTCAGGGTCAGTCCGTAGGACGCACAAACGTTCTGCAGGAGAGAGTACTGTTTGCCCTCTTGAGCACCGTACTGCGAGTGCTGGGAGTTTACGTCTTGCTGACCGGTGTCGCATTCCATACCGACCGCTGGTGACGGAGTCAGAAAACCGTTCCCTGTGGAAAATTTAAATAGCTCTTTAGTCGTCAATTCATCGATAAACGAAAAAAAACAAAAATTACACACAATTATTATAATTAGTTCTTTACCTTGCGTGCCGTTGTACTGATTCGCAAAGTTCGCAAGGTTGTTGCCACCTTTGAGGGATTCATAGAACGGTGGCAAGGAACCAGTGGGCGGTGAGCTTGGTCCGTAATGTCCACGGCCGCCGTTACCGCCAGGATTCATTCCTCCGCCTCCGGAACCTCCACCCAACGCACCCCCGCCTCCGCCCCCTCCGCTCGTGAAGCCTATGCTTCCTCCACCGGTCCCTGTGCTGCTTCCTCCATTGCCCGATGAACTTGCGCTGTTTCCCGAACTCGAACTACCCCCGGTGTTGTTGCCGGAATTCGTTGATCTGCCGTGTCCCGCCGCTGCGTTGACGGTCTGCGGAGCCGAGAGTCTCATCGCTAACATTGGCCTGGCGATCGAATTGCCGATCGTCCGGGATGCTTTTGCACCCTCTCGACCTCTCTCCTCGTCCGTGTCTTCCTTCCTCTTCGGCACCGCGTAATCTATCGGTTGATCCTGCAGAGATAAATTTCAATTAAGTAAAAATGAAAAATCATCGAGCAATAAAAACATGAACTTCGGTCGAGTGTGCATTTTTTGAATTATCCCCATTGATCTTTTTCTTCAAACCACCGACGATATTTATAGTTAATTCACCTGTTCCGGCTCTTGTGTACGCGGCAGTTCGATCTTGGTCTGTTCCTTTCTCGGTGGTTGGGTCTGCGGTGGAACCCTCTGTATAACGGAAACTCTCGTCGGTGGTTCGACCCTCGGAGTCTTGGGCGGTGTCGGTGGTCTCGGCAATTCGAGTCTCTCCGATTTGCCCGGCAAAATTTTGTCGGACGTGGGGGCGATCGGTGGACTGCTGTACTCTTTGCGCTCGGCCCTCGTAAGTACGTGACCGCGACTTCCGTAAGGCACGTCGCCACCGAGGATGCTGGAGATGAATCTTCGCGGCGGCGTGTTCGTTGGAGTCGATGGTTGCCATTGAGGAGGTGGCGAACTGGCCGGACTGCTGCTACGCAGAGATTCTGGCGTTGTCGCCCGATCATCCTCCGATCGGTCGCGATCTATAAAAAAAAAAAAAAAGAAGAAAAGGTAAGTACATCGAGAAATGAGCTTCACGCTTTGAAGATACAATCTTCGTGTTGTTTTGCTCTCGGAGGAGTTCAAGGTTCTAACGCTACTCTCGAATTCTCGGCAACGATGTCTGTTTAATTCATGAACGAACTTTGTTCTTTTTTTTCTCTTCGGCCCTTTTCCATTATCTCGATTTCTCGATCGATCGAAGTGAATACCATAGTTTGGCCTTGAGAGTTAAAAAAAAAAAAAAAAAACCACGTTTACCGTTCGAATTGCGAATCAAATTTGTGCTAAACGTTTCGGTATGTTTACCAACCGCTGGATGGCTCGTCCGCGAGGAGATTTATCTTCGAGTGCTGACACGCAGCACGTCGGGGCACCAGCCTTGAATTCGGAAGAGCTTCGAGACGGGATCGCGGTCGTTGATCTTTTTTTTACCTTTTTTTTTCGTTCTGTACATCGAATCGATCCTACCGTTGCTCGAACTCTGTGCATTCGCGTTATATGTACGCAATTTATACCGCGTGCGTACGCGCGATCCCGAACCATTATCTTCGACTTTAGTGTATTATTCCCGTCGCGTCTCGAGGAATTTCAATAAACGGCTCGTCCCTCGTGATTCCGTGGTCAGGTCCTCGACACCGTTTTACTCGGGAAAATCCCCGCACCGATACTCTCTCGTCCTCATCTGCGAATCGCCTTGGTACAGCTCGTAAAATACCTCAAGATTATCCGCTGCGGAGATAGCTGGAATTCTCGGACACGGAAGATCTCGATTGCTCATTATCCCCGGATCCAAAAAACCATTTCGTCTACGATGGATTCGCGGCAGATCTGTTGTGCAAATCTACTGAGTCTTCTGTACCGACCCTTGCACTTGACCAACTCTACGATTCGGAAAAACGTTGCTAATCTATGAGTAAGAAATTCTCATTCCAACAGTTCTTTTCCGTCATAAAAAAAAAATGTTTCGTTCTAAGCCTGGATACCAGTTCGCGATAATTGCTTCGAGTGTTAATAGCGTAATAACAATGCTTTAGAAAACGGAGAACGCTCGTGCCGCCGTTGCTCCAGTTATGTTATAATAAGGCCATAAAAGATTCAACGTGCCCGAGTTCTTCTGGGGGGGGAAAAAAACCCCTCGCACTCTCCCAGCATGCAGCCTGGTCCATGATTCCAAGTTCCGAGGCCTCGGTGGCGGCGTGGCGGTGCCGAGTGGCGTTCTCTTGACTTTGACATCGTGAGCGCGTCGCGCATGTTTAGCGCGAATGGGGCACGAGGACGCCGGCGACCGAGAGCTCGCCGAGCACGAACGTCGTCGCCGTCGTCGTCGTGGTTCGCTCGAGCGGAAACCAGGAAGCCATCGACTCATCAAGGACACGGGAGGTCTTTTTACGTTTTTTTTTTACCTTGCGCAAGCTCGACGCTTGTTGCCGTTGAGGCAATCTAAGATCATTAATGGCTACGTGTACCCGCAACACATCCGCGTGTACGTGTGTCGCAGACCTGAAGAAATACCGGTCGAGCGTCATGTATCCGGCGACGCTCGGCAAGCTACCACTTCCATCGCGAGCCGCTTAACAATGATACACGATAAAGAAAGTAGCAGAGAACGCGTCACGCCGCAAGAAGTCCATCGACTATTTTACGATTCATTGCCACGGTGACCCTGCGCGGATAAATTCCTGTTCTCGCTAATGATTTATATCGCCGGTATTACGAACGGTTACATTTTTTTTTTTTTTCATCTAACCCGTCTGTTCTAATGTCCTCGTAGAAATGAATAGTGAGAGAGTAAAATAATTCAGGGAGTTTATACATTCGTGTAGTCGGAGGAATGCATAATTGATATCGTGAATAAAATTATTAATCGCGAATGTATAATTGCAAATCGAGACTTTTGAAGATTTTATATCAAACGCAGAGGGAGCGTCTCGATCTCTCCGGTGATTAATTTTTGGGTTGCCCTTGTGGTTAGCACGTAGCAGGATGGCTCGAGTAATCGCCCCTCCCCAAATACCTGTTGTATGCCAGTATTATAATACCGCTCATTTCTAACGACTTTTGCGCAAGAGATTGCGTCACCGGCGAACGCTATATAAGCGCGAGCAGCGTCCTCATGCTCGAACCGGTGGATCCAAAATGGCGGTCGGGCGGTCTTTTGCCTGGCGAACAGGCGCGTTCGCCATTGGGCAACCTTACCGATAGAGAGAGAGAGAGAATGAGAGAGACCGAAGCGTCTTTTGCTATAAACGCGAGGCTCTAACTAAATCTCTTAACTGGTCGCGAAGCCAAGCAACTAAAGCTGTGTGTGTTTGTACGCGCCGTGTTGGTCTAGCTATAAATATGAACGGGGGGCTACCCCGTGACCGGTGTACCAAGCAACGTGTGTGCTCGTACTACTCGGAACCGAGAACTGGCTAATGGCATGAACATACATGCTTATATATATATGCACTCGACGGAGAACCGAAGAGCGAGAAAGCTCGGATGCACGAGAGGAAGAAGAAGCTGGAGCGAAGCGGAGAACCTCGAAAGCAATGGGAACCGGTACTTCACCGGAGAGTCGCTCTCGGCCATTGCAAAGTCCGCAAAGACTGCACCGTAGTCCATGCATTGACCGAAGTGTTTTTCGTTCGAGTGTGAGAGCGCGACGGGGGAAGAATGAAACGACAATATTATTGAGATAAATAGTCTCCGCGAAGACTTGTACGCCCGGTTTAAAGTTGCCGCGAGATGCGATTATCGCAATCGCGCTCGTTTACACTCCGCAATCTGGATGCATCGATTATCGGATGCACTTTTTTATATTTGTTTTTTTTTTTAGCTATTCTAGTTCTTTACCATGTCGGGACAAACTTGTTAACGCGAGCAATCTTTTGTTTCCGAGAGCGTCGGTAGGATCGTCGAGATTCCCAGGCGTCCCGACGGGGGTCCGAGGAAGGTCAGGTGCAGGGCAAGGTTTCCGCGCGACGACGTGCTCGGGATAACGAAAGCATATGTGAGAGAGCGCGCACGGAGAGACGCGAAGAAGGGTAAGAACGAGGAAAAATTCGGGTCAGTGCCAACCGCGAGAATCGCGACTCTCGCCGCCGGCGGAGGTTCAACGAGCGGCTCGTTCACCAAGCCGAAGCTTTAATTCCGTGCCTTTCGATATTTTATCCGTCAGCCTCCTCTTGCTCTGTCGTAATTTACAATTTCTTTTTCTTTTTTTTTTTGAATTTTTTCTTAAGGATGGAGAGGGCGATTGTAGCCTCGCGCGATTTCAATAAAGTTCGGCTGATAGTTTAATCGTGCCCATTATTTTATTTTTTCTTTCTCACAATGTGTTATATACACGAGAATTACGGGAGTATCGAGAAATAATGGTTCGCATTACGGAGGGTGTTAAACCATCGCCGTTGGCCTTTTCTCCGGATCCGGTCTATCGAACTCTGCCCGCGCGGGCCCGCTCACCGCCCGAGCTCACAGGCTATTCGACCTACTTCGAACCGAGAAGTATCAGCGGTGGACCACTCCCTCGAGAAACTTCACTCATTTCGTTCTTTCCTTTTTTAAAATTTTAACCCCGGTATCTGCAGCTCTTGTTATATATCCGTCGCGACCTCGAATCGGCACTGGCATTACACGAGAGCAAGAATTAATCGCCTGTTGGTTAACAAAGGATCCGGGGATTACAAATCTGGCGAAAAATAAAATTCGATAGAGCGTGCTGACTGTACTCACTCGGGCAGTTACCGGGCAGATAGAGCTCGCCGTGCACAACGATTAGATATTAACTAATCGCAGTCTTTACGAGACGTTGAGTAAGAGAAACTGTTATACTACAGTTTATCTCGTACAGCTGCGTGTTGTATTAGAGAGTTTTGTCGAGAGTGCGGGAAGGGTTACAGAAGTCGAGAGAAACAGAGGAAGAGAATCGCACGAATGCCACAGTCGAGCCTCCTGTGGTTATGCGAGTCGGTAATTGGTCGGTTAAATCGTACGCTAAATAACTGGTTAATTGACCGCGACTGTGAACTTCATTTTCCCGATGGCAAATTTTCTATAAAATAAATAAATAAACAAATACACATTATATTATAATAAAATATCATTATAATGTGATATAATACAATACAATTATATACAAATTATAATTGAAATTGTTGGCAATCGGTAGCACGTGATTTACCGAAACAGGTGGTAAAGTGAACCGTCGACTTTACCGGTGAAAAATAGTTGATATAATTAGTCGATAAATTCCCAACGCTTGCCTTCGACATCGTGCCGAAAACTATACTGTCACGCCGATCGAGAAATCCGCGGGCGATCAATTCTTCGAGAGTGAAATCAATCCGGAGATCCGACACAAAACCGCGAGTTACGAAATGAGATATTCGAACGAAGCCTCCTTTATCTCGGTAGAACGGACACGGGCGCGCGAGCTTCTCGTTCGCCACCTCCCACGTTACAGGCATATCCTTTTACCGTGCCAACTTTTGCTAACAGTTATCTAACAGCTCGCCGTAATATTCCAATGGATTTCTTTTCGCTATTTAAATTCACATCGCTTTCGTCCCAAGGATAAGTTATTCTTCATTATGCGAGAGTCTCGTAGATTTTGAGATGTACGATCCAAGAGATCCCACTTCCACTCAAACTCCAGTCGAGAAGTGTGTCTCAATGTGTATCGAAAGAAGAAGAAGATCGGCGAGGGAATAAAGGGGTGAAGGCTGACCGAGCGTGTCTCGGTTACGTTAGACGTATATCCGCACCTGCAGTGTGGCCACTTTGCACCGTTTATGAGCCGTGAAGAAAGAGAATAAGAGGAAGAACTGATAATACGTGCCAGGAGAACAGTAACACCGGGGCGTCCCTGTGGCTCGGTAAAGGGTGAATACATTAGAAGTCCCGTGAACCGGCTCTCTTTATACACTTGTGTAAGATATGGAATGGGAGACAACCTGCGGAGCTCTCTCAGCGGTCTATCACACTCAGGAGCCTCGGTAATACTTTAGCATATATATATATATATAATACATAGATGCGATGTGCGCCCCACGGTATGCGGATACTCCATTTCAGGGATAGCATTTCCTCTGCCGCACCGTGGACTGAATCGCAAGGTGCATCGGCGAGCGCGTTTGCTTAGAACATTATACACCTTGAAGAAGCCCGTCGAGACTCGGGAACTCCCGAGGGGTAGATGTTAATCTTCTAACCGAGGGTAGACCCGAGCTCGTTGGTAATAATAATACAATGCGTATGTGTGGGCCTTCAGCTCGTACGATCTACCCTTGAAATAATTCCTGTGCACTTGCTCACTCAATTGCATTCCCACACGCAGCCCTTTCCTCAAGTATTTTTTTTTCTTCTCTTTCAGTTATTTCTTGATCGAATAAAAAACGATCATACCATATGCTTCTATCCAGTTCTTCTGTGTAATTCAACTTCAACTGTCCTATCCAAGTGGTGGATGAAAAAAAAGTCTATCGTGCAGAAATCGATAATTCGACCGTGCGAAATCGATGATTCGCTCAGGAAACGGAAGAGTCGGGGACGAAAAAATCTCGTTCAATCTTGATGTATCCTAACATTCGCGGCATTACGGAATCACGGTTACGCCTCCCGTTTCGTTTCGGTGCGGGCTCAACACCGACACGCAGAAGCGCTCGGCTTAAAAACTCGGCGGAGTGTACGGTCTAGTGTCCGCGGTATGCATGATAGTCGGGGATAGACACATTACACGTACTTGCGTACACAGACGCGCGTATGTATCGTCGTCCCCGCCATTTATGTAGCGGTACCGTGCGTGGGTTGGCAGGCAAGGTGACACCGAGGCGTGTGCGACGTACGAACGAACGGTCTGTCGCGGAGCCCGTTCCGACGCGCGACAAACGCCGCGGGGACGACGAGTCGCGAGGAGAGTGCGGAGGAGGGTGCGGGAACTCGCGAACGGCCAACTTCGCCGAGCGAGCGTAAAAGACGATTTACGTAACAGCGAAAAATCTGCGATAAGCGCTTTTTCTCTCACTCCTCTACGTTCGTCACTCTCCTCTCTGGTGATTTCTAACGGAGTCAAATTTGTCGGGAAAAAAAATCGTGTTCTCGAATTTCTTCGGGGGCTTGGACGCGCTGACGAAATCCTCGAAGCTGTAGCAGGGAGAGAGCAGCCTCGAGGCGTGAGAAAATCCGACGGGCCTTGTTGAGCTCCGGTTGAAGAACCGACTATTTATTCCAGATCATTGTGTACCTGAGGAAGGAGAAGATTCGACGGAAGAGATAGGAGAATCTACGGTGGGAAGTTCACGGATTTTTCTTTTGATTCCCGCAGGTGAGCGTGGGCGAGCCCAAGGGAGCGTGAAAAATTGGGCGGTTAATTAAAACTAGGCCGCTAGTGGGGTCTTCGGCAAATACTCGAAAGATATATCTCTGTTTCGAATTAAAAAGCACTCCTCACACGGAAAGACTTCACTTCCGTTTTCAAAATCACGGGTTTTTTTTTTACCGGAAGGGACGTCATATGGGAAAACATCATTGCCGATCGAAACCTTAGATTTTCGAATCAGAAGTGACGTCTCAACAACATTTTTCAAGTTACTGCACAATCTCACCAGGGCTGTATCAAAGAATCGACGCGTGAGCGTCGTCGAATCAGTACACACTCCGGACGGTCATCTTACAACGACAGGCTACCATTAAATTAATTCAATTACGTTTGTGTAATGAGCTGATATCTCATTTCTCCATCGGATTCGGCTAATGTATCTCAAGCACATGAAACTCTTTGGGAGGCAATTTTCGTTCTTTTATATAACATTATACGGAGGTAGCGGAGCGAGCGTTGTAGGGGCTCTCCTCTGCACTTGGCCCCCTTGTTCCACCGGAATTTCGGTCAGGGCCCTCTTGCGCCATTAGGAGTTTCTTGCGGGGCACCGGTTGAGGCTCGTCAAGATCTCGAGGAAGGTCCGACACCAGCCGACGACAGAGTGAATCCACCGGTGTGCTCTTTGGGCTTGCGCACAGGTAGCTCCCGCTCATTCTCTCTCTCGCCGGCGAGTCTTTTACCTGCTGGTCTCTCAAACCTCCGCCGATCTCTATGCGGTTGCGCCCGAAAATCCTCCCGAGAATAAAAGAGAGGAGCGATATATTGCCCGTGCGCGCATTATGTACACGTAAAGCCCGAGGACAAAACTTTCGAGTATAAAGGATAGACGGAGAATGAGACGCCGAGAAGGCGAAGGTGGATGAGAAGTAAATGAAGAAAAAAAATGAAAAAAAGGAACTCTTTGAACGTGATGTGGGTGCGGTTTCTGCAGTACGGACGAGTATATCTGTAGCGAGATAGTGGTACACGCATATCGTGCATTAAAATACAGTTCGAACTTCGTACCTGCATGTTTCAGTCAATTTTTTTCTCGTGTACCGTACACCCGTATAGTTCGGTTAGTATGAATTAGAATTGAAAAAAAGCTTCGAAGATTTGCATATTCCTGTCTAAATATTGAGTATCGGCTTCCGAACGCGTGGGGCAAAATGGACTCCCACCGAAATATAATAAAATTTTTAGAAAACGTGAATTTTGTTCCTCCTGCTATTTTCAAATCTTGCCCTGAGTCTGTTGTGATTTTTTAAAATCGTTCTACACGCGATGAGCGGTATGCGCATTACCCAGATACTGCGAATCCCGCAGTGAAGCGACCGGCGTGAGAGGACGAGCGAACGAGAAACCTACGGCGCACCGTAGGCGATGCATTGTAATTCGTCACAATGACTGCACATCCTGGTATACTGGCCTTTGGCACAGGTGCGCGTCACCGAGGGGACGAGCCAGCGGGATCACCTCTCTACGTGTCAACGACTGTAGGCCGTTCGGGGAGACCGGAGCTTTAACGGGTCGCGCATCGGAGCGTGTGTGAATAATCGGTAAACACGTGATTCCCGATGCACGTAAAGGCGCCGTGTAAAACGTGATGGATACTTTTCTGTACATTGGGAAAAGGATTTCTTCTGAAAGTTGAGTAATTTTTTTAAATGATTAAGCAAATTTGCAATGAATAATCGATTCTTATAAATAACCGATCGGCCTTGTCTAAAAAAAAAAATGAATACCAAGTTACATCATTAATGGTCCTTCGTCATTGTCGCTACTGACGGACAGTGAGTTAAGCACACGGCTTAGGTAACTCAGGCAAGGACCTCCTAGCTGTTTGGGGACTTAGTTCGTATACGAAAGGCTAACTGGAATGCGCGTGCACGGAATCGTCAATAGCTTTTTCGTGGCCGTCGACGGAGTGCACGGTAACTTTGTGGCGTATAAGCTAAGTCACTGAGCACCAGCGGCAGACGCCCGGTCACGATCCGCGAAGGCACACTCGAGCATAGAGGCCCAGCAGCGGTCGACGTCCAACGTCCATTTTAAGACGCGATGGAATGCAGGACGACGCGGTTGCTACTATAACGCTTCCAGAGGAATTGCCGAGAGTGAGAAAGACGAAAAGGGAGTGAATGAGTAGCAAAAAAAAAGAGCTCGCTTTGTCAGAATCCTGACCTTCCAGCGTCGTTTCTAATCCCGATTTAAACCGATACCTTCTCTATGTGGATATGAGCGTGTGTAATGCTGAAGATAGCTATCCCGCCTCCGACACCTGCTCTAAAAAATCCTTTCGCGATTTTTCAAGGTTCTAGCTGCGGATGGATAGGCTCGACGAGCGGATTTACCGTGGTGACGAAAGCGTTCTCGACTCGATCGAGTGCCTCGCTTTACGGCTGCAATCTTCGCGAGTTTATTTTTCGCGGTTTGTCTCTCGTCCTTCCGATCTATCCGTACGGCAGTCTCGCCTTGTCCTCTATTCGTTTTCCCGGTAACGATCGTCGAGAACTGTGAGAAGGAGAACGCGAAGACGATGATGAAATCGGTGAATTAATTTTTGGGATCACAGAACACAATGCCGGGGCTGTTGCGAAAAGTCTATTGTTACAGATTTTGTACTGAATCCGTATTGGGCAAATTTATGCAAAGCTTTTCAGATTACTGGAAGTTTAAGGGCAACCCCCATTAATTCGTTGTACAATAGATTCTTCGTTTCTCGAATTCTTTCGAGATGTTAATTTTTATTATTTATTACAAGAAAAAAAAATGGAATCTTAGTGATATTCACGCTTTGTTTTTTTTTTAGATTCGTCGTTCCGATCTGGGACGATGACCTTTCGTAACATCGATCGAACTTCACTCTCAGAATTCGATTGCAACTTACAGATAAGCGAGTTTTATTATCCGTCCCCGTCGGGGAAACTCGAAAGAGCCCCGGCAACGTCCGAACGTGCAAAGCTCAGCGCAGTTCGAGGACGTGGCCCTCGTGCTCTCTCAGCTCTCTCGGAGCGATTCGGACGAGAGAGGTGAGGCCCCAGCCGAGAAAACCGGTCCCTCGAGAATTCCGTGGGACCGGCGGTGCCCGTTGGCTGTCGAGCTCGCGAGACCGTTCTCTCCGCTGTGCTTCGCTCGTCGTGTATCGCGTTACGTTCCCCTCTTCGCCCCACACACACACACACACAGGACCAAGTTATAATTAACCGAGATACGGTTAATCGTCGGGTAATCGATGAAGTACCAAAAACCTCAAATATCCCCCACTTTTCTATACATAAAAATTTCCAACCATCTATAGTTCGTTATCGGGAGAAAAATACTTTATTATTAAGCCTCGACAATTAACTGGGGTAATACTTCCTGTATTATAACTATTTTAATAGTCAAGCTGGTAGACAATGTATGGACGTAGCAATTGCTATCAACGAGCCTTCAACCAATTATCGCTTAAATCACAGAGTTTCAACTATGAGTATACATAGTATTGTATAACATCCGAGGGACGAGGATACTTGGAAGGGATACAGAAAAAAAAGATGCGTCGATGATACTTGTGTATTAATAGAAAAAATCATTGCGATGTTCGAGCCGCTATGCCGGAGAGTAGATTCTTCACGCGTTCGCAACGGCAACGGTTGATGTGTGTTTACTTACGCGCCGAGGGTTTCGCGGCTTGTGCAAGGCATCGAAGTCTCCGGTAACGCGAATGCCTCGTTTCACGAGCTCGGAGAACTTGGCATACCACGCGGGCGCATAACGGGCAGACCTGGCGGCGTGCGTGAGAGTGCGTGCTATTCTGCGTGTGTGACGCAGACGTAAGAATGGTTGCGCGTGTATTTTATAACGCCAAGAATCGCACGGCTGCGCGGGTCTCCACGGTCGTCCCACGCGAGATCTCGCACGACACTTTCAACGGTCCCGGGACACGTCAGACTGGATACAATAATCCCAATCATCGCCCTTGATCATCGGACGCTGATCATGATTTTCCAGAGGCTCGCTTTCAGGCGCTCTCACGGCGTTTCTGCCGCACCGGCAACCGGTTATTAATGCCGAGGGTAACGCTGCATCGAGTTCAAATATGACGTTCCTCGGAATATCACATTTTATCGTTCCAATTATTTTCTTTCTCCGTCTACGCGGACCAATTTGTTCGGAACAAACAAGCGTATTAACCTTGCGACGTAGAAGTAACCTTGATCAAAGTCGCTAATTTTTTCTATTTTTTTTTGTTATCTTGGACGATTGGTTCAAGTTTTGGCGGGACGAGAAGTACGGATGTAGGGTGAATGAAAGAAAAATAGACGGAGGGATGCACCGGGGGAAGAATCTTTTTTTTTTTCTAAACCAGTTTTACGATGAGAAGGCCAAGAGATGCTCCCGTGGCGGCGGGGCGGAATCACTGGCCGAAAAGGACCAGGGCAGGTAACGCAGCGTCTTCTTCATTCTATACTCAATGTACCGTTGTTCGCGCGATAAACATAATACGAAAAGAGGCGCCAGCAGCGCTCGACGGGGAAAAGATTCTCGGGCCGTGCCGAGACACACAAGTTACGCAATCCAAACGACAAACGCGACGCGGAGAATCGAGAGTCGGGGTAATCTCCCGGTAGAATTTCTAACCACCGATATACGTGTGTTTCAAAGGTCAGGAAGCTACAGACGAGCGGGGGAGCTGCGAAATGTTCGAACGGTCCTTGCATGCATGCACAGCGAAGAAAGGTTTGTAGGTTTAAGGCCTTGCATACGCGAAATATTTCAACAATTTCCATTTTTTCTTAATTTTTATTACACCTGAACGGTTAAGAATATTCTAAGGTTTCAGAACCGAAAAATAAAAAAAATTGTTCAAATTACAGCATTTGGAGCGTCCAAACTTTTATTTTCTCGGAAGTATGTGCGCGCTTGACCGGCAGCTGCCGTTTTCTATTGATCACATATCGTCTCTATCCCTTCACAGAATCGTGTAAGGGTAACGGTGACGGTTCTTATCGGTTCGGTGCACGATCATTCAATAGATCATTTAGTCTCTAAAGCACTTTGTGCAAGCACAAAGCCAGGACGCGGAAGGTAGATCATTTAGTCCGAGTTGAGACACTGCAGAGGCAAGACAGAATTCTAAGCTGAGAGATTTGTATTTAAACATGAGTGATTGTGAAGAAAAACACTCTGGTTTAGATAGAAAAGGTTCACGACTCATGGGAAGACGTCCAGGCATACGTAAAAAAAAAACGTGTTTTTCACGGTAATCAACACACGAAAACACTGGAAGCTGGAGTAAACATAAGTGAGTTTGCGAAAAAAACTAAAAGTGTCGACACCACTCGATGAAAATGTTGACCGTGGCCATGGCTATGTGATGTGTGGGTTAATAAGCATTTCTTGTTCCTAAGGGCCTACAATTATTTAACGATAAAAATTACAATTTTACCAAGAAGAAAAATTGTGGAGCTCTTTAGACGAGAACGGAACGTTATTTCTTATAAGAATTTTATACCATATGCAAAAAAAAATCTCGAACAGGAAAGTCGAGCGTAAACACCGTGTACAAGATGAGGAGAAAATATAATCCGAGATAAAATATTCCTCTGCGTTAGTTACACGGGAATAACAATGATTCCCGTACGCTGCAGCGAGTTCGTATAATCATAGATAAATATAGTAATATAGTAATCACGGATAAGGTAGTAATTGAGATGCGCGACGAGGCGAAGGAAGAGGAAGAGAATCTCCGAGCGAAGAATCGTTTGCGGAATCGTCGAGACACGAGCCTACGATGAATCCGAGTCTCCGAAGAATTTTCAAGTATAAGCAGCTATAAATTTTACTGTTTTATTCGTTAGTTTGTCGATCGCGATCCCGTGAGGCATGTTTCTCCGGTCTATTCCTCCTCCCGGCCGGCGACACCTGCGCACAGGTGTCTGCACCTGCGTGCCGTGCGAAACGCGAGGCTACAGAAAATCGTCTACGATTATCGCATCGCAATTTTCTAAATCGTTTCTTTCACGTTCGAGGTCTTGAAAAATGGAGCAGCGGGTCGGGGCGGCTGCTCCGGAAGCTGGTCGCGGGTAAAATCATTGTATCTACGAAATAGGACTATGGTGACTTACATTGATGCTTGTTCACGATGAGACTGAGCGGCTCGGAACTTCCTAGTGGGCTATCCTTGCCGCTACCGGGCGGTGGACTCTTACTGAGGTGTTGCGCCTCCAGCAGCCTCAGTTGCTGCTGGTGGAGCCTGTTCTTGATGAGAAATATCTTCGGCATCTTCGCTCTCGTTTATATATTTTTTGTATATATATATCCCACGTCGTTCTTCGAACCCCGATGACGCAGAACGATGTCACTTCACCGGTTCTTTCACGCCACCATTGGTCCTATCGCCGAAATAAATTTTTCTTCGTAGGTTCGCGTGTCGGGCAACCCCTTCCCGGTACAGGAAAGGTCGCAACACCTGCTCCTGCCAAAACGTCTACCTCCTCATCAACCTCCTGTCAGGGGGAGGCTGTCCGCCAATTCTCGATCTCGTCTTACCGGAAGTCAAGACGAACCCGCCCGCGAAAATTTCTCTGTCAATGTTCTCGATTTTTTTTTTTATACTCCGCAGAATATATACACGGTATATATATTCAGGGGATATCGGTAGCACCGACACTACCGACGACTAAGTCGCTAGGACTTTATCCAAATTCGTCGGACACATCGGCGATCACTTGTTCGCTCTTCCTCCACGACTGAATTTACTCGGCGAGACACCTCGATCGAATTTTTCACGCACGTGGAAAATAGCGATTGTTTTTTTTTCCCTATCATATACCAATGATAAAAAAGTTCTCTGTCAATCCCCGAATCTCGAAAGGACTCACGTTGACATTACCAGGAAAAAAATGAGATAATAGTAAAAAAAAAAAAAAAAATGTAACAACAAACACACCGGCACGTCTCGAACGAACCGTCCGTCTCGATTTACAGTTATCGACTGTGAGAGCGAGAGACCTCGGTGGAACCGGAGGTCGGTGTGATTCCGTCTGTCCGGTGGTATCCACTGTAATGTACTGTGGCGGCTAACACACGTCGGCTATTTGCGTGGCACTGTTCGTTTCGTATTGGTCTCTCGCGAGCAACTGGGGCCTCGTTGGGATCTCGGACGGGACCCCGGGCCCCGACCGTGAGTTTCTCCCACCACCGGAACCCTCTACCTGAGGGTCCCCTGTGGAAGCTCGGCTCGTCGTCATTCCCCACTCTCCTTCGTCCACTCAGCGCTTTGCACCGTACTGTCTACTGTAGTACTCACCGCTATGCCCCCTCCCCTCACTCTGTTATATCCTTCTCCCGGCTCCGCTATGCTCCGTGTGCCGTACATACGTACTGTACAATCCACACGGCAACGGAGCATGCATATTCGGTTCTCCTTTTGCTCGGATCCTTCGCCCCGCGCCGCCCGAGAAGTTCCGAACAAGCTTCCCGTCTTAGTGGTGTGGTTCCTATCCGCTCTTTCCTCGTCTCCTTCGCAGCTATATAGATCTCGAGCGCATGCGCACTTGCCGACGATACGCACACTCGATAAAGGCCGTGCAAAATCCGCAGACGCAATTCATACGTGACGTTTTTGACAATTAAAAAAAAAAAAAAAACAAATGACTATTATTCTAATTTTATCGTGACAGTCAGCGAGCAAGGACACTTTGGCGCGTTTTGGTTATTTCCTTTCTAAAAATCGCAGCTCGAACGGTACCGGGCGGAAGGTCTCAGGGGGCTCGGGCTAATTGCTAAAACTTATTAGCGCTCGCCCTCGTAATCGCTACTAGTCACGTTCGCAATTACGGACGTGAATATATCGTCGGTTAAGAATCAAAAAGGTGCAAGCCTCATGGTAAATCGTACGGTATACGCCCTTTTGATTCTCAGCCGACGAACAGTGTTCGTGTAGCTGTATGCGGGCGGATGGAATGGCATAGGAGCACCGGCCTTAGGAGTCAAGAGATGCCTGTACGGAAGATGAATTCGCAAATTTATCTCGTGGGCTCTCCGGCGATGCTGCTGGGATATACACGAAGTACGCCGAGAGGGTACACCGAAATGCATCTTCTTCGCGCGGCCGGGATACAAGTTATTCCCTCGGCCACTCGGATTACCTCGCGGCTGTGCAACGAAGAAGCGCCATCGTCCCCTCCGTGCTTCGAAGTCGAAACATTCGTGTACTTCGTGCGCGATTCTATAGTGGCCGTACGCAGAAGTACTCGGACGAATTCGCCTCTTACTCTTACCCGATGCGCTACACACGGTTAATGTATTCATATCTGTTACATGCGCACGATTTTCTTTGTACGCGTATAGCCCGGTGTTTCTACCACTCACAGGTTCTCGATATCCCTGTACCCTTCTGGATTCGCGTGCGGCATGCACGCTGCAAAATGTATGCTCCGGGAGGCAGCGGATCGTGAGGTGCAGCGGCAAAGGTTGCATTTCAGTTCTTCGCCGAGAATCCGGCCGATGTCCGAATCGAAGGAGGGAACGAAACGTGCGAGGAAGTTGCACCGTCGAGCGGTTTGTGCCTAGGGAGCGACCTATGGAGAATTGTGCACTGCACGAAACTGCGATCGCTACTTCGGTTGCATAAATGGCGTATCGGGAGGCCCAGTGTCACGGCTTTTTGCCGGTTGGGACTTGACGTAGAGTTAGAGTGGCGAACATGGCCCGATCCATGTATCTGATTTATTATTATTATTATTAACGGGATAAACCCTTCTACACCTATAAAATGTGGCACTTTGGCTAACCGAATGATTGCGATGATTCGTTGATTGGCTTAGCTGAATTTTGTGGCGGCGCATCATTGGAGCGGAGAGTCCTTGCTCGGCTAAGCGTTCGAGGTACGAGAGATCGTATATGAAAAATCTGCGGGTACTCGAAAATTCTTACCCGAGGCACACGTATATTTCTGATGTATAACGTACTCTCCGTATAAAAAAACACATGACACGTGCGAAATTGCTATAGCAGCACTTGGCCTTCGTACGTCCGCGTGGGTTTACGATCAACGCCGAGACACACTCCCGTAGATGTCTGCCAGAGATTTGGCGCGTGAGCGAGCCGCTTTTTATTTATTCGGCGAACGTTGAGCGGGAAAATGCTAAACGACGTGACCAAATGACTCTCCGAAGATCTCCGCCGAGAGCCGAGCTCCTCCCGGCACGAAGAACAATTCGCAATACGACTATGAAACTCGGGTGGAATGACTGGGTAAGGAACAAAATCGTTCGATTGTTCGTTTTTTTCCTTTGCCACGATGAATTCTCTCGCCACTCGTGCGAGTCGTGAAGCTGTTACTAAGCGCGAGGAGGGAAGAACGTTGGATGGACGAGTCGAATCGGTGATCGGCGACAGAAACTGCCCGCTGCGAAAAGCAGTAGCTCTTTCGTTACGTTCCAAGAGGGCAGTACATCGTCTTGCCGGCATCGAAGTCCCCGCGAAGAAGTGAGGAGGATAGCATCGAAAGAGCTAATGCCCCGAGCAAATTTGCTCTCAGCTCTGTTATTCAATTAGTACATTCAGGTAGAATTATTGCTATTTCCGTGACATGGCAAAAAAAAAATACAACGATGATATCTATTGAGGAAAAAAAATGAGAGATTGTCTACTAAGAAAGAAAACTGGATTTTTATTTTATGTCTCTATTCCTTCGCTCGTTAGTTCGATTTTCCCGGTGATCAGGAGATAACAGTCCCGCATAATTTTTTTTTTCGAATTTCAAAGATTTTCCGGACGTGGCTAGAACTCGGTAGCCTTGAGGAGGAACACTTGTCTCGATGCAAACGGCCGAGAATGGCAGCGAGAAGAGAGAATACGTTGAATTATGTCTCCTCCGGCGCAGCGAGGATCCCCGGGAAATCTATCTCCGAAGATCTAGGGAGAAGAGCCCGTACGATGGTGGATCTGCCGGGAGAGATCGAGGTAAATCAGTCTCGACTTTGTTGGGGAAACGTTTACGATCTTTTTTTCACGAGAAAAAGGGTCTCCGAGGATGAAGACCAGGGAATTCAGGATTCCCGTGACTTTTCTCTCGACAACGCGGGGGTCTAGAACCCGAAAGCAGGTCACTTCTTATATATATATATATATATATAGTGTGAATATTTCCTCGTGGAAAGGGGGCGAATATATATCTATTCTCTTTTTGCTCTCCAAGTCGCCCCCGCTAGCACATTCCTTTGCAGCTCGCTATTATAAAGTTTCCTTTTTAATTTTGAAAAAAGTTGCAAAATTACCAGGGGTACAATCGACTGCAAGGATTCAAAATCACTGCGACACAGACTCTACAGCACGCCCACATTATTTCAAAGTTTCCTTCCTCGAATCAGCAATCTGTGGCTAAACGAAAATAATCCACGAAAATTACATATATCGCCCTGAGAACGAGGAGAAGGAGAAGAAAGAAGAAGAGTGGTCAATTTTCGATATAAATTATAATATCCAATTACCCCGTGGCAGCCATATGCTCCTCACTCGACTCTGTGTGGCTAAATTCCCATTACAACAACACGAATTGGCCGTACATTAAATTATTAAATCGCAGCCGCCTCTTCTTTATCCCCGGCATCTTTCCTGTATTGGATCCAGCCGAGCTCGAGCTCGCAAGAAAATCTGCTAAACGTTATTAGAATCAATTTTCCTATTGTCGCGTTGCATCACGATGAGTGCAATAGTATAAACATGGTCACCGAGCACCTCTTGCCCTTCGCACATCGCCTTCGCTGGACACGAGGGCACATCAGGTGGTGTCGACGGAGCACTCTCGCGAGTACGGAGAATAAGCGTGGCCGCTGTTAACGAGCAATCTTCGCGAACGGCATAGTCGTTTGTCCGTGCGGTTAGAATAGAGAATCGAGGAAGAAATATAATAGGAGTAAGAAGAGAAGAATGAAGCGAGTCGGTGGGGAGTAAAGGAGAATAAAAACATAACGCGACTCGTCACGGCATGTGGCGAACGCGAGGAACGTTGTCCGTGCCTGCTTGCACGTTTGCTTCTGCCGCTGTTGCTGCTGCTGTGCATTGCTAGTATCCTCGGAACCAAACCCGATGGTACTTGAACGACGAGAGGCATAGAACAGCAAAAGACTCGCAGCCGGTGCGAGCACCTCATCTCTTCCTAGCTCTACGTCTCGGCACCTTCGTCTTTCTTCTTCCTCGTATTCTTTCCTTTTCTATTCGCGTAAGTACCTGTGGCGAAGTCGTTACTTCCGCATTTCGCCTAGCGGACTCGGTACTTGTCAGTTGCACTTGGAATGAAGTTTCTCGTCTTATTCCTTGCCGTTTCTTCGTTTGCAGCTTGACAAAAGGATTTTGCACTAGAGCATTTCTCAGTAATGGCTCGCCTGGACGGTCGGGAATTTGATTCATCAACGTCTCAGTCATCTGGCGCTTTCGGAAATAACTTCGCTGGGTTTTTCTTTTTCGTAATCGTCCTCGAGAATGTCAGCGACCTGCAAAACCTTATTTTTCCTGTGTGTTCTTTTGCCTTTGTGATCCCGATCGAGAGAATTTCTTCTCTTCGTCCAGTAACGTATTACGAAAGTTTCCGAGAGAGAGAGAGAGAGAAAGACCTTGAACTAAACGAAACGTTTCGTAATCGAAAGCATCCGAGGATCTAATGGCCGTGCGCTCTGTCTTGCATTGCTGGTCGTTCATCCCAAGTTCCCTCACGATTATACGTCCGTATATACGTGCACAACTCTGTTACGAGGTTTTACAGCGCGCCGAAGCGGTCGTTAAATAGTAGTGGTGAACGCGGCGTGCACCATCAAAAGTGGTCCAGCGAGAAGAGAGCCTACTTTCTCCTCTAAGCGAGAATCTCTTCTCTCCGAGGCGGTGCATTCACTCGTCTTCTTTAACGTGGTATCGCTCCGCCTCTCTGCGTTCTCTTTGAGCCACGTGCCCGCACCGAGCACACATATATCCGAGATACACGTGTATATATATCTTCAAAGAAATTCATTTCACCTCTACGACTCTTAGCCGTCGGCTCGTCTTTTTAACCAAGGTAACGATTACGAATCTCCGTAATTACTCGCAATGTTATCCGCGGTGCGCAACGGAAGATCTATTAAAATAATTGTACAATTATTTAACAATTATGAATTCATAACCAAGAATGCTATCCCGAGGAAAAAATAGAGAACAGAATATATCTATCGCGAGTCTATCTTGGACCAGATTTTTTTGACACGCGGTCGCTTGGGGAAATTCATCGGGTCTGCGGTTTTCGCGACCGTCGGGTAGTTGAATGCTGAATTGACGATATATCTCACGTGCGGTGAATCGTTGCACCGGTCTCTGGTGGCATTGCTACCGATGCTAGAGAACCAAGCTCCTTCTACCGCTGCCACAGGCTACAAGAGGCTTGCGAAATCGTCTGTTGTCGTAACCAAGAGCCAAAGTCAAGGCCACGAGGTAAAGCTATTATGCAACTATCCGCGTACAGTCGCAGCTAGCTTTGCCGCTAGCTAGGATAGATATAACTAGCTAGGTACAGGTATACCTTCAAGCTGATGCAGAGAATATAGCACGGAGTCGGGCAGTACTCAACGGGCAGGCAATCGTCTCGTGCAACGGGTATAAGTTATATCTATATTCTTGATTCTAGCAGGATATCATATAGAAACTGCACTCGCGTCCGTGGACCATACACGTGTACTCTCCGTGGTGCCGCTATAATCCAACATCGACGATACAGAGACGAGGGAATTACGATCTTTCCGTGATTAATCGACGATCGCGCATGAGGAACCTGTTGAGCGGTAACGCACGAGCCTCGACACTTGGGTATATAATGTGCATATACATTTATGCATTTTACTGGACGAAAGGAAGTTTCTGCTCGAGGATCCGATTGTAAAAGAAAATCAACAATAATCCTCGTACGATAATTCTTTAAAAACCGTAGAATAAAAAAAAATAATTGACAATGATCGCGCGATTATTAAGATATCAATATCTGCGCTCGATAAGAGAAATGTAGGCCACGGAGATTTTTCTAATTGGGCGCCAGATATACTCGAGCTCTAGGCCGATCCATTACGGAGTTAACACGGATCAAGGGATTAATGCAACAAATTCAGCGAATCGTTTAAGGATACCGTTGGTTTGCGCAGTAAACATCGGTTAAAACGGTACAGATATTAGCCGAGTAGCGGAAAGGGGCACGTGTGTCAAAATATGCCGATAAGCAATATCATTTATTTTCCGCTCGAACGTCGAGAAAGCTTACCCCCGACAATACGTAATTATCGTTTCATCGGCATTGTCTCCATTTAATGTGGCTGTATTCTAAAGAAATTCGCAGAAACGAGCAAATCGATAATCGCTCGTAATGCTTTATTACCCCGTATTGTGCACTCTCCATATTCGGCTTCGTCACTCGAAGGAAAGTCACGAATTCCTCGAAGCTCGTATTTCTTAATTGTCCCACGTGCACGAGAGGGAGCGAAACAGGTACACTCGTGTCTGGGGGGAAAAAGGTTCGATACAATCCGTGAACTATAGGGAAACAATCGAGCGGGTCGTGTCGCTCGGGGGCTACGAAGGAGACGTCAGCGTGACGCCTTCCATTGTTCTTATTTTTCTAGCGATCATCTCTCGACCAGGCAGGTAGAGGTTGTGCTGCCAATATTGCCCGATTCACTTCTATTCCAATAAAAGAGTTAAATTATTATTATTTTTTTTCTTTACGAATTGTCGGGTTCGGATTGGTCGTCCCCCCGTGACATCCGGTCGGTTCCATCGTCGAAGTACCACGACGAGTACTTCTTTGCAGTCGCTCATCGCGCGTAAATCCGGTCGCGATTAGATTAGCCATCATCGACGAGTTCCCCGTTCGAAGCTAAGAGTATACCGGAATGGAGCGATGGCTAAATCCTTTTTTTTTATCTTGCACTCGAATACTAATCCGGGAGTGGAGAACGGTGTCGTTCGGAGTTTCGTACCTTGCGGCATACGACTATGGATGTGGCCAGCGAAGAGAGGTTCCCCAATGCCAGCTAGAGGAATCGCGTTCGGGCTGTTGACCATAACCGAGAGTGAGATAGGACGCGGCTCGCCTATCCAATGTATCGCATCGCCCGGAGCACCGACCATATGGACGAACTGTGTCGTACGCGACCGAGGTCGCGAAACCCGCGTACACCTGTTCGCACCTTCTCGCACCGCACATACATCGGAGCGTTGCGGAACGAGAGTGATAGAGATGGCGAAGAAACGTTAAGCAGAGCCGCCGCGTCCGAATAGGAATAGCTCTCGATCGCTTCTGTTAGCCGCTGCTCCTAATCGGCAATAGCCTCGTTATCTCACAACGGAGCGCCGAGCCTCGCACACAGCCCGAACAGCTGAAGCTGAAAGAACTCCGGACTAATAAGTGTTCGTATAGTTATGGGTATATACCTATACATAATAGCAATCTCGGCGACCGCTCGAGCGCACGCGTCACACCTGCTGATCAAGCTCTACACGCTCAGTTACATTCAATGACGCAGAACTTCGAATTATGCTCTTTTCAATTGCTCTTCTGACTATGTATCTTCAGATTCCTGTTCGATACATTAAAAATGTAACGCCGGTTTTAATATTCGAGGACCCGCAAATATCATGGCTTGCGACTTAACATTCTTTTTTAATCCTTTCCTTTCAGTAGAATCTTGAGCACTGCTCCGATCCGGTTCCTACTTGTTGCTCGGTTGCCCATCTCCAACGTTAAATTACTGGAATCCATGAGTTCCCGTCGGTCCCATAGTCACGGAAGCCGTCCCGGTTGCCCATTATCCTGAAGTTGCAAGTCGCCATAGTCGTCGTCCACGGCAATCCACGCAACCTTTCTCTCGCCTTTTTCCTCTTTTGCTTCCTAGCTCTTATCCCGTCCCACTTATTCTTCTATTCTCTCGGCCTCTCCTGCCTCTTATATTAATAAAAGCGTCGCTGCGAGAAGAATATCGTGCCCGTCCTCAACGCGGATAATCGTGTCTCTCGGTATTCCTTCTTCTTTTCCTACTAGAGTTCACTGCCATTGCCGCATTCGTGTCCTCTCCTCTTCCTTCTGGCGGACTCCAAACGCAGAACGGAGTTCCGGTCGTTGCTCGCTCGTATTTCCGAGCAGTACAATCCCGAGAGTCTTTCTTTCACGCCTGTCCCTCATTGTCCTCGCAGCGATTGCGCAACGGCGTGCAAGTCTCGAGTGCGTCACGTGAATTTCCCTCGGCCGTGACTTTGGGAAATCGCGTAACTTCTTTCATACGAGCCTCCGTGCGAGGGGGGAAAGAAAAGCACGAGCGATGTATAGAGTCCGCGTGATACAGCGCCGGCATTATAACTCCTCCGGCTCGGGATAATTGCCGAGAGAACTTCGCGCAGATGCTTCCCAAGTAAATTGCGCTGCATCGTATCATCATCATTATCATCATCATCGTCGTCATTACCATGGGCGATAGAATGCGTTGAAGAGGATTTTCATATATTCTATTTTTTTTGTGCTGGATTACAGAGGAAAGTTCATAAGCTCGGGGAGCGAGCGAGCGATTCTTCAATGTTGCTTCATCGTCTCGAGTCAAGAAGCCCGCCGCGGAGGAGAAACGACGCGCGATTTTTCCAGGTAACGCCAAAGTCGGAATACCGCTACGATAAACGCCCGGAGTGCAAGTCCCGCGGAGCGAGGACTCGCGCAACAACACGCGGCGTTCAAGCAGCCGAGAAGGGAATCGACCTCAGTACGAATGCGAGAGATGTATAAAAACTTACACAGACGAGCCAACTTCGCATGAGAATTTTTTTTTCTTGCCATATCTGTACTATAATCCTCGCCTGAGAAAATCGTGTATGAACAGTCGAGCGAACATACGCAGGTATGAAAAATGAAACTACAAGAAAATGAAAAGCGTTTTGCTGTGTGTGTTTATCGTTGCTCGACAAACGGAAGTATCGGTCGATAATACCAATTATCGAAGCTTCCGGACGAGTTATTATCATTACTATTATTTTTTTTGTAACCGGAAGTTAGCCACTGTTACGAGAGCTGAATGAATTCGTTCTCTTCGACCGTCGAATCAATTAAATATTATTTCATAATAATAATGATCAATGTCTCACGTATCCCTCGATCGTGCTTGGCGCTCTTCGGATCTATCGATTTTTCAGTCTCGGTCGCGACAGCCGTAGCTGGCGATGACGTAGCTGTTTTAATCACACAGAGCCCCGGGATTCGAACGTCCAGTCGAGTTGAATAGGCTCGTTCGCATTCCGTGCGACGAGGATATCGCGCCGTTGCGCCATAACAATTAAAAGCCTCGCCGACAACCGTATCGTATGCGTTTACTGCAGAGTAGTCAGTGTCCTCTCTACTGCTCGGTACACTGTATATATGTACATACGGTGCGGAGTGTATGCGCGGCTGGAAGCGGAGAGGTTGCGTGGAAGGAGAAGTGCAACAGGCGCTCGGGGTTTTCGTATACTAGAAGAGACACGTCGCCAGTCCCGTACACTTCCCGTGTGCCGGTGACTATATACCGTGCTGGAAGGCTTGACCAATTAAGGGCCTCTTCCAACGCGAGAGCGTGATAGCCGTGCGGCGCGGCCCGCGAGCCGCGACCACTCGTGCATGGATCGTGACGACGACGGGCGATGAGGAGGACGAGGACGACGTCGTCCCCGGACATTTATTTTTCTCCGTCCGACCATAGACAGCCATCTTAACTATAACAGTGTCCACACTTCGCGCTGTAATATTACGCAACGACACGCAACCTGCCCCTCTGTATGGAATTAAAAAGGCGTGTCATCGCCATGAAGAGAAATAAAAAATACATCTATAAAAAATAATAATCTCTGATGGCAAAGCGTTTATTAACTATCTGGAGCAGGAAGAGTGCGATTACCAACATCGCGCGGAGAGACGGTTGGACATTTTTTTGTTTCTCGGATGTTCAGCGAGCGTTGGGGATGCTCCACACGGGTTTGCGTCGAGCGGGACTTGCAAGATGAAAAATAAAAAAATAAAATAAATGAAGGGTTTCATTACTATCGTAAAATTTTTGACGAGAGTGATTGCAAATGTACGACTTACAGAATGAAATGAATGGCGATCCTTTGAGGCGGTTTTTTTTTTTTTTTTTTTTTCGTAGCCTCCGTGGTTTATCTCTCGTTCGTAACAATGCGTATCTCCACGATCGCATTTACATTGTGAATAAAGCATGCAGTTAAACTTTCAGCGAGGTATAGGGCAGGGTAGAAACCGCGAAAGAACGCGGCTAGCCTCGAGGATAACTCGTAGACGTCGTGGCCGCGAGGCTAATGAATGCGCGCGCGTGAAGGAGAGGCGGGCAGGAGTAGAGTAGCCGCAGCCAGCCCGGTTGGAAGGCAATCTCGCCAGCCGTGCGCTTGTGACCTCAAGAAGAACTTGCCGGGAGACCGGTCTCTCGGAGTGGTATAACCGCGCGGTGGTACCACACGGTGTTCTCTCGAATAAGCATCGCCGAGACGTTTCAAGATGGAGTCGACGGTGCTTTTATATACTGTACAGTACGGTGCATTGCGACTTCTCTGACGCTCCGTGCCCTTGCGCCTTCAGGAGCATTCACAAACTCTACGGCTGCGGCCTCCCATTCGCCAACAATCTTCGTCCCGCTTTTATTCTCCGCACCGCTGTCCTACCCGCATTATTCTCGGTCTAATTTTTCACGATTTTCCAGTTACCTCCTCTGCCGTTAAGAAAAACTTTTTTTTTTTTTTGGTAAAACCAACTTCGGCAATCTTTTTGAACGAAAATGGTATTAATTATATTAATGGTAAATTTGAACGAGATGTAAAGTTTCGTCAAACTCGCATCGATACTATAAATATCCCGTCGAGACTTCTAGAACATCCAAGAGTCATCTAGATAATACCTGTAGGATACCGATCCTTCGGGACTAATCTCGATAGCACCTATTCCCATGCACTACAGTTAATTCGTGACATTTTCCAGCCGATGGTTATTCAAACGGTCAATGACTGCGACGTTAATTGAAAAAAAAAGCAAAACAAAACAAAAAACTGTGCGAAACACGCTTTAATTCGCCTACGTACGTGAGACGATTACTTCTGCAGGATCGTATATGCCCCGTACGTACCATAGCTGCGCTTCATGTGCGGCCATGGCACTCTCTGCGCACGCAATGCAACCCGCAACCAGACGACGACGACGGCGAAGAGTCGACAAAGTTAAAGAGAAAAGAAGAAGTACCGCGAGACTTTACCCACGGATTCAAGGATTTACGTGCACACGAGCGAAGGAAGGAAAGAGGGAAAAGAGTAAGAACACATATATACATATAACGTTAGAGAGGCTTACGCGGGTTGATCGTGCGAAGCTCGTTTTCTCGCAACGCAAAGAGCATACGCGAGAGTGTGTGCACGCCACCGAGAGATAGAGGGAGAGGGACATCTTACATCGAATAAATTACCGTGGCAACGGACCGGTAACACGGGAACGCTGTTACCTGGTCTCGGGAGGTGGACGACGACGACGACGACAACGACGACGACGAGTCTCCCCACGTCCCCGCGTCGTCGGCCAGACCAGCCGCGAGCAATCGGCGACTCTATACACTCTCTAGCCCGAGCGCATACACACTCGCCGGGACGAACTTGACTCGTTTTTCTTGCCGGCCGTCTCTCGTTCGCTCTCGAAGCTCCTTTTGCTCGCACCGCTTCGCTCACTCGCTCGGAGGAAGTCGAGTTTTAATGGTCCCTTCCCATGACCGTGTCTCCGTCTCTCGAATCGCGAGAAACAAGAAGAAGAACAAGAGTAAGAAGAAGAAGCGCCCAACCGAGGTTAAATGCGGCGAGAAATGTGCACGGAGGCGATATAACACGCCACCGACCACGCGCTTTTTGATACTTAACGTTGTATTTTAATTATATCGTTGTAATCACTGCCGGGACACGGTGGAATGGCCGTGATTTTGCCGGGATCCTATTTTCCTTCTTTAAAGAAGCCAAATGGTATTTCAACGAGTGGAGAATGAGGATCGAGAGATATTGGATTGAGAATAATTGTCTCGTTGCGGGTTTTATTCGTCGAACCGCGAAACGCCTCGAGAGACTGGTTACAATCGTTTCCCATGACCATAGTCTCAGCCTCGTCGAGGGACATCACTGCTGGGGAAATTATGATACTTTGTAGCGTGCCTATTCTTTGGCGAATCATTTTTGCTCCCTTTCACTACATATTAAAAAGTGCTACGGAAGAAAGCACACCTTGTATTAGAGAAAACGTCGTTCGTGTCTCGAGTGTTTCATATTTATTATACATTTTTTTTTTCTTCAAATTTTTACTAACCTCACTTCAACCGCAAACCGGAGCTACGAAAGAAAAAGTCCGAACCAGCAATGTGAAAACAATGGTTAACGATGAGTTCGCGATCGATAGAACGCCGACTATCGAATCTTGGAACCAGCATAGAGAAGCAACAAACATACGAGATAAGAGTACGCAGGGAGATAGAAAGAGCTCGTGGATTCGAAACAGCGGGTACCTGCATAAGGGAGCCTATTTTCTGTTCTCCAATATGGCGCCGACGGCTCTCTTCCAGCACCCGATAAGCAACGTGTCAATACACTCGTGCAAGGCAAAAAGTTTAATGGCAGGATTTCCCGAGAGTGTCTTCCAGGATATTCTCTGGAACGATCCAAAACCGTTACGAGCAGCGGCAGCAGCAGCGGTTTGCATCCTCACGCGTTTCATAACTTTGCCGAATTCACCCGGCTGCCGCTTTCCGTCTGCCGTTCACGCGTCGTTTTCGCATAACTGACGATATACCGAGAGTCAGTTTTATCGTCCGCGCTTTTATATCCTCGTCACTTTTACGTTGCAAACTCGCGCGAAACACCGCACTTGAAAATCTCGGTGCGGTATCGCGGGGCTCGTTTCGGAGCCTTAAAATTGCTTGTACTCTCGCGTGAGAAACTTGGAAACCCGATAGGTATAGCACCAAGACGTACGGTCTTTCGTGCTGTCGGTCATGGAACCCGGAAAAGCACCCCGCGAATGAAAAATTATAGGCATAACAATTCCCTGGAAGATGCTGCCTCAAAAAAACAAATCCATGTTACGAAAAATAATCTCGAAAATATCGGTCTGTACAATTTGCAAAACATTGTGGATCGTGGTAATGCCGCCGCTATCGTTAAAAAATCGTGAAATCGTTAAATATCGTGAAAAAAGTAAAATTATCTAAATTCCCTCTGCATCGTCAATTCCGAAATCATAATACTCGTAACCCGACACAGGAGTGAAAAAAAACCTGAAAGATATATATAAAGCACGTGACTCGAGAGAAAGAGAGGTCTCGCAATAATTTACTTTCTTTGCGGTTCCGTTAAAGCGACGAGACGAGAGCAAAGTGTGGCGTGGCGAACGGATTGCGAATCCAGGTGCGGAGGTCAGCTTACGTCAGGTTAGGGTTCTCGTTTCTGTTCGGCCGGACAAGCGTGTATCCCCTCCTCCTCGTACTCAACTTCTTCTTTCCTTCTCGTTCTTCTCTCCATCTCTTTCGTTTTCTTGTCCGTCTTCTTTCTCTTCCCAACTTCTGCGACCATCGCCGAAACTGAGCTGCCCGGCGTTCGGGCGGTCTCGCGTCCCGGTGCCTCGTTTTTCGAGTATCCTGCATTACGGCTACAGCCTTCCTCGCCGAGAGGCCGATGCAGGTGGATTCTCCACCGCGAAGCACCGTTTCTCGAGGCTTCGACTCCTCTACCCAGAAACTCTTTGCCTCGGAAAGCATCCGAGATGCTCGCGACGAGAGACGACGGCCCGATGCTGGTGCCCGCGTTCGCCAACACGCCGCTCGATATCCGCGCTCGACGAGAGTGAAACCGGTCGTTCCGATCCCGATCCGATTCTCCCATCTCTTCTTCTATTACATTTTACAGCTATTACTCCGAACAAAAATTTGCCACATCACCAATTATCGTTCTATCGTCCTGAGAACAACGCGAAACTTTGTTGCCAAGATTGAAAGATCGATTTCTGAACTTCATGCAGGTTTCCTTCACCGAGATTGTTTCACGGTTATTTTCCTCGAATGTATACCAGAACGCGACGCGATGTCCTTCGAATGGCGGGCCGAGTCTGGCTCTCGTCCTCGAGGAGCGTCAGCGGTGAAGAACGACGATACCCCCGGGTAATTTTGAGCTCGCTCAAGAAGGAAAGGGCGTTCTTTGTGCCGGCCGCGCGACCGAATCGGCGTCGGCAATACCGGAGGCCGCCGATGAATCTCTCTCTCGTTCCGGGCATTCGTGAACCTGTTTACCGTGACTTTGTCGCGCATGAGCGCTGACCGTAACGATCGACTTCGCGAGAGCGAGCCACGGCACGGTGCGCGAGTCGGGAGAATAAATACTATAAGCCGACTAACCATGGTACGTACTCTGTATGTACACGGGGCTTTATACTGTATCGAAACAACAGTTGTTGCAGTCGATCACACCGGTGGCCCCCACGATGCGGTTCTCTGGGTTGTGCAAAATAAAAGGATCAAAGAGAGTCGATCGCGATTCCTCAAAAGATAATCTCAAGAGCCGGATTTACTCACGCAAGCTTATAAATCTATATATATATACAAATATATGCGTGTGTGTGTGCGCGATAATACAAGCGCACTTTGTACTCGTTCATTAGCGAGGAGGATAATGATAAAGGAGTACAATAAAAGGAGGCTAAATATGCAAATTAAAAAAATGGATACGGCACGTATCCAGAAAAAGTCTCGGAGCGTCTCGAAGAAAATACAAGTACGCGAACCGAAGTGTCCCGAGTAAATAAGAGAGGAGCCGTGGTTCTTCGAAATGCAATGAGGAAGTGACGAGGCGCGAATTGACACACTAGCAAATCTTCGCGATCTTTCTCTCGTTACCTTCTGACTCCATAAGCGATGCGTCCGGAGTCATCTGCCCGAAGCGCTTCGGAAACGCGAACACAAAGTTTCCTACGGTCGTAAAATGCTTGGACTCTCCCGGGGGGCCTCCTGGCGCCGATCTTCGAAGGGCGCATATATCTCGCTAAAAATTGCGTGAGACGGCGAAGAGGAAGAGAACGAGGTTTGGAGCTTGAAAATTTTCATACCTTACCGGCGGTCGGTAACAAATGAAAATAACAAAAAATATCACGCTACCTCCGCTACCGTTGGGTCTGCGCCTATTTCTAATATTCAAGCATCCAAGCCCCGTGACTCTTTCTCAGCTCCGTCTCGTTCGCCGCGACGTTCTCTTCCTCTTCCTCTTCCGGTTGGCGGCATAAAGCGAGCCGCACATCCTTCCTCGGCCAAGCTCGTGGCAATCGAGAGCCGGAATTTCGACGAAGCCGCAGCTTTGCTCGGCCCGAGGAGGCGCAGCTCTGCGCAATGATGCCGCGGCTCGCAAACACACGGCACGAGCTTCGGCTGCTAGCTAACTCGTCGGGGGCCTCTCCCGGTGGGTTTCGCCAAGAAGACGTAACGGTAAATCCGCGGCCGCTGGCGTCCAATGAACCCACTCTCCGTGCCGGCCACACAGCGCACACACACACACACACACACTTTCAACGCTATGGCCCGCAGCGAGAACATCGGCATCACGGTCGTGGCCGGACTCGCACACTGACTCATCGTTAAATCACATACATACACGGACACGGACACGTAAATGCCCGTGAAGAATATAATGCTGAAGAGGAGAGAAGAGAGGAGGCTAGGACACACTGAAAATGTCTTCCCACTCGAAGCGAAGGCTCGCACACAAATATTCAAAGAAACATCTATAGTGCATTGCGACAATGGATATTTTCAACCACCAGAATACCCTCGGGAACGTGAACTCACGCACGTACAGAGTTTAACACGTTTGCTCTTCTCTCCTCACCTCCTTCGGATTCTCTTGCCGGCGAGGCGGAATTATTACGACACACGCAGGCATACGAATGGGATTTCGATGGTACGGGGTCTACCGGCTTCGGAGTGGCCGAGTGAGACCCCCGATGCCCCCCGACGAGATCCCGCCGGGTCTACGAACGTCTGTATGTAGGATTCGAGAGAGGACGGTGAAGCGAAGATAACCGAGAGGAGAGGCGGTTGCGTCATCGACGGCAAGATCACCAGCCTGTATCTAGGTCGCGGGGCTCTCTCAAGGATTCCGAATTCGAAGGTCCAGCTGAGCCTCCGGTGCGTTTAGCTCTTCGAGACATAAATCATTAGCTCGGCCAGAGACCTCCAAGAACAGGAAACCCTTTTTCCTAAGCTTCTTTGCTGCGTTTTTTGAGGGAAGGAAAACAGAGCTGACTTTTTAACTCGATTAGAGAGTGACTGAGAATTAGCATCGGAGAATTCTTTCTCCTTGAAAAATATTATCGTGAATTTCTGAGTGAGTCACGGAGACGAAGAGTCGTTTGAGTGTATCCGGATGGCTCAGAGCTCGAAATTTATTTCGGGGAATTCTACAGATGATTCGGTCGCCCGATGATTCATGAGGAAGTTGTTATCCTTAAATGAAAATGTGTCCAACACTTTGCTCAATTGAGATCGGAATAAAATGAGGTCTAAATAATTTAGTCGATAAGATGCACCTGCCCCACTGTACATCACGTTTAGGTACTCCGTTCTTTGACTCGCATCGCTGAATTTATTACAGCGATGTACACGAAGAGGCGTACCAGATCGATGTGAAGAGCGTGAGCAACCCGAACAAATCTTCCCAAGAGAACTTTCGATTCGCGTATTCATGGCTCCGAGATCATTCAGCTACTTCATCGATTCACCGGGATTCGGAAAGCGAAATTTCGAATTGCGTAAGAAGCTCAAAGGTACCTGGAGAAGTTCAGCAAAGTCTCGACGAACGCGAAGCGATCGCGAAGCTCGAGGAGAGTTCGTCGGCTTCGATTATTCCCTCTCGAACGCTTCGCGCGTGGAATATCGATGTCTGTCGTATTTGGGACGTCGATCGTCGTCGTCGACGGCGGCTACGCCACGAGCATCGATGACTCAGGGAAACGTTTTTCTGTACATCCTTATAACCTTGCAATTGCATTATTTCAATTTACCCAGCGTCCTGAAAATAACTGAAATCAACCCAGCGGATTGGACTCAGTGCGATCGACCGTGGTACTTCGGGAAAGGACTCAATCAGTTCCCTAACGTCGTATCCAGAAAATCCAGTGCCAACTGGTCTCGAAAGTGCATTTGAAATGAAACGAAAAATTAATAAAATAAAACTGATGGAACAGCAGAGAAAGATGGGGCAAAGACACCAAAGATACGCGAGGGCATGACGAGGAGGAAGACAGAAGCAGAGAGAGATGGAGGGACGAGAAATGGAGGAGGCAAAATACAGTTATCTTTCGTTCTCGGTAGAGTTTCTTGCTTCTCTGTTGGATGTAACACGTGATCGTCGAGAGCCGCGCCGTTTCTGGCTCCCGATGTGTCTTTCAGCGAGGAAAACAGCAGGACGTACGAGAAAAACCTCGACGCCGTGGAGCGAGAATAACAAACGGCTTATCGAAGCTGTTCTCGACCGGCTGACTTCCGTAGACAGGAATCGAGTCTATCATCGCAATCTGTCCTCTATCACTGCCAGAATGCGGTTCCCCTTATCTACTCTACACCGCCCGGCAAATCTCACGGGAATCCAATAACGCACCACTCCCCTCGTCGAACCGATGATTACCCTCATTACACGCGACCGACCGCGCTAGAAAACCTTTTCCCCGCGACATTGCCGGCAAAGCAGCGCGTCCTTGTCGCGCCATGGCAAATTCCCCGAGAGAGTAACCGAGGCTTATGCATGGCGGCAATTAAAAAGCTTCCGCGCCCGCGATCGCGGCGAACGAGCATTGAAATTCTCTTATAACTCGCCTCAACAAAGCAGCAAAGATCTAATGATTGATAGACAAGATTATCGCCGTAGCCATTACAATTCTTTGTCGTTTCAGCCTCACAGTTCCGGGATGTGATTATAGCGAAGGAGAAGGCGTCATTCGCCGAGGAAAAGAGGAATGGATGAGATGCAAGTGATTTTTTTTTTTTTTCGTTCGAAGTACGAAGAATGCAACGAAAGTGGAAACTAGGTTGATCGAGGAAACGGCGAGAAGGTGAGATACGTAATTGTTGCATCACCGAGCGCGTTGTGCGGTGCTCGAATGTCCGAGGAGAGTCGGCCTGAGGTTGCGGTGATCGAGAATCGATCGAGTCGCGCAGGGGGGGAGGGGGTGGGGAGGCTTCCGCCGTTGCTGACTCTTGCTCTGGCGCTCTCTCTGTGTGCGTCTGTGTGTGCTCGACTCGTTGACTCACTGACTCCTGACGGATCTACCGTTACGAGCAAAAGTGAACTAAGTTGTGTCTCTGGAGCTTGCGGTACCCGCACGGCTATAACCCCGCGGCTCGCGTACACTGTACATACGACTCTGTATTTTACACGTATAGCTGTACACATGCTGGACGGTACGCGAGCGTGTGGGATCCCAACAAAGGACTCGCGGGCGTTAAAGCCGCGCGACGTGTTGACCGAGGCGCGGGAGAGAGAGGGACGGAAGCGGTATTACATGCGGAGAGGAGAAAGACTCTCGATTGCGCGCGCGTTAAGGCACAGACACATTTTTCGAGAGCAGAGAAAGGAATTGTGGTACGGTACGTCGAAAGCCAACGAGCACACTTCTCTGCATTCCGATTTTCGATTTTTTTTTTTTTTTTTTCTCGACGGTATATCGGGGGGGAATGAAATGAAGCGCTTTTTTGGATCCTGGCAAAGCTTCGTGGGCAGTCGAGATTTTTTTTTATGTACGGGATAGAAAGCGAGATGAGTAACCGCGAAGCTGAAATCTGGATTGTTAATGGGTTTTAATTGGAGGGTTCGAAGGTACCGCCCGCCGGAGGAACGTTCCTTTTCGACTTTGTTGCGATTGATTTTTCGGTCGAGGCCAAGGGGTTGTGCCATATGGACGACGGGGTTGCGAGTGGATCCGACCTACCTCCGACGTCAGGGAATATTGGAAGCGAACCCTCAATTATATTACGGGCAAGTTTTTAAGCGTCTATGGGACGAAGCAGCAGGAGAGCCTCGCCGAAATGTGGCGATGGAGGAAGATGACTGTGGAAGAAGACAGACGCTAGATAATTCTACCCATTTCCACCTATCTAAATTTTTGTCAATTTTTTTTTGTCACGGAGACAAACGTATGCACTGAGAGAAGGATCTAGTAAAAACTACGATTTCACTTGAGAGATATTACCATAGCATATAGTAGTAGAGCGTTAGGGCGACACCTATGGTAGCAAGTACCGGATTTATAAGAATTTTTCTCAGATATTATGGTAAAAATTCTTGGAAATTCTGAGACTTTCTGCCATAGGTGGCGCCCTAGCGCCGTGTTACTATGTCCTATGGTAATTTTTCTTAGTTGATTGGTAATTTTTACTAGATCCTTCTCTCAATGTGGCGTCAATTTTTTTTTTCTTTCTCGTTTCCGAATAAAAACTTGAAATATTCGGTGACTGTTGGACTAGCGATGAATCAGCATTTCTTCATCAGGTAACTGTAACTCGTATATTGTAGATCACTTTTTGTTGTTGGTTTTTTTCGTTAACAGTGCACGAAGCCTTGTCCGTGTTTGGCTCGCTCACAATTTAAGAAGCAATTGGTACAGAATAATGCGCGGACAAGATGTTTGGCGTGTTGTGTAGCTGATGGCCACTGAATGCAACGATCGAGGCCAGACGTTTTAATCACAGTTGGCAAATTGCGCGGTAGCAAGAGAGCTAAAGCATCAGAAGCAGCCGGAGCAACAGCAGCAGCAGCAACAGATGCCATTGAAGTGAACCGGCGGACCTTGACAGAGCTGTGGCTCCTTTGCGCTGCTGCTGGAAATGTCAATGAACCGAGAGCGTTGGTTCGCCTTCCACGGATATATATAGATATATATTGAGAGGGGGAGAAAAAGAGAGAGGAGCAAGGAAACTGGGGACCGAAGGATAAATCAACTACCGATTTTTATCCGCTCACTAAATCCAATACTACAGCGTTTCACTGATTGCAGTAATTTATGTCTTCTCAGTGTGTATTCAATAAAATAAATCTTTTAACTTTGTGAAAGAACTGCCACGAACGGGTGGAAATTCATCTAATTGCTGCGATGATTGTTCGCCGTTTACTTCTTCGAATTTTAATCCCTAGCTGAAAGCCTAAGGACAGATAATCGAAGCTAACCTTGGAAAAGAAACTCTCGCGCGTTAATAAAAACCTTCGACGACGAGGGAACTCCCGTTAGAGCAGTAAGGAATTTTTTTTCGCTATATGCGCACTCGGGAAAAAAACGAGGTAGAAAAAGTTGTTGTTCGATTGTCAAAGAAGTCGACGCCCGTGTTTGCCGCTAGTCACAGATTTTCGAAAGTTAATCCGTCCCGAGGAAAAATGCCGCGTTGGCTCTCAACCCTTCGGGCACCATAAAACCGCCGCGGGAAGCTCTTCGGCGCTGCTCTTGCTCGATCTATGCGGACAACAAAAGGGGTTTTCGCCGGGGTGTACAGCCAGAGAGACACGTAGACTTCACTAAACGCTTCTTAATCCTTTGGCTCCGATGGTTCCTCAGCCCCATGAAGATATTGCGAGTCAAGTTTTTCCGGAAAACTTTCGAAAGCCAATTACACGATGGCTAAACGTCCCGGACGACGATATTTTCCCGGCTGAGGCTCGTCCGACGCGATAATTCCCATAATTGCAGTCCCTCCGGGACAGCTTAAGCCTTTCGCCCCGCTCTCACAAACTTTTACTGAAGGGTTGAGTAGTAGATGGAAAAAAACCAGGTTTTATTCACATTTTTTCGTCAAACACTTTTTTCAAACGCACCCGAACAAAGTTTTTCATCCTAACTCGTGCCTAAAAGTTAATCGGCTCGTTTATCGACTCACTTAACCCTTTACCTTCCTCGTAAAGAAAGTCAATTTTTTTCTGCAAGACCAGCAACAGTATAGTTTTTCAGCGAGCTCGGTACGCTCGAACTTGGTCGAAAGACAAACGCGGGAAAAAAAGTAAGCGCCACATAATATTTTGTGGTAATTTTTTTTCCCGTTATACCTTTTTTCAGGACCGAATCTTTGCATACATTTTTGACCGTGACGTCCGTCGAGGTATTATAAATTTAATTAATACATAATTATGACAGGATGAGTCGGATAACGTTTCAAAACCAGTTTTGATTAACGAAAAAGTTGCCGTCTCGAGAAATGATGTATTCTTCGCTACATATTTATTTTTTATCGACGGTGTATGCAAATAAGATTATACCGTCCGTTCGTTGTTTATCGAGCGTGAAATGCGACACGCGAATCTAAAAATCGATTGCGAATTCCGCAGTAAATTTCGTCCAGAAGGTGCATCGGCACCCGATTAAAACGGACCGTTGTCTCGGGTCTTTGGACCATCGATGAGCACTTTGAATTTATGCGGAGATTATTTCTCCGTGCGAACGTAGGATAGCAGTGAAACTATTCGCGCTCTGTTATTGCGCAGGTAACGATCGTCGTCGATCAGTCACTCGATCGAGCCACAATGCGGGAACGATAATGGACGTACTAATGGGAACGAGAAAAGTACTTCGTTAAACCGCTAATGAAGTTCGCTAATGGAACTGCGATAGCCTGGTGAGTCGTCGTCGGTTTTCTATATTCGTCAATGCGTCATCGAACCGCAGTCATACGTACACTCGTGCGTCTTCGAGGCCAACAATTTTACCGTGTCATGTGAGATTACGCAAATTACCGTTATTCGTTATTTCGACATTTCTTAATGAAAGCACACGCGGCAAGCAGGCCCTGCTTCTCGAGATAAAATATCGATAACGTTAATCGACTGAAAGTGGAAAAAAAAAATGATGTTCAAATATCTTAGTTATTTCTCACGATCTATGCGGTAAACAAAAATGTATACGGGTACATTTCTATTTTCCACAATAAATGTATTGGAGTGTTGCACTTGCCGTATTTTTTTCGTCGTTTTCTATAATACCAGACCGGAGGGCTTTCCGCTCGCGATAACAAGGGACAAGTAGGTAACATTACCTCAACGAGATCGTAAGAAGCATTCACACAACCCATCGTGAAAGACCTGTTTCCGCCGGTATAAGAAAAAAAGGAGAAAAAAATCACTGGCAAAATGAAGGGGAGGAGAGAAGGATAGAGTAAAAAAAAATCGTAGAAATCCCGCTGGCACTGCCCTGCCCACTTCCTCGCGCGCTCGAGAGAGCTTTACGTGTAACGTCGTCCCATAAGGATATCGTCTCGGAGATGCCGCGAGAAAACTCTCAACGAGATGATTTTGCTGTGAGAAATAGTTAACGCGCGCGAAGCATCCTTTAACCCTCCGGCAGGTGCCTGCAGATTCGATCCGATCGACGATTTATTGAATTTAATAGAAAAAAATATTTATCTCTACCCTTCTATCGCAAACTCTTCGATGCCTGCGAGGAGAGAACTGTTTTCGGTCCGTTAAAAAGTTAAAACGTGAAAGAGTAAAAAAAGGGTTTTGGAAAAGAGTCGTAAAGTCTCGAGACCGAGCTGCTTTGGTCGTTCTGGAAAAAATATTGTCTCCTCAAACGAGGACTCCAGCAAGCGAATGCATTGCCGGTAGTGGAATACCTGGTTCCCGGTCACCCCCAATAATGTTTTATGCCAGGGCAATTTTGTTTTTGGTACGTTTTGGCAGGCCGCTATGTTCGCACGACAAAACATCCATAAAAAAGGGTTTTTTCTTCCCATCCCTCCGGTCAAGCATGAAGTAACCGACCGTGCGCATTAAACCATCGCCTATAGAAAACATTGGCAAAAAAAACCGCCGATTCCGTTAACGGACAGTAGGCAAGGCTTAGAAGCTTTTTCGGAGGGTTCAAAATGCGGAAGCGTCCGCCGTGGATATTCTTTTCCCCAAGTTTTATTGCACACCACACGACAAGACTGAAAAATGTTTTTACTGCCCTACGGCGTTTGCCGGCAGTCGTTGCTGCTATATTGTAAGGTCAATTTCGGTAAGGAGTTTGAAGGCTAGTGAAATTTAGACTCAAAACTGGAACCATGGGTCACTCTTTTACGGATCAAAACCTTACCGAATCCTTTCCCGTTTTTCTACCAAACGTCCATACAACTGATAAGACACACTCGAGCATGTGTGTGATCTCCAGTTAAACGCCGTAAAAAGAATTATCTTATCGTATTCGCTTTATTTCAATTCGGACCTTTGTACGGAGCACTTTCACCGTATCCGGTCTTTTAAACGAGAAAAAAAATTTGTAATTCAATCGATCGAGGGAGGAATCGTGAACGCGTCTCTGGCGCGGTGGTACGAAAGGATCGAAGTTCCCCCGGCTTTGCCTTTGTCCCGATCCATTGAGGAGCCAAGAGGGTACAGGAAGAACGAGTAATGGAAGGAGAACGCGGCAGAAGCGAGATGGATATATACACAGTCGAAGAGGAAGATCCATTTTTCCATTGCCTCGCCCAGTATGGTGGGCTAAAGCGTCCCTCGGGATAAGCGTGGGAGAGCCGGACAGGTGGGACGATCCATTCCACTTCAGACTCTCCCGGAGCTCCTGCGGGGTCTCTCACCTATCTCGCTTTTCACTCTCGACCGTAGCACCTTGCCCATATGTATTCGATATATTTCGAGCCTAGAGCCTCTGCCTTTCTCGTTCGGTTTTCGCATCCCCGCGACGAGCCTGGACACCTTGTGGGAAAAGCATCGCCGATAGTCGATATAGCGCTATTATACCTGAAACGGATGTCAGGAACCTCTCCGAGAGAGACAAAAAATTGTATCCGTCCCTAAACAAAGGTCGATACTCATCTTTCAATTTTTATCGTACGCGGGACTCGCAGCTCTCTTCACTTCATCCGGAAAAATCACGCTGCACCGGAAGCGACTGTTCGACCTCGGGATAAAAACAAATCGAACGCTGGTAACGTATCAAGAGTACACGGTAAAAATGAGTTTATACATTTATTAAAAAAAAAAGTTGTTCACAAATATCAACAATGTTTATTTAGCAAATATTGCTATTTATTAGCAACAAATACGGTTTGTCGACGGAAAGAAAGTGGTGGCTCTTTACGGAACTTTTTTTTTTATGTGCAAACTTCTTTTTTTGCTGTGTAGTTCCGGATAATGCGTCATCGTCGCAATGGAATCGCAAATTGAAGAACGCAAACGCTTTTTCCGTATAAGCGAGATGACGAATGAATGACTACCAGGAAGATAACGGTAAAAGATTCAATCATACGGAATTCCAGTAGTGAGACTCGTCGCGATCTCCTCCTATCCGCGACACATCTAACGCTCCGTAAGTCCAGAGTTTTCTTCGCAATTTCGTCGTTCGAAAAAAAGATTGTACCGCGCCCTTGTAGTCTCAGTATGAAATGCATTTGTCACCGAGGACTCTCGAGGCTATCGATGAATTCCCTCGAGAGGCTCCATTGTGGTCAAATTTGAGGAGTGAATGAAAGGGAGAAGAACTTGGTGTGCAAGGAGCATTCGAGGGATAGTTTTGGATATCGCAGCGACAGGTCGAGAGAACTGACCAACTAAAAGGGGAGATTTTGCCTTTCGGACGTAAAGTACATCGGAAGTCCGTCAGTCGGTCGGTCAACCCTTTGCTCACTAATTTATTTTGAGTCACCGCCCACTCATTCATCGACGTCGCGCGACTCGCTGTAAATTATTCTCCTGTTGGAAAAATATCCAAGGAGACTTCTAACTTCGTTCACTGTTTCTGCGAGTGCAGAATCTACGGTTAACCGCGTCTTAATCTACCGAGGTAATCCGCGGGTGTCGTAATCCTGTCTTCTCTACGGGCTGTCATATATTTCAACGAGACACTGCTCTCCTGCCAAAGGAATCTGTTGGCTACCTCAATTTAAAAGGGTTAAAAGGAAAGGCTTGCTCCTCTGTTTGCCTACCTCGAGCCACTGTGAGCCAGCTCGGTGAGTGTCAAAATAAAAGGATTGTTTGCCAATCTCCCGGCAATAATCACCGAGCAAATGCCGAAAGCACGGACGAGACTCGACGTTTGACTACCTGTTGGAAATATTGCTCATCGATAAAACAAAAGCCTATCATGTATCGATAAATGAATCTACAGTTGTGCGCTAAATTTGATCAAGAATGATCAAGAAACGAACGTCAGGACACATCCCTGAATAAATCTGTAGCTTCCCAGCGGATAAATTTCCCATCGACGAAAATTCTCACACAGATATAAAAATCTGTCCCTCGAGTGAACCTGCTCTTTGAAAATATGAATATCGTCCCACTGGCCGAGTTTGCTCCTACATTAAAATGTGTGTGCCCAGAGTCAACGGGAAATGCGGAAAGCGTCTCAACGGTCTCGGGCGAGTAGATCGAGTCCCGAAAAACCCGCAGCTTCCGTCGTACAAACAATTTCTCGTTCGCTCCCTCTCTCTCTCTCTCTCTCTATCCACCGAACCTCCGGCAGTTCTCACGAAACTGATCTGGGTTAAATCGTCGCCGCGAACGTCAGGGGTTTTACAAACTCGCTCACTCACGCGAGCTCGCACACCCCCGCGCTCGTATTCACTCTATAGAAAACGCTGAACGGGTGAAGGAAGCAATACCGCCCGGTACAACCTTCGGTTCCATTCAATATTCACGATCCCTCTTTTTTTCCATACCGTTTTCCTGCGTGTGGGTGTGCACGTGTTTCGGCCGTACCCCTTCACTCGAATTCACACGGTCCCCGAACTACGAGCCATCCCCGGCGCACCATCGAGAAAATAATATTTTCCGAAAAATATTGTTCCTCCGGATCTCTCCGTCGTCCGTTACGATTCTTCGTCGTCCGCGACGCTCCACCGTACGGCGCTAGTGCCGAACGGAAATGCGTGTTGCACGAAACATCGCTATGAGAATTCAGGCGCGTACAATCCAGATTTTTAACCTCGCGCTTTTCCCACGACCCCCTTAGTCTATTTTCATTTTTTTTCCGTGAGTTTCGAAGATTGCAAAATGGGACGAGGATCTTACGTTACGATAACTCTGATATCGTGTGTGCTTCTGGATTTTTTTTAGCACGAACGAGCGAGGTCGGAGTCTCACGAACTGCAAGACTGGTAATGAATTATTGAACTCGTTTAAAAAAAAAAGCGAAGCTTTTTCTCCCTCGTTCTGTCAACCCAACGCAACGAGCGATTAATCGATGATTTAAAGTCAATCAGGCGATGGTGCTCGAGGAATAGACCGAGTCTCATCAGCAGCGACGAGCCAATGATCGTAAAACTCTGGCTCCACCGGCATTTCCGGTTTTTCACGTGGAGACATGTCCCCATTGGTTTCCCCCGCCAGAAGCCTGTCGTCGATAATGCTGAAGCAAATATCGATTTGAAAAAAGGGTTGAGAAATGTTTTGATATTTCTATCATCCACGAATTCTCTCTGTATCTTATCAATCTCCCGTCCGTCCGATCAATTGAAACTTCGTCGTGTTAAATAAATTACTCAATCGATCTTATCGACCGGATATTGATCGGAATATTTTTGACGATTATTGATAAGTTCGGAGAAGTTATGTTTCTTGGGGTGCCAAGATGGAGAGAACGGTGGAACAGGCGATAAATAAATCACGTTCTCCCACTTATGGCCGGTTTGTGGCCCCGGAGAGTCGATGATCCTGTCTCAACGATTGGAGGTTTAGGTCGTAGGAGTTCTAGTGGTGGATTCGCGATCGGCTGTTTATCTTGATGTTACTGCGGCTGCTGCTGCTGCTCTGATGATGGTAGTGCGCGACCGTCGGTCGTGGAGCGGGTGTCCTTGGACGAGCTCGCGGATCGCCGGCCACCGGCAGTCAATGACCTAACATTCTTATATATCCGCGCCGAGGTTCGCCGCCGCCGCCGCCGCCGCCGCCGCTCATTCGCTTCCTTCGCCGCGGTTCGGTTCGCTTCGTTTCGCTTTGCCAGGCTTTATATCCAGCCAGGAGAGCAGCAGCATCACGTCGACGAGGGACTCGCTCTGTTGCTGCTCGACGACTTCGTTCAGCTTCTTTTCCTCGCGCCTCGCCAGAGAGAAACATCGGCTGGACGAGACTCTAGGCTGATGCTTATAAAAATCGGCATTATTTCCGGAGGCTCGAAGACTCTCTTGTACGACACGATCTTCGGATCAAGCTAACAACAAATATTGAAATAACGAGCGAAATTGGAATCTAATAAAGTTCATGGGAAATGGCAGGCCTCCTTTTCCCGGAAGGGTAAATGGCCAGTTGAATTTTCAGTCGGGGGGTCGAAATCCTTCAAAATTGTGACAATGCCTTTGATCGCTCTCGAGAACGTAATTTGCCAATCGCTCGGCGAGCAATATGGCACAGATTTTACGAGAGGTCGTAACAATAATAACAGAACTGTTGCTGCGTCCTCGAGGCGAAGGGTTTCCGGTGCGGGCGTTACCCCAGTAACCCCAGTTACCCCAGTAACCGGCATTTATTTCTGTACTGCTCTGTACAAGGTACATGGTACTTATTCGGTAAACTCGTGTAGTTTTGAAAATGTACGTGGCCGTCCGCATGAAAAGGGCCCACTTTGACTGAATGGTGTTAAGCGTATTTGCCAGTTTAATATCGTACATTTAAAAAAACTATTTAGCTCGAAAAAATGACAGAGTTATTTGACAAAGTGGGCCCTTTTCATGCGGACGGCCACAGATGCTCGATACGATTTTAGATGCAACGGGGAGACGCAAATATCGTGTTGGATGAAAAGAGGACGACTTGTGTCGAAAATTGTGTGCCCATCGGCAAAGTACAAGAAAAAAAATCCATACTCGATTCCTTTGAGACCGCCGTACGTCATACACACGGCTATTATTGGTACTTTCAATTTTGACAGTATGCGAGCAAACGAAGTTTCTTTGGAGAGATAAGTAGTATGCAAAATATATTCGCGGACAAGCAAAAGCGAGGTGAATCGCTCGAGGTCCAGTCACGCGGTAACCGTACACGAAAAATAAATAAAGAAAAGAAGAAATGAGGATAAACCGTGGGCGTCGACCCGCATCAATCATGCACCTTTTTCCCTTCGGGCCTCGACCAAATGTACCCAAGAGAATGGAAACGTTTTTCAACAATTTTTATTATTTGTCTTAAGTTTTGCAGCTTCCCTATCTTCGCTTCTTTGGATGGCATAGATAATAGCGTGACATTATCTGTCCGACTCAGGAGAGCACTTTGCTCGAAGGGTGCGAAGCTCGGATACCCGGTTTTCCCAGCCAAAGCAGCGGTAATATCCCTCTACGAGAAGAACGACTACTTCACCCGAGGAAGAAGAAGAATAATAAGAGAGGCAGACGAACGAGAAGAAGAAGCCGGTGAGGAACAACTCGACGAGACGACGGCCAAGTGCGTGTGGATTTACCGTTCGCGGAACGCTCAACCTGCGTCTCCTCTCTCCCGCTCGACGCTCGTTTTCCCGTGAGCTCTTGTCTTTCATTTTATTTTTATTATTTTTATTTTTCATCGTCGGAAGCCGGTGCAACGCCGGCGAGAGCCCGCTCGCGTTCACCGATCGTCGTAGACGTGTTCCCGTCGACGAATACAACGACCGGGAGACGAACGAAGGTCGGGAGAGCAGCCTCGAGAGAGAGTCGAGATACTGCTCGCTCGCAGCGAGAACCACTCGTCGATTCCCTTTCCAAAAAAAAAAAAATCCACAATTTTTGCGGAAGGGTTAAACGCAACATTAAACGTGTGTTTTTTTTTGCGCGAATTTTTTCTTCTCCGATAATTCGTCGAATTTGCAGACGAAGCGAGAGAAACACGGTAACTCGTCGCGCCGCATCGTCGATGGCCTTGACCGTTCTCCAGCCAACAACTCCGGCGAGTTGCGCGCGTACACGGCTCATCAGCGGGCGAGTGGCCACGCACACGCGCCGCCATACACAGCTCGTACACAGGTATAAAGAACGTGTAACATACACGAGTTGGCTGGAAAGCCCGCTATACGCTCGTTCGTATTTTTATACGTACCGACAGGCCAACTCTGGTCGGGAGCGAGTTTGTGTCGCACGAGCTCGCGAAACTATCGCGGTGTTTACGACGAACGTAAGACACGATCCTCGTCCGGTATATCGTGGACTATGCTCGACATCCAGTAATGAAAACTGATTGTCCGTAAATCCCGGTGATTCAACCATTTGAAGCGCAGCAGACGTATCCTTGAAATGGCTCGATCAATCATTACCAAACTTGTACGACACTGTTAGAGTGACCCTAGATCGCCGCATATGGCAAGTCAAACCACGAACGAATGCGTATTTTTAGGTTCAATTATAGTGAAATCGAAACGTCAGACTGTGCCTGACAAGAATAAATTATAGTCCAATCACAGAACGATATTATTGTTATAATTTTTTTTACCGCACGGACAGTGAAAAATTATCGGCAAGACTAACAGCCGACGAATCAGCGAACTCTTTGAGTCTCGAAGAGTTTAATGGGAAATGAGAAAGCATATAAAATGTACTCTCGAGCGCGAGAGTCGTACAGTCGGCCGTAGCTGGCAAATGCACACGGTGGAATGCAAAACGGGCGTGGCACGCGGTGCGAGCGTCTTACTGACTCACATGTGGCGCGCGGTTGCACACACAGTCAACGCCGGTTGAAGAAGGAGAATATGTAAGCTGGAAACGCGCAGCAATAACAGCGAAGATCTATCGAGCAACGGCAAAACCGAGGCGACTGGACTCGCACGCGTTCCACGACGAGAGTCCACCTCTAGCCGGGTGTTCTCGCGATCTTCTCGTACAGTTCTCGGTTGCGGCAACTATAATGCAATTCGAGTGTGTATATTCACCGAGGCCCGAACACCTATGCGCAGCTACGTCTCTCTTCTATGCGCTAACCCAGATCGTTTTCCACCTCCGGCTATATAATGCTAATATCGCTCGCGGGGAGCCTTGATCTTGAGATCACGTTTGCCACGAGTGATCTATCCGAGGCGCACACAGTCTCAAGCACTGCGAGTGTACGAGGAACGTCAGCAAAGTATCGGCGCGCAACTTTTGCGCATCGACCCGCAACTATAATTATGTCATTGACTATCGATTGCATGTGGCGTCAGGAAGCTTCGTTACATTGTCTCCGAACAACTATTTTTTACAAACTTGTTTTTCTTAAACAAAATATTAATAATAATAATAAATCATGAAAATAAATATTCATTTTGTCTGTCATCCTAAATAACCATGATCTGATAACTTGGGGGCGGGGGCTTCGATATTTCTGCGACCGCAAGAAACTGCAGCGCGAACGTATCAAACACATCGACCGGATGACCGTGAATTATGTTATCCATGCGCGTGCCTGGATTATCGAGTCGAGGATATCGCGTTCACGGTCGCAACAACGGTCGTGCTCTCTCGGGCGATCCTAGGATTACACACACTAGGATGCAGCTTCGTGACTAGCGATATATACATTATCTTGTGTTTATAATTTGGCATTAATTCCCGATTCCGGGGCTTGCCGGGTAAGGGAGGGAGAGGTATATTGTAGTCGCTTACACGCGGTGGGGAAACTCCGTGAAAGGCGACGCGGAGCCGATGGGGCGATAATAACATTGTCGTATAAATGCGGCGCCGGGATCGTGAGCACGCCACAAGTGGAGGAAGGTTGTGGTCGACGATGCGCGCGCAGGGGTCACAGGACACTTGTTTACTCGGACAAACTTGGCCCCGTTGTCGGTCGTCCACCTTCCCCACTAATTCGCTTTGGTTCCTTTTACAAACTCGTCGGCTCATGTCCAGGAGAACTCGACAATTTTCTCGGATTGTCCGACGATAAAGTGTCCCGCGCACGTAGACGAATTCAACTGCTCATCAGCATAAAACGAGCACAAGCGTACGCTCGTTACATAGTCCGGGATCGATTGCGCTGGAATAAAATAATAATAATAATAAAACAATTACTGTACTCGATTCCGAGTCGAGTTTATATTTTCTTTGTATTTATGGTCCCAACGAATTACCCGAGAGATCATCAGCAACGATGATCCAGAGTAATAACAACCAGCGGAAAATTACATCTGCCATGTTTGTAACTATAAACGATCCGGGCGACACCTACGCTCGACCTCAAAGCGGATACGCACGAGTCGGGTAGTCACGCGAAGCGTGTATTTGCGTCTCGTTTCTCGTATGTCGTGAAAAAAAATATTTGTTTTGTTGCGAGAGCCGTATCATGTGCCAGGATCCAATGGCAGTGAACTAGAATCGCAATAAGACATCGAGAGAGGCGCGCGCGTCGTTCGTCCGGAATTTTTTGTCAAACTAAGAACAGCGCGCTCTCGGTGTGCGACCCCGTTTGTCGTGGATAAATGCCTAGCTCAATGAATCGTTTATTTCTAATAAGTTCACTGCTGCTAATTATACCGGGACAATCGAATGATAATCTCGTCGGGAGTTCCGTCGATGCAGACTTTTCGACTAGCCGGCCGCTCCGCTTCGATGAAAGTACAGATACAATCGGTCGGACACGACGCCGCGGCGCCGCGGCCTTAACGACCATCGAATAGCAAATCGTGACTGCCCTTGATGCCTGTTGACTCTCCGAGTAATGCATCTCTCACAATGACTCAGGCAGCAAAGGCGTAATGTCTTCGTTCTCGAAACGAGCTGCAACCTAATTACATCGCGTAACCGAAAGAAGAAAAAAAGAAAAACTTATCGAGAAGTCTTTCCGTTTCGATAATCAATTAGTCGCGCCCGTGCGAAGTTCGAACGAAGGTCGGACACTGATGAGCGAGAACGGCAAGCGCGAAGATATTTTTCTTCGGGATCGAGCGCGAATTTCATTCTCGCGCAACGAAGAACTCGTTTGGGGGAACGTGTTTATATTCCTTAAGGTTGTTTCTTTGCATTCACCGCGTACCTACTTCTCGCTTTAACGCAGTCTGTACGAGGATGTGTGTATATACACGCGGGATAAAAAAAAAACAGATGGACGAGAAAAGTTGCAATTTTCCACCGAGAAGATTGCACATCGTGTGCGGTCTCACTCGAACGAACAACCAAGGCATGCCCTCTCGCAGTGTTTCCAGGCACAGAAGGACGTAGACGGGAATTCCTCGGAGCGTACTGCCGATCGAATCTAACATGCGGGTTGAGCTGGGATCAAAAAAAAATCATACGAGCAATTATGATTTTGACTGGTCGTAAAACTGCAAAACAACAAGTTGAACAACTCGAAGCATCGTACAATGTATTGACGAAAAAGAATGCCCAAGGTTCACGATTGGAGAGGGCAACAGCCTCGAAAGGGCAAAGGGCGTTGAGTCTCGAGACATCGAACTTCCAATAACGCTAAACTCGGCGCCATAAATAATACCGATTACGTTAACTCTCGCTGGACAAGCCCACAACTGTCGTTTCCAGATCCCTCCTTCATTATCGATTCTCACGTGCGAGCTCTTGAGATATGCGAATAATCTAGCGGCGACCTTGACTTTAAATAACATATGTACAGCCATCGTGGCCATTAACACACCCGTTTTTGATACATCGAACGATCGCACTGGCATTACGAGAAATTGTCGGCCACGTGGTATTATTGAGCTGGTAGGGAAAAAAATGATTATTCAGCTTGAATTATGCATCCGGAATGGATCGATCAACCGGATCGATGCGAATCGGTATAATGAGCGAGAAAAATCGTTACAAAATCTTACGCTCCATGGAGGAATAATAATAATAAATCTAGTTAAAAAAAAAAACATGTAGTCTCCAGCGGATCTTGCCGATCGGGAGAATCGTTAGGTTCGATCGAGCGTTCTGTTGGAATTGCGTGTTTCCAGAGTGGAAAAGACGTCGAACTGCCATAGCCGCGGAACAGCGGATACCAAGATGGCGTCTCGTTCGAACGCCTCGTGGCATGGAATCTGATATTACCTCACCGCGCGTAGCCGTGGCAGTGACAGTGGCCGAGCTCTCTGCCTCTTTTCTCTCCTCTCCTCTCCTCTCCTCCCCTCGCCGCTCACCTCGAGCAGCCGCTAAGAACGCCGTACGTTCTCCTTCTCGTACTTTTCTCTCGCTGTTGCTGTGCCTCCACTCAACCTTCTACGCCTCCTTGTCCCCCGAGCGGAGTCGCGATCGTCGGGCAACCTACACTAGCTTTGCGAGAGCCGGCTATGAGCGTCGTCGTCCTGATACATGCCTCGACCCGCTTCCCTTCTTCATAGACTCTTCCATTAAACCACCTGGGCACTATCGGTCTATCTATCTATGGCTTGCAAAAAAAGCTCGGAATCGGCTGGTTCTGGACAAAAACCTTTTTCAGGATCCACCACTATTCGTCAAACATTTTCAAAATTTGTTGATTAGAAATGGAGAAGCTATTTTAAAAGATGGCTGCTTCGCCAACGTGGCAAACATTTGCAACCCGCCATATTTGTCAGGCTAGTGTCATCCACTTTTGGAAATATCTTCTTCAATTTTAATAAAAAAAATTGTGAACAAAATTTGACGTGTTAAGATTACATAAAATAGGCCATCTTCGAGGCGAAACTTCGACTATTATATACAGGAGTTTACTTGGAAGTTGGGAAAAGGAGTTGTTTACTCAAATTGCCGAAGAGGATGCGCTCGAGTTCAGCTATGCGAGGGTCTCCCCGCACAGTGTACTGAGTTCTCCGATATAGAAGCTCGGCGTACCTCTAGCCGAACGCTATTCTTCCTCTACGTGACGGGGGCTTCGTGCGAGAAGCAAGAAGGACCGTCGGGAAAGGTGGGAGCGAGAGAAAGAATGAGAGAAGTTGGAGCGCGTGAGAGGGACGCGCGGAAAAGAGGCGAAGAGAGCGCCCGGAGAGGACAAGACTCGCGCGGCATCAGGACGTTCACCTTTCGACGAGCGGACGCCACGAGTTGCCTCCTCGTCGGTGCTTGGTATCCGCGCAACGCCGAAGCTGACTCCGATGCCCGCAGCCGCCATTACACAATCGCGGTCGCGTCTTGCGGAGTACGCCGACGAGAGCCCCGTCCGGTTCTCCGGTCGGCCATCTTGGTACCGCGCAAGCGTAGGTAACTAAGCTGGACGGAGACTCGTCACTTAAGGATGCGATCAAAAAACTTTTCGTTGTTCGATCGAAGGTTAAAATTAAAAGTAAAGCCTCACGATTCTTATTTCTTCTATAAACCCGGATTTTCGCTTCAACGACCACCAGATCAACAAACCCGAACTCCGGAGCTACGAACCACCCGTGAACTCGAGCGATATGCCTCTGGCTCTTTCACAGGGCTTTTTGCCTCTTCCCGCTTCGCTCAGCGACCAGAGCTACAACTATTTCGCGGGATATTCCTCGCATGGTCGATTCCACAGACGGTTGTTTCGTCGCGAGGCGTGAATAGGATGGCCGAGGTGGATGGTCCGAAGGTATGTAATGGCAGGAGCGAAGAAGGTGCGAATATAGGATCTCTTCCGAGCGCAGGAATATATATTTCCCTTGCCGAGACTCGAATAAATTCCTGCAGTCTACGAAGCGCTTTCACACGGTGATCTTGAACCTGGCCGCGGGGCTGGCGAGAAATAGCATCGCACGAGAGGCTTTCGCCTACGCGTTCACCAAAGTAGCCACGGCAATGGCCGGTATCCCTCTCTCGTTCCAAATTACGTGACTGGTCTTGTACGAACGGAAGAGTGCCTACGAGCACCGAAATTCAACCCGGGGGTCGATGAACTTCGAGCGAGTGCCTCGAACTCTCGTCTACAAAGTATAGACAGCGTAGCGTACTGTACTATGATGCGATGATGTAGTGGAGAGAATCTGGACGCGGGAACCCTTTCTCTTCGGGAGCGCATAAGGCAGTTTGGACCTGCGAGCCTTGGCCTTCCGCCGACAAGTCTATCCACCGGTCCACTCGCTCGCCAGAAACATGTTTAAAGTCCCAAAAAATATTAAAATCTCTTCCGCTCGAATTTTTTTTTTTTTTTTTATCTTCGTCGTTCAACTCGCCCCATTGTCCAAGTGGATTTATTACGATCCGGGAGTGAACTCGAGATACAGTGGGTATCGGATGGCACCGAGCAGAACGAGGCTTTCGCAGTCCTGTGGAGGCTAGACCCCCGTAGAGTCTCGAAGAAGACGAGAGGAGGAAGAAACGGATAACCGGAGGCTGCGCCGATCTCCGTAGAGTCGTTCGGGCGGCGCATGGCTGCTCCGACGATCTTGGATTATTCTGCTTGCCGCGTAGTTGAAAAATATTTTTTGCTCGATTTGCCCCTCGGTACGGTCGATGTTCTTGCGCCAAGATCGAATTTGTTCCAACCGACGAGAAAGAGCGATCGACCGGAGAGAACACCGAGGATCCTCTTCCGAGGTGTTCGAGCAATAGAAATGGCGAAATTCCTTCGCGTATGGTATCCGAGACTGATTATAGCAGAGACCGCCCGGCCACGTATACCCGAGGCTCGAGGTTGCTCGAACGTGAACATCCGGCGAACACGTAATACCAATGATAATCCCTGCGGAGAGCCCGTGCCGGCAATAAGCGGCGAAACTTTAAGATTTCCTAACGTGCGATTCGACATTGAGTCAAAGAACAAGACAAAAATCAAAATAAATCATTTTTTTCCAAGAGAGTCTTTGGAAGTTCAACAAATGTCTAGTCTGATGAACCCGACTCATTCCTCCACCTTCTCCAAAAGAAGGATCTCGAACTTGAATAACTCAACTGGGTCACGCTCCGTCACGTACACCTGAGCGCGCGGAGCCACGAGATTCCAACTTCCTCGTACCATCTAATATCGAGCTTCCACTGCTATTCCCTCCAATCTCCTACCAATTACTCCCTCGTAATTAAATTATTGAAAAATAAAATAAAAACAAATAATAGGTCCCTCGGACTGGCGGTGCGTTTTGTAAAAATTGATTTCACGCAATAATGCGACGGGCTTCGAAGCCCGTCGCTCGAGGAATGTCCGTCCAAGATCCCTTCGCCATCGGTGCGTCTGTAAGCGGCATAAGTATATTCGAGTCGCGGCGTTTCCTCGTTGGCCGCGGGCCCGCGATTGCTCCCCGGCATTCGATCACGTACGTGAGGAATAGGTGTGCATCTACGTGTACTCGTATCGTGACTTTTGTGGCGCGGCGGGGCTCGTTCTCTCGATCCGTTCGAGCAGCTCCTCTTGCGTTCGGGGCTTCTGTCGCGCGGCAGCCCCTCCAGTTAACGCTCTTCTCGCCTCTGTGCGCTTTTCGCACGTCGCCCGCCCAGCGCTTTTACCGAAGCCTCGCGCGAGATTTCGTCGGGCCGCTGACAAATTTTTCGACGTCGCAGGTCGATTCGGAATTTTGTACTTGTACGCAACTGACGCGACTCCACCGGACTGTTGAGCGCATACGAGGTAACTACACGGAGAGAAGAAACCCAAGAGAGCAGTGGCTTCGAAGGAACACGAAGGAACGCGCGCGCGATGCGTCGTCGCGTACGTAAGTAGGCCGGCTTCCTTGTCCCGTTACCGCACGACGAGGGACACGTGTAATAATAAGACATTACCCGCGTCGCTGGGCTCTCGCTTGCTGGCCCGAGGAGTTTATCCTTCACAGATAACAAAAAAATCTTTCTTCTTCGTTGAAGATCAAAACAAAATAAAATAAAAAATTAAAATATCTCTCGCTACATCGTCAATGTCCTCTGCATGAATTTCTAGCCAGAAGTACAAGAGGTAGTGGAGAGTGGCGCAAAATGGGATGGTGGGGCAAAAGGCAATTTTCCACTAATTTTAGGATGCCTCATTTTGCCCCACTGTCCCATTTAAAAATTGTTGGAAAATTATCTTTTGCTCTACTGTCTGTCCCGTTCTGCCCCGCTCTTCGCTAAGGATGCGACACGATTTTATGCAGGATGCATGTAATTTCTTTTAGGATAGATGAATAGAGAAAAAAGGTGGAAACAGCTTTTTTATGTTAATTTTTTTTCAAATATCATTATTCGTTTAAAAATCATTATGGCGGGAGCACTTCACGCCGATGGTTCAGGTGCAACGAGAAGAGAGGGGAGAAGTGATGCTCGCATCGCCGTGTGCATTGGATGTTAGAAAGGAGATGCCAGAAGCTAGAAACACGACGAGACGACGTTTACCAACCACGCTACCGACCTCCCCGTTCATAATTGGTTGAGTAAGAAGAAAGCGGCCTTGCACTACTTTCTTTCCTCGCGTTAGATAACATCGACGGTAATACGCGCGGTCTCTTCTCGGGGCCGATGCTCTCACTCCGTGTGTACTCGCGCCGCGGCCGGGGAGAGCCAAGAAACGTGGGCGTTTTACGCAGCTCAGTTATGCGACACCAGAGTTCTCGGTCAGGGATATAAAATCATCATAAAATGTCATTAACATGCGCATTTTTTAATAAGACGATCGGCGTCCGATCGTTCGATATCTTCGAGCGATTTATCCTCGGCATCTTTTTTTCGCGATAAGTTGAAAAAGTAGTTGTAGTAGTAGTGTGTATTTATTGACAATACATACGATGCATTGGCGATCGTTCCAGTTTTTAGACGTTTATACAATTATTATTGCATCCGCATGTTGTCAACAGGCCATCACCCGAAGTCCTTCAGCCCCTTGAAAAAGTATTCAACAATAATATGTTTCTCTGCTTGACACTAAAAAATGCATTATGCATTTCCTCCTATACAGAGATCCTTGAAAGATCGACGGCTCTGCTGATTATCGAGCAACAAAGGGTTCAGGGTTTTAATTTCGACGAAATATTGGAATGAACGATCCGCGGTTAGTTCAGTGGGTCAAGGCTGCGTGAAAGAGAGTTCGGGAGAGTTTTAATCCGTATGTAACAGCATCCACAGTGGTACTCCTCTTCGTCGCGGAGCGGAAAGAGAAGGTGCGGCCTGCCGATGGTCCCTCTCGGATCCACCGACGAGGACGACCTCATCCGTAATATCCGCTCCGTAACACTTTGCCGAGGTAATACTTTTTTTTTTCTTTTTTTTTTACGTGTATTACGAAGTGTGTTGCGTCAGCAATGTTGGACAATCGACGAAACCTCTCGGCCGCAAACACTACGACTCTACGTAACGTACACACATGGACATACGTGCGTGACCGCGGCGAAAACCGTTAGAAGCCTCGCCGACGCTCGTTCCGTGTTTGGTGGACAAATTTGAGCGGCGAGCCAACACGAACGTCTCCCGCTTGTCCCTCTCAAGAATTCTTCGGTATTAAAAATAAAATCTAGTTTACGATTATCTGCAGCAACTCGAGGGATCTTCGTGAAACGAAAGATAATTATCTTTCGCAATTTTCATAACGCAGGAGTTGATTTTTTTTTAGCTTACCTGCAATGATAACTCGACAATGAATCAAAAGAGAAACGCCTATCGATAACAACATTCTTCACTGACATGTGAAACGTGAGTGAAGACTCGTTGGGAATAATTAAAAGCAAATGATACCTGAAGAAAAAATAATTTTTTAAAATGGTTCATTGATTTATGCAACTTGAATTCCTACCCGAGCCGAAGGAATATGATAACCGGACAGGATACGCGGTTCACGCGGGACGCGGTATCGGTCCTCGCAAGCTATCGGACCGGTTTACCGAATACGAATAAATCTCGAGGAATCGTAAAACTATAAGAATTATTATCGTCTCGCGCGCGGGAGCCTCGCTGTGCCGGTCACATTAGTCGTTGATTATATTTTTCGATATGACGGTAAATAAAGGAATCATAAAGACGATCTATACCATTCGGCCGTGTGTCATACAAAGATGAAGATGTGCATTAATATTTTTTATTTATTCCATGCATCGGCGGACATGAAAAAAAAAAATCTGGAGGCGAAAAAAGGAGAGATGAAGAATAATAGGCAGAACTGACCGTTCGCGAATACGGGAAGAGGAAGAAGAAGACGAGGAGGATGCGGGAAGAGGGTCAAGCGGTGCGCAGAGCAGCGGCGACTGTGGTACCACACTGGATCACTGGAACTCCCTCGAAGGAGCTAATACCGCTGGCCGCCCGCGTACTCTGCACACCGTCGCGGCGACCACCGCTGTCCACGCGGAGCTGAGAGAGCCTCGCCGCCGCGAGACTTTATAAGTAGGCGAACGTAACTGTTTTATTAACCGTAAGCCGAGCTACGCTCTCCAACAGTCGACTCTTACATAATCGAAAACACGGAGAGTGAAAATTGTACGAGTGATCCTACTTTCGTTATCGGAGACCCGATGGCGATCTGACCGTCGACCTTGTTCAGCAATGATTCACGTCGTTCATCCTTGCTTTCCGAAAATATTCACCTACACTTCGAAATTCGTCGCCGGCAACCAATGATGCGGAGTCAATTTTTTTTTACGATTCTTTAAGCCTTTGGCTCTACACATGTGCGAGACTCACTGTGAAACTCTCTTTGATCCTTTAACGGCAAAACTAGCATATTTACTGCGCTGACGAAGCAGCTATTCTTGAAAAATCTTGTTGAATTGTAAATCGTAATTTTATAAGAAAATTTGACGACTCGAAGAATTTCAAAAAAATTTCAACCGTTAGACTGTAAGTTTTTGATAAAATGATGATACACTTTTTATCACACGCCACTAAATAATAATCGTTAATCCTTGCATTCCGAAAATATTCACCTATACTTTGAAATTCATCGCCGTCGACCAATAATTTAGAGCCCTTTTTTTAATAATGTTTTCGTAATCCTTTAACTGTATGTACACCTTCGTGAAACTCTCTTTGACCCTTTCCTTACAAATCTAGCATTTTTAATGCGCTGACGAATCAGCTGTTCCTGAAATATCTTGCTAAATTTTAATCGTAATATTATGGAAAGATTTGACGAATCGAACGATTTGAAAAAGTCTCAACTGTTAGATTGTACATTTGTGATAAAATAATTGATATATTTTTTTAACACAAGCCTCCAAATAATAATGAAAAATTACGTCAGGTAAGTATTTTGATTTGCTGTTTGTCAACGCATCGCAAACTTTCCAAGACCTGCCCCAATGTTGTTATTATTTTCTTTCCATTTATTCCATTTCACGCAGCAAACTTTCTTCTCACTTTCATTCTCGAGCACCTGCGGCTCGCTTTCGTACGTATAATATATACGTACTTACGTACGGGCGCCGAGGTATACGACGAATACGGTTCGGATAACGTTAGGGCGAACGGTACAGCGGTTGAACTGTTATATCCTACGGACAGAGTCCGCCCGAACGGCGGACCCACTGGCCCACCGCGAGTTTCTCAGTTCGCTCAACATTGTTGTTTGGTCAACAGGTCTCTGCGCTTCTCGCCGACGAGAGTCGCGTTTTCTCGACAAGTCGCAACAATACTCGTACCTCCTTCGGAGTAAAATAATAAAATGTGCTAAGGTGACGCTAAAAGTTTTATTGTTTATCCTCCCTCCCAAACAATCGCCCCATCCCTGAGCCGAGACAACCCACAACCGTTTTTCGACATCCTTTTATTTTCTCTCCTCGCAAGGGCTATTAAAATTGCACCTACGAATTCCGCGTTTTATTGCATCCCTTGCCGGAACATAATTTTACGATCGAGAAACGGTTCGCGCTCCAATTTCTCACCGTTTTCACGCACCTACGCGGTACTTCGAGGTTCGAGCGAGAGTACAATAAATCGATGCTCGTTGTGTTGCCGAGAGCCGGGTTTCCCTGCCTCTAGCTTTATTGCGCTCAGTCGCAATGACCGTAGAAAAGGGTGGCTTCTTTAGTCGACCTGGTACAATCCGGACGAAAGGTGAAAACCGAAATAAATAAGCGCGTTTTCATCGCAACTCGAAGTGGAATTGCTCCAATTTAAATTGCAATTGCGGTCCCTTCGCCACGAAAATATTGCTCTCCCATTTTCTATACAAACGGCGAGGATCGCCGCTCTACTTTACCTTATTCCTTCATAAATATGCCGACCTCTTTCGAACTCGTGGGGAAGGTCTCGAATATTCGAACATGAATACGCAACGAGCCCTAACAGTCAACATATTTCCTCACCGGAAAGTATATACATCGTGCCTGCAATAAAAAGAGTAGCGACGAAATCTGACCAGGGAAATTTCAAACAGGCACCGCTCCTTTTATTGCGACGCATTTGCGAGCCGAAAATATTAGTACGTTCTCTCGATTGTACAACAAAAAGGGTGCCGTTTGAAAAACAATTTCCAAAACTCTGCGAAGTTCGAGCTCGTAAATAATTAGATTTCTACGAATGGATTTTACGATTCGTCAGCGGTGAAAAACTGGAGCAACGGATTTATCGTTCTGAGGACGGACGAGCGGAGAGTCGAAGCGACCCAGGAGAATATTACTTCAGATCTGGTGCACGGTCGACTGCGACAAGTTCTAGGCTACGGAACGCAGAACGCCGTGGACGAAGAGACGCGCAATTTAATACCCCGTTTCGAACGAAAGGAAATGCCGAGTGTCGCCGTTGGGCAGACGGACGAGCTCCGGAGAGACGAGGCAGAAACGACGACGGAACAATCGTTATCAAGCCAGGGTCTCCTGATGATTATTGGGTTTGCCGCGAGGAAGATTACGACCGGATGATAGAACGGGTTGTATACGTGCGTTGGAACGAGGAAGCGATTCTCTTGTGCCACGTACAATATACATCTTCACTATGTTGCAGGCGTACAAAACACTGAAGAATCGACCGTAACGAAAGAATCGCATGATCTACGACTCGCGTATTTCTCATCGCATTATTTCTCTATTCTCCTACGACTGTAATTCAACGTCTCCCGACGCACTGCGCATTCGCGAGGCGACGAGAAAACAAGGTTGAAATTTACGAAAAAAATAAAATAAAATAACAGGACCGAAGTTGCTCGTTAGCCACGCGGGTTAATTACGTCCATGTAACGTCGATAAGAATATCTACAGAACGGTGGAATCGAAGACATAATTTTTCTCTCGAGTCTCTCTCCGCTTACCTCGATAATCGACGTCTCGTAATCTATAAAATACGTTCGTGATCGTCTCGCGCCCGGTGTGGATTCTCCGAACGTCGTAATAACAGGGCGACTTGGCCGAATTTCGAGGGCGACGGAATTCTGAATTCTCGACGCTCGTCTCGTATCCTTTTATCGTGGTTTTTTTCTTTTCTTTTCGTTTTTTTTCTTGTTTATGTTTCTTACGTCGTTCTTCGTGGTACCTGCCGCGGGTCGCGAAGGAAGTGGGGGGGAGCGCACTGTATTCGCCTCGACGACGATGTCCTACGGAAGAGTCGAAGCGCAAAGAAGAGAGAGAAAGAAAGTTGTGCGATGAAGGAGAGGTAGACGGAGGAACGAAAGAAGAGAAGAGATCGAGTCGCCGAGCGAAGCACCGTGCCCGGACAACGCTCCCGTAGCGTTGGGGCCAACTAACGGTCCAAACCACCACCACCGCCGCCTCATCGCGAAACAACCACTATTGCCCACAGGAGAAAGAGAGAGAGAGAGAACCGTACACAAGAGAATTGGCCGTGTGCGACCGGCTAACCACCACCTCCACGCCTCTTGAAACTTGGCCCGCGTCATCGGTAACCTCGTCCTCGCCCCCACCACCCTCGCCGTTGTCGAGATCCCGTGACTCCCTTCGTGCAATATATTTTTCACACTCCCATATTCGCGTTATATTCTTTATTTATTTATATCTTATTCCGTCTCGCTTTTCTCCACTCTGTTTTTTTTTTCGTCTCGTTCCGACATAATACTCTCACGTAGAGAGTGTATAAAATGTCTGATGGTGGGGAATGGCGCTAGGCACGCGATGCAACGTGCTGAATAGACTGATCGAAGTGGACACGGGGGCCGATTTTGTGACGGGTGATTATTTTTGTCGGTTGACAGTCACGTGACCGTCAATTGACCGGTCCGGAAATGTCAGCACGGTGACAACAGCGACATTACCTTTAAAAACTTCCACGGATACAACTTTACAATTAACAAAGTATCAATCTCGTGACGAAAAAAAAATTATCTTGTATTTATTTTATAATATTCTTCCATTGATTAATTAATTGATAAACAATAAAAATATGTCTGATTCCGAAATTAATGAGGGGGAATTCGGTTGAAATCAACTTAGAATGCTAAAAAGTTTATCAAATTATGCGAACAAAAAAAAATGACGGTCAAATCCCAACACGATAGATTTTTTTCGCTGTTTTGATCATATTTGTGACCTCAAACAAAAATGACGATCGTGTCACAACAAACATTTTCTGGAATCAAAAAAGAAGGTCAATTGACGGTCATTTTCTGGTCAAATGACGCTTACCAAAAATGACCGTCACGGCCCATCTCTAAGCCTCGATGGGGCCACACGGTAGAGATTAGACAAATGATTACTTGGATGAGGGGCAGACGGACTGGAAGGGAAAATTGGATTATAATTGCTGACTATCGGCGGATTTGATCCAACAACTTAGGCTCTAATTCTTACCAGCTTCGAGTATTTTCTTATAAATACTCGAAGGGCTCGTTGCAGTGGCGCGAAGTAGGTATAAACTATGAAAGAACATGTAAAAGCGAGAAGATATCCTGCCTATTGAATTCTGCGGCTGGCAGGCCGCAGGGACTCTTCAATAGTAAAAAAGAATGCTCGTCTAGCTCTGTAACCGACGTATGGTTTTTTTTTATCACAGAATTTGAAAGAAACTCTCGAATTACACCGGCGTGCATCCGACGGAGTTTCGGCATATATTTTCAGTGTATTATCCAGAAGCTGCGGCCAACCTTTATAAAAAAAATTTGAGAATGAAAAAATTTCGGTGCTTCTGAACAAGGATCGCGTAATATCGAGTTCGCTGTTTTTCACGCATCCTCGAAGACAGCCGCGTGGTGGTCAAGCTGTCTATAAATCTATTATATCCGGATCCCCGAGAGACTCCCACGTTTTCCCCCCGATATAGCGTCATTGTTATAAATACGTTAAACCTCGTGCGAGGCATTTAGAAACGAGATAAAAAAATAACAGCCGTAAATTTCCTTCCAGGTAAAATGCAAAACGTATCCGGGTGAGGATAGATTATTTGTATTGTTTGTCTCTTCGACCTTGGCAAAGAGATGGAGACGGAGATGTTCCGTTGGGTTAACGAGATACTTCCAAAATTGGTCACGCTTCAGTTTCAGAGATCTCATCCAGGCGCACCCACCTACTCTGCCACGGTCATTTTCAGGCTTATTTTGCTCGACGCAGCGACTCACAGAAGGACCTGCGGTATCTCCGGCTGTGTGAGAAAACGCTGCAACGCGGAAAAAAAAGAAACAAAACTCGAGGTACGGAGTCGACGTCTCGTCGTGTGGCACGTCGGGCGTGAATGCAAATTCGGGCCGGCGGCATGGTCGTCGTTGCTGTTATACGCAAGCTGCGTAATAACGAAGTGGAAAAACAGGGCGGACCGCTCGGGCACGCAGCGGGGTCGTAGCGGTCGTCTTAGCGCGGGCAAAACCATAAATCGGCGGGAAGCCTTGAAATTTTGCGTGGCTACCGCCAACACTTGCAATTCGAGACCTCCCGAGGGACCACGCGAGCGGTGAACGAAGATATAATGTAAAGGACGTTAGCAGCGACTCCGCAGGGGTCTGCTGCTCTTTCACCGGGCGAAAGAGAAAAAAAAGATCGCTAAACTTGTGTAACCTGCGCTCCAACGAGTTTGCATAATGCGCGTGAACTTCCGTAAAGTCTGTGATGCCCTTAAAAAAATCGATGCTTCGTGGGCGAATTGGCGGAGTTTTTTGTAATGAATTTTAAATGGACGATGATTCTCAGCTGCTGTGCTTCGAAAGGCGCGGTTTATAAAAAAAAAAAAATTATTTCATAAGATTTTTCGAGGCCGCCGCAAGGACCCGCGAGAGGATTACCCGTATCAAGTTTCTCGCCCATCAGCTTCGAAAAAGGACCCTCGTACGGCGAGCCTGTCTTTTTCATCTCGCGTGGGTGTAGTCTTCTTATTGTTACCCGAAGAAAAGATTGCTGGAGTGTTTATGACGTAATACAAAATAAATTCTGAATATTACTTTCATACTTTTTTTTTTGTTTCGACAGATTTGATATTGACCAGATTATTCCGATGAAACATACATTCTGTGGTTTCATCGTGCATATTCGAATACTACAACGCGTTGCGTGTCTCTAATTCAACTGAAAACGAGGTTAGAAGATAATTTCTCCCCCCCCCCCTCCCAGGCCCTTCACGCTTGTCACACAACGCCGGGTTTTTCTACCATTTTTCCAACGTGCAATTTACTCGAGCCCTCCCCCCCCTTCACCCCATGGGGGTCCACCGCGCATTATATTATGTAGGTGGCCTAACCAGAGCGATTCGCTGTGATGGTGTCCCGAATGCATGGGGACCCGTACTTCCTATACTTTTATTCAGAGAAACGACGATAACAGCCCGCGTCATATCCTCACTTACAATGGCGTGATGCATACTACGCTTCGGGCGTTACGAGCAAAAAAAAAAAAAGAAAAAAAAGAAACAGAGAATGTACCACTCGCAGGTGGATTTTTACGATAGAGTAATGAAGTTCGTAGAATTTATCAGTGATGTAGTAGAGCTAATGCATCCGGAGAATCGCAGGTCAAAGAAAAGGAAGAGAAGCCGCGGAAGTCGGAAACGGGGAAATGCACTAGACGACGCGATCCACGCAACGGCAGAGGTTTCCGTTAGGGAAATATAAGTGGACGAGCCCGCGTCTCGGAAATTACGTTGTGTGTGCGAATGCATTATACCCGTAGTAAATACCGTCGGCCACTTACTCGTGCCAATATGTATGCGTGCTGTTGCTGCGACTGTGAAAACGATAGGACGACACACACAATACGGTTGTCGGTCGGCTGTGCTATTTCACCTTGCCATAAAATGCTGCGAAAACCCGCGAGAGGATATATTCACGTATTACGGATCCGATCTATTAATAGGAATACCGGTAGAGCCGGTATAATGCGAGACCGATAGGTAAATAAAGTACGAAGAGCACGAGTGGTATATGCAATCGCGAAATCGTTCGGCAATCCGCGATGATAAGTCGACCAGACTCGCCAATCAAACTCGTCGAGTTTTATCAATCGATCGATTATATTTCGAATACATAAAAACTTACATTATTCCAACGAGAACTCTTGAGAGAAAAAATAATCGGGAAGTTTGAACTCACCAACTGCAGAATATGCGTCGATCCGAGACGCGGCAACGCAAGCCCAGAAGAATCGGTAGAACGTTTCACACTTTTTTAACGAAAATTACTGAACGAAGACTAATAGTAGATTTTTTATGTTGAAATGAAAAGATGTTGCACCAGCTAGGAGACGTTGAGTTCAACGGTTTGTTTATGCGATACATTGACCTCGGGCTTGGCGGATTTAACATCGGCGAATAAATAGAATTTACGTCTAATCCGAGGACGATAATTTCTTACATCAATGTATCTACGTAAAGAGCATACTACGAGAAACGCATGTTTGCAATTTCGACAACGATTCACCGTCCAGTTACTTCGATAACGCGAATAAAAATGAAAGTTTGGGCGAGCGTCTCTGTCACTCATGCAGGCCCGAGGACTGAGAACACAACAACCGTTGGCAGGATTGTGCCTGCCCCTCACGTCGCACGCCTATGGCCCATCCCCTCCCCTCTCTTCGTGACTGCACGCTGCGCGACTCTAGTCTATACGCGACTCTACGCGGCTACCAGAGCCAGACAGAATCAAAACATACTTACCTATACTCAACTCTTACACTATACGCAAAATATTTTACGCTGCTTGGCACGAGGACTGTTTTCAGTTTTTAGTATATTGATAGTTTTCCAGCATTTCAGTAGTACGAATTTTTTAGAATATTGGTACTAAATTGAAAATAACTTAATAATTCGTGTGTAATCATAAAATGAAGCCATAAGTGACCCGTGTGAAAACCAATTTAACTGCACACTGCAAAAACGTTGATAAATCGATTCTACGTGAAAACCGATTTTTACTTGACAAGTATCCGTACACTGTAAAACCGTTAAAAAAACGTTAGAAGTACAAACATACAAGCGCATCCGATTGAGATCTGCTCCCGATCATGGTGAGCGGAAATTCGAATCCGTGGATCTGTGCGTGCCGCGGCATACAGTACGAGTCTCTGCGTTCAGTATAACATACCAGTGTTGTCTTGATTTACAATCCAAATTAACAAAATATGCTAATTGCCATTATTACACCGCGTGAGCGAAGAGCAGATCGCAGCAACGACCGTTAATTTATCTTTCGCTGATCGCGATAACGTCGAATATTCCCGTGTCCCCCCTTACCTAGTAATACCCCTTACATAGTATACTTTCGTTCGTCGCTGCTGCTGCTGCACAATGTATCGGGAGTTGGCGAGAAAAAAAATTTCCCGGCCCTTATATTCCTCGCGGATTGAAAATGTTGTAGACGACGAAAAGATCGAGCACCTCCGTTGAGGGCCCGGGCCTCTCGGGCATTGGCGCTGGCGGCGACACTCTCAGTCACTCGCAAACACGCAACCTTACCGACGCCCATCAAAACAAAGAGTCCACGAACGAATGAAGCACGTCACGCGTTTTTCCTTTATTTCCATTCCAAGTCGTCGGTTTTCTTCCTTTGTTGCGTCTCGGGGTGATCGAAGCGAAGCTGTGCTACATCGATTGTTCCATGGACAAAATATTTTGTGAAGTGTTTATCGGACTCTGTGTGAAAAAATGAGTGAAACGACTGAACGCGCGGATTCGTCTACTGCAGGATCGACGGGTTCGACCGAGGCCAACGACGAGTGCGCGCTGCCAGCGTGAGTATCAAACACAAAGGTGTCTTTAACTCTTTAGAGCATATTTCTATATATATTCTATTTGGAATAGAATTTAATATTTGTAATTTTTAAATTTTTACCCATAGATTTGGGTACCCCGAATACAATTACGGATGGGTCGAGTGCAATTCCAAGACATTCCCTGGCAGGACATATTACTTCAACGTTGAGTCTCTCTGTTCTACGTGGAGCAGACCAGTTTCACGTTTCGTTCCGACGCCGCTCGTACGACCGGTAGGTCATTATTAATTTCGTCCTATATTTTCAAGTTCTCTCCTTGTTTAGAATATATTTCAGCGATAAATTAATATTTCTTTGGCTACAACCTACCACTCTACCAGAACGTTAATCCCGGAGCGATAAGTCTTTGCCTCGCCAGCTAATATTGTTATTATTTTGCGTTGATAACGGATCTCGTTCTTTTGATACACTCGGGATGGAGGAGGCTTCTCGTTACGGTCACGGGCTTTTTTTCTTAATTCGATTCGGTAATCCCGAGACTGTTTATACACAAGGGTTTTTCCCACTTTTTTCTTTTCATCTAAACTCAAGCTGAACCTTATGAGCGATGAGGATTTTTTGGACGTCGCGCCGATCATCGTTTCCGACATCGAGGATGACGACGACGATAATAATAATAATAACAATAGTATAATAAAGACCGAAGTAACGGAAGAATGCGAGGACGTAAAGCCGTCGATAATAAGCAGAAGAGAGGAAAGAGAGAAGAAAATATATGACGAAGTGATGTTCAAGCTCTATCACTGCTACGAAGGTGAATGGAATATCGTGAAGACTGAGAAATTCGAAGAGCCCGCGCCCGAATCGTCGCTGTTCGAGTCCGAAAATTTTGACGAAGATTCGAACGACAATTTGGCGGTAATAATACCGGAGACGTGTTACTCGAGTGGTTCCGAGGACGAATCGTCGGAATCGTTGCGCGCCAATTGCCCGAACAATTCGGTACTCTCCGAGAGCTTCGGATCATTCTGCGACTTTACGCTGTTGGGAAGGAACGGCACGGAAACTTATTTATCACCGCCCGCGGTTGGCTCGACTGAAACGGACGGTTCCGAAACGTTACAATCACGGAGCACGGCATTGGTTCATCAATGGAAGATTCCCGTGAACCCTGTAAAACCGAAAAAACTTTGGTCAAATAAAAATACGAGTTTCGATGCACGGCCAGGTCACGATTGCGTCGGAATTCACAATGGCGATTGCGATCTGTCGAATGCCCTCAACTGTGTCGAGGTCAATAATTTCGGTGTTTCGTCGAGGAGCGTGAAACAAGAAAATTTATCGGACGATACGATCTTGAGTAACGAAGCTCTTGGACAGCTCGAGTCGACCTTCCCTGAGAAGGATGAAGAAGAGATATTGGACGACAAAAATTACATCAACAACAATTTTTACACCCTGCCGAAGCTCAAGGCCATCGAGTTCTCGGACCTCTTGACCGATCCACTGAGAGATAAAAATCTGAAACCGCGAAAACGCAGAGCACCGAGGGAAAACCACAAAAAGATTCCTCCAAAGAAATTTATAAAAACTATATTCGAATTAAACGGTATAAGAACGATAAATTACGATTATCTTACACCGGAACTTCCGGACGGTGTAAAGATGTCAAATCTCAGCGATTCGGGAAGCAGCGCTTGTCAAGATGCCTGGCAGGAGCTTTGGAACAAAGAGACATTGGCGAAAGATCCTCCGAATGAAGGGACGAGCGAAATCACCAAAACATTTGGTCTAACGAAACGTCCAATTCATGATCTGATGGACATAAGTGAGCCTTACTTGAGCGAATCGTCAAGCTCGAGCTCGGCGAGCATCGAGAGCAAAACAGCCGCGATAAAAAAACGATTGGGATTGCAAAATGTTTCAAAGGGCAGCGAATCTGACACGAGTGACTCCTCTACTTCGAGCTCGAGCTCCGACGCTTCGGCGAGCATAAAAAATAACAACAAACCTATTGGGAGGTTTCCGAGTGGCGGAAATAAAAATGTAAAAAATCTTTCGGATTCGAGTTCGAGCTCGTTGTCGGACTCGGACAAATCTTGGCACTGTAACAGCAGCGACGATGAAGACTACTGACTTTATCAATAGCCGAAATTTACACCCTCTAGCTTTTCATACTGTTAACCAAACATTAGCATGTTTGTTAATCGATAAGATAAACGAATTATATGCCGACGAGTGTCTTACCTTTGTCTTTTGATCCGGGAAATGAATATTCCTTGAGAAAACGATCTACGGCTATTCGAGAAGCCAGTTCTTGCCACACGTCTCTCAAGCCATCGGTATTGGAACTCTCGTTCCTATAGAACTTGCTAACCATGATGTTTCTGCACTCAAAAAATAAAAATAAAAAATGCTCTATCACGCGACAAATATTGGATACGCTTGCAATCGCGTCCAAACGTGACGACCGCTTGATAATTCGGTGACAAACTGAGCCAGTTCCTATCGTCGAGGTTCTCGTTTCAAAATAAACAAACCAAGCTCCTTCGCGACTCTCACACCCGTCCGGCATCCAATCTGAATTTTATTTTCTCGATTAGTATAATTCATAAATACGAAGTGATAGCTATATAAGCGTAGCTCGCGTCCATCAAGATGCCAGCCAAAGATATACATTACATGAAATCGTAAAGAAAAGTGCTCGAGGATAGATAAGGTTGTAGCGTTGATGGAGCGGATCTAAATAAAATCCAATCTAAAAAAATATGAAGAGGAATCTGCGATCTAATAATTTTATTTCAATCATGTACAATTTCCATGCCTCCCCGCTCCATCACTTTTGTTCCTCGCAGAATCCCTGAGCGAATCGTCGGGCATCGAGGATCGTAGAATAACAGAGAAGAGATGAAAGTCGCGAGGTAAGCGCAGGCAGGGTTTGGGCTCCGTGCCTGGAATTCTCTCGATTCCTGTTGCCGCTCGGCGCGACGGTGGGTTGCCGAGTGCTGCTGGTACGAGTAAGATCAGTAAGGTAGGAGTGCCAGGGGAGAGAGATACAGGTGCAACGGTGCGCGCAGAGAGCTCAACCTCGAGGTACGCCGTGGATGCTTTTTACTGTTTTTACTACAGTGAGCGAGGAGGCATGCCGAGAGGAGTCCAGGGGGAGCTAACAGTCAGGAACGAGCGGGAGAATTTTCTCTCTACCGTATAACTCCGGCACACGTATTACGCGGCTTTACACCGCGGGCAGCTACCTACACTGTTACATTACGGTCGTGAAGCGGGAGCCGGCCAGCGCGCGAAGGCCTCCGGCCGGAATCGCGGTTCAAGGGAATGTACTTCGAGGCCCCGTGTTTCGTATACACACTCTTGACGATATATATATGTTTTAGTACAGCGCATATACGTATATATATTTCAGAGCGAGCCAGCACTTAAATGCCCAGCCACTTCCACCGGATCCCCACAAGATCTCGTCCTTCGAGTATTTTTCGTCCCGCGATCTTCAAGAACCGAGATTACCGTCAGCTTGCGCTATCCCCTTATTCTTTTATATGTTCGCATAAAACTTGTTGTTTTATGTTTGTACTTTTTTTTTTTTACCGAGGATTTAGTTTTCCGGGGCCTTTGCATTTTTTATAGGTTTCTGTCTTCCGACCGTCCGGTAAAGGATCCATCACATAGATAAAACTCTTCGTTTGAAAAAAAAGTACACTTAATTTTTTTGTTACATGTTATTCATTTTTTTTTTTTTATGATAACTATCGAGACACGTTCTAAGAAAGTTCAAAGTACGTTTAGTAATTCTTCTCAGCGCCAGCATCCCTATTTGTCCCTATTCGTGTACACAGTCTGTCGGCGATCATATTTTTCTCTCGGTTCCTTCGCGCCTCTCATTCGTCGCGGCAAAAATCGCGGCCGGTTTGAAAGCCCCGGCATCTGGCAGACGTTACCTCTCTCGGTGCGGTATCCCATGCCGCGTCGCTCGTATAGACATTACCACCATTATAATATGCTTGCGGAGCTCGGAAGAGTGGTTCGTTCGCGGGGAGTTAAAACTCTCGTGGATACCGTGCGCGCGTATAATAATGGCCAAGGAAGTATGGATCATCACTCGCACCCCGAGTACCCCTCATCAGCAATGTTCACGGCTATCGCACACCGCCCCATTATAATCCACATTAGACAGAGTTGAATCATCAAATCGGAATTATAGCCGAGTCCCTCGTGTGCTGTAATAGTCGGTAAGAGTGGAAAACGAAGAAAAAAAAAGCCCAGAGAATGTGATAATTAACGCGCTCCCGTGAACGTCAAGATCACCGTCGCGTTAACTTGCTCGAGAGATAGATAGAGACGGCTCTCTCGGTCGTTGTTCTTGTCTCGTCTTCGAGTTCACCGGATACGCTCCCGCTTCTCCTTTTCCCCGGTGCGGTAAGTGTAATACCTCCGCCGCGAGAGAGAGAGTGAGAGAGTCCTCCCGCGAAAGACTACGGGGAAAAGTTCACTCAACTCACCCTCCGCTCTCCTCGTCGAGGCGGATGGCGCGCGGGACTTAGAAGGCATATCGTTATTATTAGAGAAGCAATTTGAGCGCGCAACGAGGCACGGGCTTTGCTTATGAACCACGGGAGAATGGAAGACGGCTGCGGAGCGAATGATAACAATCTCTTTATTATTCTTTCTCTCTCTATCTTGACGAACGGACCCGCGGAGCCACGCGGCGACGACCGTGAACTTTGCACCGTGAGAGAGTATTTTTTATTATTTTTTTCTCTGTCCGTCCTGCTAACGAGTTGAAGTTTCCGATGTTCGTACACCTCGGGTAACACGAGACAATGGAACGCTCGCTAGCTTGCACCACTTCGCTCGTACGCTTCTTTTACTTCCTCCTCGTATTTTTTTCCTCATTGCGCCTAGGTCGAGTGAATTTACTTTTGATTCCGCTCCACTCCTCGCGAGAGCTCGCGGTGACGCGTGGAATCTAAGTTCCCACTGTTTTTTTTTCTTTCTTTTAATTGACATAATAGGTAAAAAGTTCAAGTTCAATTTTCTTTTGGGGGATTTGAGCGATTGACTACCTTTATTGGACCAGTGCGTGTCGACCTTGAATAGTTTATTTGTTCGTCGTGGATTACGGTGCAATGACCTTGCCTCAATAATCGAGGTATCGAGATCCCCGGGATACAACAATCGGAAAAAAAATTGGAAAATTCTGTTACCCTTGGAAAAGATTTGCGGAAATGGCTTAGGATTTTTTTAGTCAACTCGACATGACGTACGCTGTCAAGAGTTCATTGATCTCTCGAAGCATTGGTAACAATCCTGGAACGCTATCTGCGTTACGGGACTTGAAACTTTGGTCTCTTCGGGTATTACTTTGCCGGTCTCCGAGAAGTTACCAGCGGGCGATAAGGTAGATTTGTACTTTAGCTTTCAGTGCGCGATCCGACTCATCGACCGAGAGATTAGGATTCCGAAGACCCAAGACTCATTTTTGTTTACCTGAGCAAGGTAAGGACGCTACCTGCCTTGTTCGCTGCTGATATTCGTCAATATATTTCAATGCTTATCGAAATACAGTTCGATGGGAAATCTTTACAATTTCTCAAAGAACGCTCGATGGAATAAAAAAAAAGATTACTAAAAAAATGTTAAAAATTCTCGTTCTTCATAATTGAAATTTCCGGAGATTTTACCAGCAACCACGGCTTCTACCTGCCTCGAAGCTACAGTCTGTTAAGCGTTCCCTCTCTGTCTCCCGCAGGATCTCATTGGGAGGACGAGCACGCATGTGCGTTCTTCCACCTTAGTTCCTTCCCTCGTCAAGGCCGTAGTCGAGCTGGTCCCAAAAGAGGCTCCCTACCAAAAAATTAACAACGTGCACCTGACGTTTCTCACGCTACGCACGCCCGTTAAATCCCACGAGAATGTTTGGATTATCCCTTTCCAACCCCCGATAATTAATTCAGACAATCCTCTCACATTATAAGCCTAATTTAATTCCTCACCCCTAGCAAACTCTTGATTAACATTTCGCTCTAAATACATCCCCAAACAAAGCAAGAAACCCACAACAACAAAAAAATGCCACCACTAGTTACCATAATTTTTACACAGTAAGAAAGCTGCACAAAAAAATGTCTTCCACCTGTTAAACATGAGGCAGATATTCGATAACTCTCGAGATTCGTTTCTCGTTCTACGTTCCTGGCCGAATGGAGAATAGTGGGAGGGGAGTGTGCGTGCTGGCTGCGTCGGGCGGGAGTAGGACGGATAGCCAGCGGGTAACGCGAATCGAAGAGAGACAGTGTACAAACACATCGAAAGATATTCGTGATCCGAGAAAGAAAGGTAGGAGCGCGCGCATCGGTCAGAATCGGAGGAAGAGAGATCGAACGAGCGGAGCCGTTGGACGTTACGGCGGGGGCGATCGTACGAAGGTATCCCGGGTTTGAGCGAGGAGAGGGGAAAAATACGACGGCGATGCGAGGAGGCACAGGCCGGGTTAGCAGGCAGGAATGGAATGGAAAGGCAAGGCAAAGCGGTTTAGCTGGCTGGCCCGCAGCCGTAGGAGAAGCAGCGGCAGCAGGAGGAGGACGGTGGAGTCGAGCGACGAGGCCTCGTTGGCACAGGCAAGCGCGTCATGAAAGTGCGCCAGACGAAAGAGTAGTATAGTATACGCTAGCGGACCGAGCTGGTCTGTGGCTTATCGCGAAATGAAAGCGTGCACCGCGAAACAACGGTTAATCCTTGCCATTAAGTAAATTCGTTAACTGAACGATTCTTTATTATCATCGATCGGCATTTCTGTACAATTCAATTTTAAGGTGTCAAACTTAAACGGGACGCGAATGAACGAACTGCAACACCCTCTCAGTGATAGACGGGGGCGATAAATGGATAATAAACAAGATTCTGCACCGAGTTAACGTCGGGTGTGAGACGTCCGCCGAGCTTGACGCCCAATAAGTTTTAAAAAACCTGTAAAAGAAATTTTTGATAAATAAAAACTGGATTTATACGATCAGTGTTAGAAACTGTCAGTGTCGATGGTGTTTTTTCGAAGGCACAAAGTAGGATATATAAACCCCAAGGATTACGATATTACACTGCCGAGAGAGTGAGAAATAAACAGTGTGTGAGTGTGTGCGTGTGCGCGGGTGTGCGGGTCTGTACGTACATCCCGGGCCTGTAAGGAGCAGCAGAATCCGAGTCAGCCTGTTGGTCGGCCTGCCGGCCAGTAGACAGCCGTTTGCCACTGGATATGGCTGCTGCGCGGAGTCGAAGGAGTCGATCGGGTGCACAGGTGTCTGTCAGTGGCCAGGGTACGTGCGAGCTGACCAAGAAGAAACACCAACACCATCAGGCGAGGGACGGGTGCGATCTGTCTTGATACGCATACATATCGTCGATCCCAAAACAAAGTTTAAACAAGTTTATCGATAAACGGACGGTCCCGCTCATTCACCGCGGCTCGTCCTTAATCTCCCTATTCCTACTTCTGACCCTTCCTCCGTCCGGCCACATTTCGCCTGTCTCGTCTACCGGGCACATCCGCCCCTCGATCAGTCGAGAAATCCATTCTGATAAAGCTTCGGTAATTCTGGAAGCTTCAACCCCCCCGGGAAAAGACGGTTCATTATTTTCTGCAACACCATCCGGACTCTTCTTTAATCTCGACGAATCCTTTGTCTCATATTTTACCCTTCGGATCTTGGCGAGCTTCGCGAACGCTCGTTGAAGACACAACAACGACAATAATAATCTCAGGAGGAAGCGAGAATTTTTTTTTTACCGCGAATTGGCTTTGTCTTCGTACATTCCCGCACATATCTCATTCGACGTCGTTGCGGCCTGTTCTTTTATTCCTCTTCGTCCGCTAACGCCTTGTTTGTTGTCGAGATCTCCTCCTCGTCATCCACGTCGAGAAATCTCCTTCCCCGGGCTCTCGCTCGCTCCTCGAGAGCCCCTAATGTGACCTTTAGACACCTCCACTTACGCGTCTGCGTCGTCGTGTTGTGCCCCACCGGGCGCCGCAACGCACGCTTTTCCACGTTATTCTTCGCACCCTCGACTTCCCTGGACCACAGGCGGGCTCTCTCCTACTTCTCCTGCGTCGACGTCTAGCTGCTGACGCCTCGCTTTTCTCCTCGACTTCGCGTCTCTCCAATTCCCCTCACGAACCCCTCGAAAAAACGACCTACGCCCGTGTCGCTGGCGACCGTCGCGCGGAGTGGGTGGAAGAAAGAAAGCAGAAAAAAAACGAAGAGAAAAAAATCGTCACGACGGCTTCCAGTGTGCGTGTGTGCGCGCACACGGCGTGTGTCAAGGGTTGAAGATGAGTGCATCGGGGTGGACCAGACGGGGCGCTACGCATTCGTTACAACGTCAGCCGGTTTCACGCTTTTGCGGACAGCTTGCGTTACTCCTCGTACTACTCGCCAAGGTGAGTTCATCCATGCCGAGATCGAGACACGGGACGCGTGTCTACGATTTTGTTGATGCAACATATTTTATTATTGTTATGCATGACTTTTCTTTTTGTATGCAGGTTCATCGGTGTTCTGTTTCCATCCCATTATGCACTGACAAAAAAACTTTTTTGTTCCTACCGTACGGAGTAATTCCCTAAGGGAACGTCTATACACATCGTTTCTGTTGAAAGACATTTAAATTCGTTAAACTATAATTATATTTGCTACCATCGTTTGTGATTGTTGTACTAACTGTAAAATATGGACGTTCCGTCGGGGAGTCATATTTTATAGTAGTAAGTTACTATGGCAATTCTAACTATGTAATTTTTTGTCAGCGTGGCAGTTTTCTGGTTTCAACTTTTTTACTTAGAAACATTAAAACAGTGATATGTTATTGCGAAGCTCCGACCGCTGTATGATTCGATTCGGCGGACGCATCGAATGAATGGAAGCTCGCTCGAACTGTGCCTCGCGGAAGAAACGAACTGAATGGAATTTGTGGAATTCCGGCTAATGTAATACGCTGGCTAAGTTTCTTCCCCGAGCGGAGCTCTCAGTGATATTCGGTGAAGGGGAATTACCGTACTCCGCTCGGGCCGGTGGTATTATTATAATATACCGTGAAACCGTCGATTCGCCAGTTTCGAGGCTCGATTCGTGGCTGCGGTTGGCTCTTGTGAAACTCCTCCGTCTTATAGCGTCGGAGTCACCTAGCACTTTCCAGCGCGGTGGAAACTCCGAGTTTCGAAGCCAACTCGTTATTTTTTCTTTTTCTATATGGAAGAGATCGGGCGCGCGGACCGCCTGAATAAATACAGGCGGGAGCGCGATACCAGCGTTAAAAATGAAATGCCTGTCGGACGGGACAACTTAGTCGATAATTTTCAAAAGGAAAGAAAAAAAGTAGGCGAGTCACTTCGTGTAGGGTTAGCGTGAAAACCAGAGCACGACGGGCGGGCCCATGGCTAATAGCGGTTTACTTGCCCTCGGACTCGACTAATGGACGAGCTTCACGCTCAGCTACCCGGTCGTTTTTTGCCATCTGAAAATTAAAACTGCAAGCTCGATCGCGTGATACGCTACGCTATCTCTCCTTTCACGTTTATTTCCGTCTCTGGGTGTGTATATATATATTTTTTTTTTCACCAAGGTAGGGCCGAGAACTCGTTTCTCGCATGTATTTGGGCGTCGCAGCTAGAAAAACTTGTCGTTGATTGCGAGTGCTTTGGGAGAGTAAAAATTGTGATGAACTTGGGGGGGGGGGGGGGGGGGGGACGAGTTTTTACGTGACGCTCGGCAAAACGTTTTGTTTCCCCGTTCGAGACACGCAGCGTCAGTTCAGCCGAGCGAAACAGCACGAAACAATTCATTAGCGCTACACGTCGCGGACAAGACGCTTTATGCATTATTATACTGCACGGCCACGTGGAAAGGGGCTTCGAGTTTTCAGAGCAGACTGCGCGACGCTGTTATCCCGCCTTGCACTTATATATTACACCCGCATTACATTATACTTACTCTGTAAAGGCGACGCGCGCCCGCTAAGAAACTCATCGGAGTGAAAGAATTAAAGAGCTCGGCGAGAGACGGTTAGCCAAAGAGACATAGAGGGAGAGAGGAAAGGCGAAAAAAAAAATACGGAAGAAATAACTGGTCCCGCAATTCTTGGATCGAGTTTACCTGGAGTCACTTGCTCGCGCTCCTGACCGAATCGTTAAACTCGGCAAGAGTTATCTGTCCGAGCTGTACAGGTGTCGGTCGCCGCGGAGATATCTCGCAAACTATTATTATGCCAGTCGAGTCGAGCTACTCGTGACGTGGTTTCCATTACGAAAGTGCAGTTTCGAAGGTGTATATTTTGGAGTCATTGTAACAGGAATACGATAAATTATTCGAACTGGGATTCTTTTCTCTATTCGACAAACGTGTCTTCCGGCACACCTAGAAAAAAAAGGTGCAGATAACGAAAACAGTTGTTACGGTCATGGAGGTGCATGAAGAACGAGATTAGTCTCGAGCTCGAGTATTGGAGGAAACGTGGAAGGAAACTTCAAAGTCCCGACGTCTCTTTCCGGCCATCCAGTGCCTCACCCTGCGAGACAAAATAAACGAGCGTGTCGGTGGAGAAAGGAAGAAGGGTTATTTTTTTTTTACTCCTCTAGATGTCGAAACTCTTGTGCGAGACGTCGAGCGAGGGCGCGACCCGCTTCGCTGGCATCTTTCCAAGCAACAGAGGAAGAAACAGAAGGCGAACTCGCGAGACGACGCCCCCGGACCCCGTAGGTGACGGAAACCTTCGAAGAGTTTTGTCCTTTCACGCCAGAGACTTTTCAATGTCTCATACGTCGGATAACTGGCGCAGCAGCGGAAAACACAGAGCTTACGACAAAGTCTTAACACAAGTGTCTTACGACAAAGTAACACAAAAAAAAACATATTATATGCACATTATTTAGTATGTATAAAAAATGTATAAATGGTAAACATTTTTTTTTTAATCGAGAAATGTATCATTCAATTACTGAATCGCTAGCTTCAATCTGCTCCATTAAAACGTCGATAATAATTACCGCGAATATCAAATACGGTTTTCCATATTTTGTTCCGAATTACCATTCGTTATTATCGCCCGAATAGTTCTCATCAAATACGTTATGCATCGATATATCCGCATAACGAGCGGCGAAATAATACCAACTCCGGTGTGCATTTTCAATTCGTCAATGGTTGAATTCGATTATACGCGGTTGCCGTTGCCGGAGCGCGCAGTTTCAATAGCTACGCATCGGCAAACGAGATTTCCCGTTTCCTCGATCCACGTCTCCCGCCGCTCTTCCACCCCGCGCTGTTTCCGGGTAATTTGAATATTTCGAGCTACCGCAGACTGCACTCGGAACGGACCTCGTCGGCGGGGCCGGGAGCGTTACGTATGCTACTGTGCTTACTGCCGCACTCCATGCCCGTTGGCCCCGGGACTTACGTAAGCTTGTAGCAGACACTTTGTTCTTTTTTTTTTATTCGATCTCTCTCGTGCAACCTCCAACTCCTTTGCGGAAGAAGATTTTTTTTTTCGTAATGAAACGAACAGAGCTTTTCCGTTCGCGTTCCTTTACGCTTATCCGCTTCTATGGTCGCAATTCGTACCCACGTAGTTTCTACTACAATCGGAATAATTTTTCATTTTTTTTTTTTTAAGCGACAAAAATAGGGACAACAAAAGCGTTTATTCACAGTAGGGACGGAAAGCGGATAGGGGAAGAAGGAGACGAGCTGCTCCTGCTCACCATCCGGTGAGCGCACCGAGAGTATTGGAAAACTTTTCTTCTCTCCTCCTCGTCCTCTCATTCGAGAGATGAGAATAGCACAGAGTAGGGGCAATCTCGGTTAATGAAAATGGACGAAAATGCCTCGGGCTAGACGACTAATGCAGAGCACTCCGCTCGGAGAGAAGAGATTTTGCGGCTTTTTCATTTCTTTTAAATTTATTTTCATTATTTTTATATCTTGCCTCTACCAACTAATTATCTCGTAATGCGGGTAGACAGATACAGGCCAGTGGTGTACGATTCTCTGGGACAAACCGTGAATTTCCATACTGTGAACGACGCGCCCGAGAACAATAAGCCACTCAGCTGTGCACTGCGGTAATCGAGAAAATCACAGATTATTCATCATTTCTGTTCGTAAACTGGAACTAAACTTTCACCAATTTCTTACTGAAACATATTCGTAATATTATTCTGCCATTTTTGACAAAATGATATTTATATAGCGGAGACCGGAGCGATATAGGTCCCTTAAGCAAATAACGCGGCTACAACGGTGCCGAAACCATAATTTATTGTTTGCCATCCAACAATGATATTGTTACATTCCAAGGGAATGAATAACGCGCGTATTAGGTTTTGAGGCGGATATTATTATGTACAATGGCAGTTAAATATCGCTAACACGAACTGTCAAACGCCTGTTTACTCTGAAAGTCCGATCAAGACTGTTCTACATGACGATCGATCTTCTATCGATCGTCCGTTCGTTCGTCTCTTGTCAAACCTAACTAATATCGTGTGTCTCAACGAATAGTCAGCTAGATATTCGGAATAATATTTTACAGGTTTTATAACGCATCCGAAAAATAAATGGTCTGGGGCGAATCGGGCTACCCTTAAATTGTTCACTATTTTTTAGCCCACGCCTGTACCCATACATCTTAAGGTTTCCTACTTCTACCTACCAACGATACAGTTCTTGATTATGCTTTTATGTTTAAACATTTCTTTTCAAGTTTTTATTTTAATTTTATAATAATTTTAGAATGGCCCATTACGCTCCTGTTACGCTAGTGAAAAATCAGGCGTCGGCCTGATTTTTAACTAGCCGGTCTCGCCCCGGTCTTACCTAATTAACAAACAAACAAAATGTGCAAGTTGGCAGACAAAAAATGTTCGTCGAACGTACGAAGTTCTTCCACGGTATAATAATTGGCTAATGACTGGTCACTTCCTTGCCGTCCAGTCTCAGAATAGAACATTCGACAGTGACACTGATGTCCAATGCCGAGGACATGCACGTTCGACTTCTCACTTTTTTTATTCTTCTTTCCTCATGGACAATCGTGCGAATGTCGTTTGGCGAATCGGCAAAAAGGAAAACATCACGAATTCCGCGTGTCGTTCGCGAGTTGTGTGACGCGAATGGAGACGAGTAAACCGGCTCTTTCCAGCGGCAGAAGCGGTTAGGGAAAACCCAGGGAGACTGGTTCCTGCCGTTTCTGTGCGACGGCATGCACAACAGAATTCGCACGGAAAGACCGGAGAACTCGTTATCACTCCCATCGTGCGTCAACCACCCTCCTGCCCTCTGTCGCTCGAAATTATGCAGCTCGCCGATGTGCACACGGCATCGGACAGTCGATAAATTCCACCGGAGAATAAACAAATTTTGATCGATTGGCAGTTGGCCGTCTGCCTCTGACTGTTCATTATCATCTATAATGAAGCAATTATGCACATAGCTGTGGATCCTTCGTAATAATTTACCTGCAAATATACACGTAAACACGCTTGTAATTTATTTTTCATCAACATATTGTGAATACAAAAAAGAAAAGAAATTAAAAAGTTTCCTCGTCGGTAGTGATCGCCGTGGGCGATCCTGCGCATGTGGTTTTCGTAATCCTCTCGCTCATTCGAGATCCGTCCAGTGGGAATCGCTCGATGTTAACGAATAAATTGGATTTTTTCCGGCACTAGGTACGAGCGTACGATAAGGTCGCCCGGCGCTACCGGTCTCTCCGTTGTTTCGCTAAAATTTATCTCGCGCCACGCAACATTGGTGCATGCACGTTTTCACACGATTGTCTCCGGTTGTACGACGGGATGTAGCCCGTGAATAACTATCGACTCTGTTCCGATACCGGAGCGGGGCCGCATTGTGTGACACACGGTGGAGCGTGCCGTTGCGAATATTCGTTCGTGTAACGTGCCCGAGCCATAGAAACTGCGATAAACCGTACCTCGTGCAGCAACTGCGGCGATTGCGAACAACCAGAGAAATTTGAAGCTTCAGCCGTCATACCGAAGCCCAAACCCCTCCTCTCGTCGACTCCGAACCAAAGTCTTGTCGATAACTGCCACGTACAGTGAATATACTATTTCTGCCGTGGAAAACCGCGGTACATCGGAATACAGAGTGATCGAAACCCGACTCGACAAAGTTGCTCCTCGGTCGCGGTTTCCATTAATTCTCTTTTCCGTCAAAACGTTGGTAAATTTATTTATTTTTCAATCTTGCTCAATGTTTCGCCAGAAAACACACACCCCGAGCGTCATCCAGACGGAATGTGTTTTCGCGGCAACTTTAATTACTTTTGCGTAATTAATGTTTCGTATCGATTACTCCCCATGGCTGGGAAACTGCGGCTGCATAACGAATTACCGTCGAGTTACGAGCGTGAAGGCCATTGGCGATCATGAAAGCGGCTTACGAATATACACACACACACATATATATATAACTATATATATATATATACACGTGGATAATGCGAATGGATGAATATAAATATAGGAATGTTACAAGTTCGTAATTGCGTTCGAGCACCTCACAATTTTTTTGTATCGCGCCATAAATCCTCCGTGACCTATAATTATTAGTTTATTACTAATCGTGGATTTCTGTTAGCGTTTCGTTGAACCGCTTTGTTTACGCCGTTATCATACCAATGATAATAATAACGATTATTATCATTATTTCGTAAGATCGATTTTTCTCTCACGCCCACAGGTCTCGGGTGTTGTTCGTTGCCCGGAAGTTGAGGCAGTTAAAGCCACATGGCCACTCCGTCGATCCTTCCCGCTACGGTCCCGAGTATTTATACTCGATAACATCCGGAGCGACGTCGGCCGAGTTCCATAGTTCCCGCGGCGCGAGAAAAAGACCGAATCGATCGTACAAGCAGAAGCGAGTTTTTTTTCGGGTCTATGCAAATTCGGCCGTTTCGACGTGACGTAGCTGGGATCCGGGTAGAATACGAGAGAGGCAATTTTAGATATACGTTTTTTTTTTACTATCGGCCCGCCGGCTACCAGATCGTTCGCGTCCGTGCGCGTAGTGTCCATGAGGGAGACTCTCGAGACCAGAGACAGATTTCGCGGCGAGCTCGCGAGCAGATCCACCGGGGAGTGCGCGTTCTATCTTGACGATGGAACGTGTTGCCCCAGAATCCGAGGCTCATGACCGCCGTTGCTAAATTAAGCTCTTACTACGAAGACGTTCCTCGTAACCGACGAAATAGTATTTAGTGTACACGGAGGAGGCCCGACGAAGTCCGAAGGAGCCGGCAGTACGGTACGCTTGCGTTCCGTGAGTTACGCACGTGTTACTACAAGTCCACGATGATTCCACGCTCAAACTACCCCGGGATGCACTCGTCGTAAAGGCATGTAGTAAACATCGCGGTTAACCATGGATACATTGAAGATGTAAACACTGGAGATCATGCGCGACAAATTATCTAAGTCAGTTGGGAAAAAAGAAAAATTATAGCCAATTCAATTTTTCTCACTGGATTGTCAGTCCGCGTAATCGAAACGCACGCGAAGTGCGAAGACGTGTTCAATGTCATAAATTATAGCGCCGAGCGTGTACGCTCGAGCGCGCGCGCGAGTTCACTTCTCACATCGTGAGATTTCAACCGGATTGCGGCGATTAATTTAAATTGCCGCGATTAATCGGTCAGGCTTGATCTGTACGCGGGGCAATTCGGTTGAGACGTCGGAGGCAAGTGTGTGCGCGTCAGTCTCGAGTATTCGAGTCGACCGGATAATATGTATGCTGCGTGTAGAAGCGTAAGTGTATCGGCGAGGCTTCGAACCGCTGATCCACCTACCGAAGCTATCGCATCCAGTAAGATAAACTACTGCGCGATCAGCGTACCATCGCGAATTACGTTGATATAGTTTATCGTAATTTCGATCGGATCAGCCGACCGGCAGCTTTGCAAACTACTTTAACGTTGCTACAATAATTTTGCACGCTACCTATGCTACGAAGCTTCCTAGGCTCCGCAGATTTACCATCTATTTTTGTCAGCCACCGAATTTCATCAGACTGCAAAAATAAATTGTATAATTAATGTACTGGAACTGGAATTATGCTTACATTAGTTACATTAATTGAACATTAATGTAACTTTTTTGTAAAATTAACATACCAGAAATTACAAATCTTTTACCTAAAATTGACTAACATTTTCATCAAAAATAAAAATGCTACTGTAAAATTGCAACGCACATGTGTTTTAAATTTCCGAAACAGTGTATGTAAAAAGCTCCCGGTATCGTTCATTAATTTTCGATGAAATTTTTCTTACTGTGTAGAATATAGTTTCCAATATAAATCAACCCAGTCGCAGATTGGCCGGATTTCGTCGTCTCACGTCGCAGAGTGTCGAGTGAAGGCATCAACCGCTCCTTCTGACGTCATCGTCACATAAAAAAAAAAAAAAAACATCAGCAGTAGAAGTCTCTTCGTGGTTGTCGGGAGCTCGCGCATGCAACTGTAGGGTCGCTCAGTGTACTCACTCGTGCTGCTAAATATAAGTAACACGCGGTTTCGTACCGCGTTACATGTCCGTCTCTTTTTCGCCGTGCCTCGTGTTATAATAGGTCCCTGCAACTTCGCTGCTGTGACACTGCATCCGCGTCATCCACATACGCCCTGTTACAGTCCGGCGTCTTGGAGTCACCGCACTCGCTCCTCCTCTCTGCCTCTCTCATATACTCCGAGCCTCTCGACACTTGCTCCCCGTTGCTCCTTTTTCCGTGATAGCCACTGCTCTTACCGCTCCATCAACAGCACAAAACAGCTTGCCACTCATGGACTTGCGGGGCAAGCTGTCCGCTTTGCACCGTTCTCCGGCACTTTTACTCTCGTCTCGTTACTCACGCGTCACTTACGGAATGAACCTTTTTTTCTTTTATCCGAGCTACAGCTGTTTTTTTTAATGTCGTATACGACCGAGCTGACGACATCGCCGCATTCGAGCCTATGAAATGTGTTCGGTGGAGCTACCAACTATTTACTTCGTCGAGACAAAAATCGTCACTGCCTTCCATCCGCAGCTGCATAGCTTCAAGGACAGAAACTTTTACTTTCGATCTTTCAATCTTCCGAATTATTTTTCAGCTGGACGTTTTTATTAATTTTTTCTTATCATTATCGATCCTTTTACCGCACTCGAGACATATCCGTGCCAAATGCGATGTATATGCATGAGAAAATATTTTCGGGATGACTCAGCACAGTGTTTCGCGATAGTAGGACACAATAATAGCCGGCGTGCCTCGAGCGACCGGCGAATCGTCCGAAGGCGCCCCGGCTCGTGTATTCGTTTCATTATCGAAAAAGCTGTCACGCGAACTTACATTTCGCTTACTTTGCACGACTGTTCGGGACAGCTGACGGAGGAACAAATCAACGCTCGTCGAGACGATCTGGGACACGGGAGAGTTTATTCTGCGAATTTTATACCGCTTTGTGTCGCTTACCCGATTTTCATTCTTGGAACGGGCTAGTTTGAGAATGAAGCGGAAAGAGTTGCCAAGTTCATTAATTATTAGGCAGTTTCTGGGCTTGCGGGATAGACGTAGCCAGTTCGAGGAAAATTAAACAAGAAAAAAAAATGTCTCGGTGCGAGTGAAAAATTTGTTACGTGTTTTCGATGATGCTTTCTAATTCGTATCGAGCTAGGTCGATACTCGCGTTACGTCTGGTATTCGCGCGTGTAAAATTTCCTCGCGGTGCGCATGCGCGGCTCCGAGCCTCGTAACGGAACTCTTCGACGTCCCGACCTCAACCGCGATGACGAGAGCGCGAGCCCGAGACGCGGGGGCGGTTGCAACGGTTCGCTGTCGAGCGAAACGCGTTTGTTTCGTTCGCTCAACTCGCCTACCGATCGTGGCAATTAAACGTAACTCGTTCGCCTCCGACACGAGCAACACACTCGACTGCTCTAGATCTCGATGCCGTTCCGAGAGTCTGGACTCTGCCTCGTTTTCCACGGGTCAAAAATTCATTGACGTTTCTTAGAGGATGAATCGAAGTTTTACAACACTAAAAAAATTTATCGCTCGGCGTTTGCGGTAGAGAGGCAGAAAGAAATAAATTAAACAAATCATTCGAAGGAAAATATTCGTGACAGCACGGTACGCTTTCACTCGACGCGGAACAATATTATCAAGCCGTTATTCATAATACTGCGGTATTTTCCCGACTGTATTTTGAAAGCCGGACGATTCACCTTTACGACCGGCCCGCAGTCGCGATAGGCGGAACGTTTTTTTTCCATCCGGTTGTACCAGACAGGACATAAAATATCGGCGACACTCGCAGTTGGTCGGTTGTTACGGTAGCCGTAGTTTAAAATTCACTTGCCATGGTGATGAAATGGAAGAGCGAACGAGAGGACGGGGGAGAGCGCGATAGCGAAGGATCGATAAAAAAAACCGCGTGGGTATGATTGCCTAGAGGAGTCTCTACCATTTCGCAGCAACAGCGAGTCGAGAGTAAATACCGCGGTTACTGCGCAGGGAGGAGTGCACGATACCGACAATTATAAAACCGTACGACAAAATGGGACAGTCATCGACATCCTGGCGTCTCGCTCCATCCAATGATTTTAAATAGGCCAATGACTGTTCGGAGAGGGATAAACCCTGCCGCTCAGCCAGCGGGTACGAGAAGGCTCGCTCGAGTCGGTGTTGAATAGCGTCGGGAGCCGGGGCTGTTAATGGTACGGGGACTGCCTTGAAAACGCGTAATGCACCTCGCGGGAGCGAGAGGAAAAAGTATAAATAAAAATCAAATGAGCGAGGTGGAGAAAGAGTGGCTCGGCTTTCGCCATCAGCAAACTCAACATGCTCCCCGACTAAGACGACAACGACGACGACGTCGATGACGATGACGATGACGATGACGATGACGATGACGATGACGATGACGATGACGACGATGACGATCACGATGATGATGATAGTGATGGTGATGATGGTCATGATGATAATGATAACGATGATGATGATAGTGATGGTGATGATGGTCATGATGATAATGATAACGATGATGATGATGATGGAACTGGGGGCTACCTTGAAAACATGATTTCATCCGAGCGAGCTTAGCCTCTCTCGCCCCCGCCACGTAATAATCTTTCATGAATCTTTGTACTCAGCCGGTTGCGAACCATGGACCCCGTGTCGCGATCTCTATCTACCTGTATTCAATTCGTTTGCGTACGGCACAAGTATCATTATCCTCGAGTGGCGAGGAAAGGCTTTGTGATCTCGCTTTTTTTTTTGTTTGTTTTTTAGTGTTTTCTTTAGTCATTCATCCTGTTGCTCGGCGCTTCAAGGTCCGCAGCCTTTCACGATGTCTTTTTACTAGACTCCGGGACTATCATTCTCGTAGAGCGCTTTTGAATCATCGAGATTCTGCTCCCTTTCCCCATGAAGATAAAAATATATCGAAAAAGTATATACGAAATACATCGCAGCCAGAAACGGACCTGAAGAATTTCAACTCGGCAGAAGTTGTCAGGCTCTGCATCATCAATCGAGTATACATACTCGTGAACGATATATGCTGAGGAACGAATGACGCGACTTCTTCAAAGCGTCAAAGTTATAATGCGCGTACCTGTGCGGTGGTATTGCCGAGACGTCTCCCCCCTGTCGACTTTCACTCCTCTCGACTTCGACGAGAATGTCGTTGCGCGAGACTGACTAGCATGCGCGCCCTGTGTACGCACCTACACCGGAGTGTTATTGACATGCGTGCACACACACGAAGCGGCGGGCGAATAATTTTAATGAAGTAAATTATTCAAATGAATTCGCCTCTCGGCTCTACAGTGATACACGGGCCTCTATGACTGCGCGGTAATATAAGAAGGTGTTGCGTATACACATACTCGCACGCTTTCACGATCGCAATCGAAGCGTTGGGAGGTTCGTTGCCGTCGGTTCATTTTTTTTTTTATTCAAACAGCAACGAAACACCAGCGATGCCTGATTCCTCCTGAATTCGCAACAAGATTAACACAGCGGGAGATCCTCACCCTTAACATGTTTTCGTGCGTGTATCACGAAATTTCGTTTCACGGTCGTTTGTTTCCTTACTGGTTGCATCTTCTTTTTGTTTTGTTTTCTTATACTTATTCTTCCTCGCGAGTCTCCGGAGAATCTCGATGCGCGCTATTGCCTTGCTCGTCCTGGCTCCGTTCCAAATCGTAGTACCAGCGTTTCATGGACTCTGTGTGCACAGTATACCGGATTGGGTATACATATAGTGTAAATACGCCCGTTGTGCGCCTGGAATACCCTTTCCGGCTCGACGGGACACAGAGAAAGATATCGTGTGTGGAATCGAAAGGTTTTCGGAATATCTTGCGGCGAACCATCGCTTTCACGCTTCGAGAGATTACCCAGTTCCGTTAGTTTCGGCTTCATAAATCGTGAAGTATCTTCTCTTTAACGACGCGAACGTGTCTCGTACGTTGCAGAGAAGATTTTCAGCTACTTCGCGTGTTCGTGTGGGAAATCTACTAATGGTAGTTATCCTGTATGCATATGCGACTCGGTAGAATCTCGAGTTGATTGCGCAACAGAAACACGGCTTATTAATTCGTCGGCGGAATCGGGTCCTTATCTCCTGGCTGAAACCACCGGCCGGAGAGAACACACAGGAAACGCGAGTGCTATATAGGTTCGGCTGCTGCCGGTGCTGCTACCAGTGCTGTTGGCTGAACGTTGCATGCAGATTGGATCGGAACCCTTCCCTCTTGCACCGATTACGCCAGAACCGCTGTAAACGATTATTCTCCGAGCTATCACCGAGAGTTGTTGCCTTATAAACATATATAGGGGATATCTTCAAATACAATGAAGTTCGTTCGGCTGCGGCCAGAGTTTTTTTATTTACTGTCCAGCGATAAAGGAAATCGTGAGATGTTTAACAATTATTTTGAACACCCGCGAAAAATTGCGGTAAGTGGCAAAATGGGACACCTTTCACCGTCACTGCGAGAACTGGCTTTTTTCTTACTTCACTTCTGAGTGAGAATTTTTGATGTTTTTTTTTTAATTCGACTGTGGCCTTATAATAGCTTTTCAACATTCCCAACTTTCGATGGGGTGTCTGAGAGGGTTTTTTTTCATACCAATAAAATATTGTATCTTCCCACGAGTTTGTTATACGAATAGTCGAGTTGATATTGTCTGTGTATATGTGAATTTTACTCGTGTGAGGAGGTTTCTTCCCTTCGATGGTTTGTACCTGATCCAGGCGAACAATGGCGAACGTTTCCACGAAACCGATCGTAGAACCGGTCTCGCAAGGCGAATAGGTATAGCATCGTAGTTTATAGTGTTGTTGCTATATGATATTAGTTATACCTACGCGTCGAAGCAAATTCACTCGTACACAGGAGAGTAGATTCAGTCGGCTCGTTAATTCGACAGCGCGGTGAATCGGAATAAGCCTTGTGTGCATGGGCAAAACAGGCTCGAGTCTTCGGCTTGGGATTAAGCTTTTTTTATGTCCCTCGAAGAATTGGTTAAAATGGTCTGTTTTACCCCGCGTGCCGTATAAATCCCGTATATACCCAACTTTCTGTACGGTTGTATGCTTGTCGGGACGCAAATTGTTTAGGTTTGTCTTGAATGAGCCTCCGAGCGTGTCGGGTCGATGCTAATTGAAGCTGTGTACTTGTACTCGTGACTGAACAGACTCCGCTCGTAGTTTGAGGAGAAAAAAAATATTGACGTTGGCACGAAAAAAAAAATCTCATCGGGCAAAATTTTCCTGTACTTCTTCTATCCACTAAAACTTGTTATACGTCCAGGCATCGAGTGCTCGATAAACGATGCATCTTTATTTATTTTATCTCTCATTCTCGGCTCAACAATTTACTTATCGCGAGCGGGCGCGGTCTTTGCAGAAAGAACCGCGACCGCGTAGGAGAACTCAAAGCGATAGAGCAACAGGTTTTTTCAGGTGTGTCGACGTAGCCCAACCGCGCGAGACTCAGCGTACGCGCAAGAGTATCTCCTTGACAGAAACTTAAGGACTCACCTGTAGATATTCTCGCGAGCATAAACTTTACCCGCGGAAACTGCCTGTACACGCTCGGGAGAGTTGTACGTATTCCATGAATACGTTTGACGTCCTCATAAATATATTCAGGAAAATAATCTTCCGGAAAGCCCCGGAGCTTCGGAGATTAAATCCGTGCGAGGTCAGATATTTTTATTGTCAGCTATTAGATCGGCGAACCTTTCGTACACAAAGTAGAGCAGTGCAAAACGGACCATTTTTAGTAGACAAAAGGGTTTCATTGCAAGCAGAAAACTCTTCAACATTGTAACTTATAAACGGTACATAAACCCTCGGGAGTTTTTTTTATCGAACGAAAACCGCTGGTGAATGGTATAAAAATATCTCTACCTTCGCGCACAATGAGAGTCCTCGTTCGTCCGGTCAATCCGGGAAAAACTCGTTTCGTTGGTTTTCAACTTTGCGAAGTTCTTTTCGGAGAGCACGGAGAGACCGAGGGCAGAGGGGAATCTAGCTGGAGTGAATTGGGGAGGACCCTCGAGAGAATTCACTGTCGTATACCATGCTCGAGCCCGGAGAGGTCTGGCGCTGTATAGAACACCTCGGGTTATCCGGTATTCCGCGCGCGCCCAAAGTCCGCGCCCGCTTCGTTCAGGGATTCGTAACTCGTCCGTGAACCAGAATGCGGGTTTCGTCCCGCGTACGCATAGGTACATACCTGGTAGACACACTTGTAACCGCGTACGCGTCTGTATACACTGAAAAATCGAGAATCGTCGCCGCTTGGAAACGAGATAGGTCCTGCACTATCGGGGAATACCGAATGGCAAAAGAAATTCGAACGGAGTCGAGTTCACTGTGCGGAAGATAGGAAAAAAAAATAGAATCAACAACCAAGCCTCTGGTCTCAATGGGCGAAAGTTCGATCTCGATCTCTACGGCGACCTGAACTCTCCGAGAGTCTGGCGAAATGCGGTTGATCCAATTGTGTCTGTCGGAAAGATAGACGTGAGCGCCTCGAGGCTGTACAATCATTTTAGATTCCCCATTGGAATACGGGGATGCACACGTTTATTTTCCGAATGGAGAAACTTTGATCTTTTCGTGAGAAACTTCGGTCGAACTGGTGGGAAAAAAGTACCAAGATTTAATAAACGATATAAAAAAACGTCTAATAATAATAATCTTTTTTCTCGATATCTCGATAACTCACGTTGCAGCTGGTGCTAATAAATAATTGCATCGAAATTCCTCAGAATAATCGACCACAGACGCGACGATCTTTCACGCTATATCGTCGGTCGCGCGAGACTTACACCTGTGCAAAGAGGCACGATAGTGTCTCCTTCGGCCTCCCAGGAATTTTCCTCCAGGCGCGCATAGTTCGCCGTTTCCAAACATACACAGAGCCGGTCTTAGCGCGATTTCCGAGACGCTTTCCCGCCCGCGACGACAACTTTTCCCTCGGCTCTCCGGGAGTCTTTACGAACAATGACCCAGCGCCTTGAACGCGTCGATGTCGTACTAAAAATTCCATCGTGTATATGCGCGCAGAAGAGCGAGAAAGATAAGGGGAATTTTTACGAAAGACAGATAGAGACAGAGACAGAAGGTGCGAAGTAGGAAAAGCCGGAGACGCGCTTCGTTCTCTCGCCATTGACCGCTCTCGTCTGGCGACCGCGTGCCGTCCGAGTTGCTCGGAATGCGCCGCCGGGACACCGGGAACTTCCTGTTGCTCTTCAGGGCCGGCGAGAGTTACTGCCCGACTGCTAGTCTCGTGACGCGATCACGCCAACTACTGTACGACGTATCCGGTCTCCATCAACCTCCGCCGCTCGCTCGCAACATTATATATCGACGACGAGAGATCATCGTTCTCTCCTCTCGTACGGAGCGCGCCACGTCGGATTGTCGGGACGCTCGGCTTTCTTAATAAATTGATTGGTTCCACCGGAAAGCCATACATCCACGACTTTGCGATGGATTTCGTTTCTCGTATCCACTATACGATCCGATATCCTACTGGCTCGAACATACGAAACCGACTCTACCCGAGAGTAAAAGGTGCAGCTTACCAAACAACTCAAAACGTAAATTTCTGCGTTGTGAGTGGATATAACTCACATTCCCATCACTCTTCCCTGTATTTCGTAATAAATAAATTGTGAAAAACTTTTTTTTTCGTCTCGGTAGCTGAAGATATGTGGATAATGGAGCAGAGTCGATTCTTCACAGTTTGCTCGAAATAAAGAGTCCAGTGATTGCAATACCGGAAGTGGTCCGATAGCCTACCGATGATTCATTCTCCATTGATGATGCCGCCCAGATACATCCCGAGAGAATCGTACGGTCAGGGCGCTCTCGCGGAGATTGGAAACGATCTTTTTCTGCGGCTGCTGTTGCTCTCGGTTCGAAATTTTGCGCACACAGTGCCGTGGAGCACAGAGCCTTTTGCCGCGGAGCGGGAGAGGTATAATACGTACCGCAGCGAGTGCGGCTGACTAATAGCCACGGTAAGTGGAACGCAGCCAGTGGAAACGGGCCGTACGTGATCGGACGAACTCGGCCACGCGTTCGGTGTGCCGAGAGAAAATACCGCGTGGTATATCCAACAAGTACACCTCTTATTTCTCCGCGTGTAGCTCTTAATTTTCCATCGGGATGGCCACTCCGTGCCACCGGCGAAGAGTGATGATTAACGATCGTTTCGTTCGATAAAAAAATAAATAAATATGTATCGTCGTGCATTCCTCGCAAGCTGTCGACGATGCGTGAGCTTCGAGGTTTAACCGGGTATCGATTGAACGTATCAATGGGCAGGCTGAGTGTTGGAAAGGCGAGAAGTGTAGTCGGACAGAGAAACCATACGAAAACTAAGAGTAGAGATTACACGGCTCCGAATTCGACCTTGAATTATCGGAAACGATGACGCGGGTTAACTTGGCCAGATTCGATAAATCGGGTCATTCTCGCTGGAAGAGATTTCGCATACGTGATCATCGCTTCTTCAATTTTTTTTGTGTTTACGACGAACCGTATTTACGACTAGTCAATATGGAAATATTAATAAACAGTTTGTTAAATGTAAATGATCTTTTCTTGACACGTGTCTCTCTGCGCCTCCGACCAATTCCCCCGGCCGTGAGTTAAACAATGTCCGTGAAACGAAACGTTTCGCTTTCCGTCACCGCCGAGTCCAGCACCGAGGCAACCTTTCGTGTTGTGTTCTAATTAAATCTCACACCGATCCGAGAATTATCCTACCGTCCGATCCGCCAGTCTTCTTCCATCTCCGAGCTCGAATTCTCCTGTGCGTGATTTTCGTACGGTATCACATCTCGACGTTTCTCGTTTATTCGTACAATTATAGTCGGACGGGTCCTGGGTTTTCATACCACTGTCTATCCGTCGATTCAACGCCTGGGAAATGGACCTCGTGCGATTCGAAGGGTGAGAATTCAGGATGAGAAGGGGAAAAAGATCCGTGGCTAGGACCCGATAGGAGGACAGAGCGGGGCAGAGTGAACTGGGTGAGGGGTAGTGGAAGGATCAATATGCATCCCTCCGCCCGCGCGGGCGGACGAGGGTGAAACGGCGCCGGGCGCGCGAAGCCGGATGTTGGAAAAGCCAGATTCGCCATTCAGGACCACCCCTGTGCTTTCCTACCCCCCGGGCAATAGATTACAATCTCGTACAATGCTCTATAATTCTTCGGCGTAATTTAATAAACTAAAAATAGACGGTGAACTAGAACGGATCTGGAGCTGCTATATTTGGTCCGTTCGATCGGCGACATCCCTGTTCGAGGATTAATCTCCTCGAGGTATGTAATGTGTATCCTTCATCGCATGTTGGGAAAATTTCGATTTAAATAAACGAACGGCGACTCTTATTTAGAATCCATGATGGAAGTTTCACACTCGACTATTTACTGCTTGGAATCTTTTTTTAAAACATGTTTCGATCTACACAGCAAACTTAATTACGAGTTCAGATCCACCGGTTATATACACATAAGCGCGCTGGCCAAGTGCTCGTTACGCGTACACAAAAACGATTTAAATGCGATTTGCCACTCGTTGGATAGGTCATTTTTTTTTCTCGTCCGGTGAGCGACTTCCGGTCAATCGTCGATGGTTAAGATTCGAGCGGCAACGACGCAACATCTCTCAGTTGTTTTTAAGTATCGCTGAAGTGCCATCGTCATATTCCCAGCGCTTTTTCAGCTCCCTGTAGTTTTTTTTTCTTTTTTTCTTCAACATTGACAAAGGGGGATCTACGTTACGTAGGGTTTCATGTGTCGTAACGGTATCTCTACGATCGTCTAAACGTTCGAGGAGATCTGTACGACCTTCGAGTATTACGTACAACGATTACTAAAATATATATCTATCTGTAGATGCGAGTCGCCAGCCGTTATGAGCTATTCGTGTGAAATCCAATATTCAAGCGTGTCCTCGCTCTGATTCTTTCGCTTCTACGCAAGTAGTAACGTGAAAGGCGATTGATTCAATAGCAAATTAACGCGAGAAACATAGTCGAGTGTAGTAGCGATAGTGAAACATAGTGTATTCCCGTGAGCTATGCGAGAGATCGTTGACGAGAAATTCGTCCGCAATTAAGAGGTCAATGTTTGAAATCGAGTGGACAAGGTCGAGTTTCGTCTTCGCTCTCGTTTTCCTCTATCAATTTTACTTGTCGATGTATCAAAGGAAAAAAAATCACTTATAAATTTACACTCGATTTCTTGAATGAAGAAAGAAAATATTTACACATCTAAAAAAAACATTTCTTATCCGCAAAGCTTATTTCTTGTTGACTTAACCTTCTTTTTTTTTGGTCAACGAACTTTATCTTTTATTGTCTTTAATTAATAAACTTGTGAAAATAACAAGGGAAATTGTTAAATAAATAGAACAAAAAATCGTGGTCATTCCTGAACGAGAAGTGGTTGTTGAATGCACGAACCTTTTCTACACTGTAATATTAACGGTGAATGAAATAAAACATGATATGATCGACGGTTATAGCGGCGTTCTCATGGTCTCCTTCCTCTTCCGTAGGTCACGTACTCCGCTGACCTAGCAATAGAGATCCCGGGCAATCTGAGCCAAGGCGGTTCCTGGTACCGATTGGACTACAGCCCCGGCGTCGGTTATCCACCACCGAACACAACGATAGCGGCAACGGATATCGGCGACGTTATAAAGTTTCGCGATGGTCTCGCCGGTACGAAGTATGAGTTCTGGCTCTACTATAGCAACGGAACCCTCCACGACTGGTTGACATGGACCGCTTCGATCACGACAGGTAACAAGCCGATATCTAATTATATATCTATACAGCATTTATGTTACGTGCACCGAGCAATCCTCTGTATAAAATTTAATCACCCGTCGCTCCGTTTACGTAATTCCTGAGTCGATGATGTGATAATCATAGTCGGTGTGTTACATAAAATATCGATACTCGAACCGAATATATATATATATGTAGGGAAGGCCGGGGCGAGATGGACTAGTGAAAAATCAGCCAGGCCACCCTAAAATTATAAAAATAAAAAGAAAAACCTGGAAGGGAAAAGATAAAAAGCTTTTGTGGGTAATGACAGAATAGGAAAACAAAGCAAAATGGAGCATCCAAAAAATTATTATACTTCTTTATTATCAAGCATGTCTGACTGTCTTAAAAAAAATTGGATTCTCGGAACCGGAAGTTGTGTATCCCGTAGATGACCCCACTGCATTAAGAACTTTATCGTTGATGGGTAGAAGTAGGAAAACTCAAGATGTATGGATAGTTCAGGCGGGGCTTAAGAAAAGTGAACAATTTGAGGGTTGGCCGTCTCGCCTAGGGCTAGGTAGGCCGTCGTAGCCGGCTAAAATATCTTATCCGGCTAATGGATTTTATAGTTTGGCTAGCTAATTCGTTTTTGCCGGCCAAGCTATATTAGCCAGCTAGGCTAATATATTCTTGGAATTTTTTGTCGAATTTTTATTTTTTTTCTAATGTTACCTGCATCGTATTCCGAAGTATTTTCGCCCGCTGAACATGAATCCGCCTGCCTTTTTGGCCTAAGCTACAATGCGACATTAAGGGGCTCGATTTTATGCACGAACAATCGTATTTTTGGGTTTTCAATGGAAAATATTGGGTTGGGCATAAAGTAATTGTTATATTCGTGATCAACGGGAAAAAAATATATCGAATATAGCTTTGAAACAAAAAAAAATCGAATGAACGACGATTTTTCAATGTTTGAGCCAATTTTAGAAAAACGTCGATTTTCGGGATTTTCAAACGTCGATATCTCAGCAGCCAATGGAGGTAGGGAAAATCTAAGGTGCCCATCGTGTTCTACGGGAAAAAATACAAAATATAGGACATTGTCCGAAGTTTTAGAATCGTTTTATTGTGCCATTTGAGAACGTTGAAAAACGCAAAAAATGGACTCGAAAGGGGTAGCCTTGCAATTTTTTTTTCCTTTTTTTTTAATAACTGCCACGTATTCCGACGTATTTTTGCGCGCTGAAAACGAATCCGCTGGCCCTTTTGGACTAAAGTACAATGAGACATTAAGGGGCTGGATTTTATGCACGAAATTATACACGATTTTATGCACTTGGCCGGCTAAAATAGCTTGGCCGGCTGAAACGGATTAGCCGGCTAAGATGGCTTAGCCAGTCAAACTATAAAATCCATTAGATTTTATAGTTTATATAAGATAAGATATTTTAGCCGGCTAGGCCGGCCTATCTGTACAGCCCCAGTTTCGCCCCAAATATTTTTTTTCGGACCTGTTTTAAAACCTGTGAAAATATCATTGTTGGATGAAAAACTATAAATTATGCTTTCGGCAGCGTTGTAGCCCTGCATTATTTGCTTTGGCGGCTAAGCTCGCCCCGGTCTACCCTACAGATAGTAATATTCTGATCGACCGGATTAATCCAACGGGATTACAATAGTCAGGGGAGGTCTCACGAGAATTATGAATAATTTATATCTCGAAGATTGAATAATATCTCAATAACATTGAATAATTTTATTTTTCTCCAGCTCCGGATCCACCGTCGAATCTAACGGTCGGCGTGCGAAACGGCAAGACCGCGATAGTCTACTGGGCACCGCCCTCGCAGGGTAACTACTCGGGCTTCCGGTTGAGGGTCCAGAGCTTCAGCGATGCCGGAAATCCGAGAACCAGCGTCATTCCCGCGGACGCTGTTCCCTATACCCTCAGGGATTTGACGCCGGGAGCTACGTACTCGTTGCAGCTGTTCACCGTTCTCGACGCCAAAGAAAGCGTTGCTTATACAAGCAGAAATTTCACAACGAGTAAATTTTCGATTTCTCATCCTTATCGGAAACTCTCGAGAATCGGGAAAATATTAACAGCCTGTTAATTCGTTCAGAGCCCAATACCCCGGGAAAATTCATCGTGTGGTTTCGCAACGAGACAACGCTTTTGGTACTCTGGCAACCACCGTATCCAGCGGGTATCTACACTCATTACAAGGTCAGCATAGATCCTCCTGATGCAATTGAGTCGGTGTTCTACGTGGAGAAGGAGGGCGAACCGCCCGGACCCGCACAGGCTGCGTTCAAGGGTCTCGTACCAGGTAAAAAAAAAGAAAAAAAAAGAAATTAAACTATATTCATTCACAATTTTGAGCATTTCGAATAAATTTTTTTTTTTACAGGCAGAGCTTACAACATATCAGTACAGACCGTCTCGGAGGATGAAACTTCGGCACCGACGACCGCACAGTACAGAACGGTTCCGCTACGTCCGCTGAACGTGACTTTCGACAAGTCTTCCGTCACGTCAAGCAGTTTCACCGTATACTGGAATCCTCCGAACGGTACATCGGAATTTGACAAATATCAGGTATCGTTGGGCGGCAATCGACGACTCTCGCCGGTAACGATTAATCGGGACGAGGAGAGCCAGTGGGAGTTCAAGGAACTCGAAGCAGGCAAAACTTATCAAGTCGTCGCGAAAACGGTCTCCGGCAAGGTGACCAGTTGGCCGGCCAGCGGTGACATAACTCTGAGTAAGTGTAAACGATGTCGACGATTCAATTTGCCGCAATTAATTATCGCGAGACATCTAATCTACGTACCAATATTTTGTGGATACGTTTTCAAGAACCCAAACCACAAGTATATGCACAAAAATTAACTTTTTTTTTCTATAGAACCATTACCGGTGCGTGACCTCCGAGCGGAGATCGATGAGAAGACGGGGATGCTCGAAGTGTCTTGGAAACCGGAGAACGGCAGTACTCAGGACAGCTACAAGCTTCAATATCACGAGGTCGAGACTACCATCGGAGGGGACAGCAATACTCTGATCACTAACAAGACGCGGGTAATCATCCGAGCGATAAAATAATAAGATTTAAGCCTGGCTCTTTAACGAATAATTTATACGCAGGTCACTCTCGAAGCTCTTTTGCCGGGACGAAATTATTCCATCATCGTTCAAGCTATAAGCAACAAAGTTGAATCCAACGAGACCGTTCTGTACCAAGTAACGAGACCCTCGAGTCCGATAATCGAGGATCTGAAGTCGATCGAGAAAGGTCTGAACATCTCGTGGAAGAGCGACGTTAATTCGCGTCAGGAAAAGTTCGAAGTCACCCACAATAGAAATGACACCGGCGAGAGTGCCACAACGTTAACAACAGAATCGCACATAATTCTCGAGGATCTTTATCCGGGTGCTGGGTACGAGGTGAAGGTCTTCGCCATCAGTCACGGACTTAGAAGCGAACCTCATGATTATTTCCAAGCTGTTCGTGAGTGAAACTTTTATGCCCTCGCGATTGAAAACAATAAAAAGCGAACGAACCCGGGAGAACATTCCCTCTCAATTTCATTCTACTCATTAAAAACATGATACATCTTTTCTCACCTTTCTCTAACAATTTTTTTTTCTCAGTACCACATCCGCCGCAACACCTGCGCATAGAGAAAGTAACGAGCAACACGGTTGTAGTACACTGGGCTGGTCCCATTGAATCTTTGTTCTCGGAGTACGCGATAAGATATCGCACCGAAGATGATCCGCGATGGGAGAAACTTCCGAGTGTCAAGGTCACCGAGGCGGAGGTCGCCGATATGACGCCTGGAGAAAAATACACGATTCAAGTTAATACTGTCAGCTTCGGGGTCGAAAGTCTTTATCCTCTTCAAGTCAATCACACCGTCCGTAAGTTAATTTTATCTTTGCGCTGTCCAATATTATCGTTAACCGTCAGCGGAACGTCCAATAAATAACTAAATAAATTTTAGGTCCCAATCCGGTGCTGAACGTAACGCCGATCGTTGATTCGACGAATGTGACGCTTGAGTATCCTCGCCCGGAAGGTCGAATAGAGACTTACGTGATAAAGTGGTGGCCCGTGGACAATCCCGACGATTCTCGAACGAAGAACGTCAGCGAAAGCAGCGATTTCTCGGATGTGACCTACGACGACAATTCCATACGTACGGAGAGAATACTCGTTGGCGATTTAATGCCAGGTGTCGAATACACCTTTACGATCTTTACCGTGTCCTACGATCTCGTCAGCGATACGATAAATCTGACAACCAGAACCAGTGAGTAATCCATGCTCGATGCATATTTGTATGTAGAATTTTTGAACCTTCTTTTTCCAGTCTCTAAAGAATGCCGTAGAATTGTATTAACGCATGAGATTGTCGATTTTTCTTTTGCTACCATTGCATTTTTATCGGGCCATTTCGATTGCCCACTTACACACGGCCCAAACAACGTTCCGGAATCTCTATCGTATCTCCGATTCAAAGTCTGTTACGAGCTCAGTTACGAAGGCTTCGAGACACGATACAGGGTGAGGTAGAGCATTTTTTTTAACCAAATTACTCGAATCTAGTGCCGCTGATACAATCGGAAGTGGTGGTCGTCGTCGATCGAGACTTGCCTGATTCTCTGACCCTTCGATACACACCGACGCCGAAACTTTCGTCGAGATTCGATCTCTACCGCTTCCGAATCAGCGACGACTCCAACACTACCAAGGAACGTCTGGTGGACGAAACCGATACAAAGGTCACGTTTATCGGTCTGATACCCGGAAGACTCTACAATGTAACTATGTGGACCGTCAGTGATAACGTCGAGAGCCGGCCACTCGTCAGGCAGGACAGGCTTTGTAAGTTATTTCTCAGTCACGTTAAGCACGACGTCACTATTATTTATCACAAATTTATTTCTATCGAGTCTCGATCGATCCATCTCTCTCGTTGCAAACAACGCGAGAGCCTCGTCACGTATGTATTCTCTGTGTGGAGAACGAAGTTGTGTCATGATTCGTTTCGCTGCACGTTGATCGTTAATCTTAGTAAGAAAATCTTTACAGCACATCTTCGCAGGAGAGTTTTTTTTTCTAATAGAGTCATACGAATTCATTTTTTGCAGATCCAGAGCCTATAACAGCGATTCACGCGATCGACGTTAATGACACGAGGATAACACTCACTTGGGATGTGCCTCGCGGTGAGTACGACGCATTCGAGGTCCAGTACATCAATAGCGACGGTGGCTACGTTCAGAACATCACTTCTCTCAACGCTATAACCATATCGGAGCTGAAACCTCACAGAAACTACACTTTCACGCTGGTGGTTAGATCGGGTTCGGAGTCGAATTATCTTAGAAGATCGAATCCCTTGAGCGCTAGTTTCACGACGAGCGAGTCATATCCTGGCAGAGTCGAGAAATTCCATCCAACGGATATTCAACCGAGCGAGATAAGCTTCGAATGGTCTCTACCGAGACAGGAGCAAAACGGTATAATCCGAAGATTCAGCATAACGTATGGACTGGAGGTGAGGATTTTTTTGGGGTAATTATTTTTTTGTTGTGACGAAAAGATCGTTTCATCAATTGATTCATTGATTTCAGGGCTCGACGCATACACAAGTGCGGAATTTCACGCCCAACGAATCACGCGGAGTTATAAAGTCACTGATACCCGGCAAGACTTACATCTTCAGAATCCAGGCCGAAACGAAGATCGGCTACGGTCCCGAGGCCATATGGAAGCAAAAGATGCCGATCCTGGCTCCCCCGAAGCCATCGACACAGGTTGTACCTACCGAAGTGTGCAGGACCAGTACAACTATACAGATACGATTCCGTAAGAATTACTTCAGCGAGCAAAATGGCGCTGTAACATCGTACACGATAGTCGTTGCGGAAGACGACAGCAAGAATGCTTCGGGACTGGAAATGCCCAGCTGGCGAGACGTTCAGGCTTACAGTGTCTGGCCACCGTTTCAGGTACAATGCAACGAATTTTCTAAATTACCAATATTTTAAAAAAATATATGGACAATGTCTCCTGGGCCGTATATTATCCACACGCGTACATTACCAATACTTCTAGTAGAAAAATAAATTACCCGTTTTTTTAATCTCTCTGCGTGACTAATCCTACGAGAAAGAAGTAAAAAAAACTGATCTAGTCGATACACATGTATCCATGCTCGACACACAGATTATTGAATGGAACATATATTCATACTGAATGCTACGCGAGTGCACGAGGGAAGAAAAAAACAAACTCGCCAAATAATTAATTCAACGAATTATTCCGAGCAAACTCGTTAAGTTGCACGATCACGTTCGTATTGCGTACTCAACGGATTTACATCGCGCGATCGTCGGCGCAGTTCGTACATCTCAGTTCGACGCGATAGTTACGTCGGCTTCCGCAAAACTGACACGCAACGAAGAGAGATGAAGTGACACAACGTTTCTAGTTCGATATTTTAGTTACTTCCATTCAGGTGGAAGTGCAAGTTTAGTAAGGTTCCGTAGCTCTTTTGAGCTTTACGAACAAAGCATTAAGCAACGATTATGGACACTATTACAAATCTTATTTCGAACACCGGTAAAATAATTCGGAAGGTGATTCTTCGGCAAAGCTCACATATGTACTATCTTCAAAACAGACATGTTTATCTCTTGCGCCACTTTGACTTTTTATGCGGTAATTATAATAAAAGTTGAATTAATTAGCATATTGGATTAATTGTTCTTTTTTGTCCATTTTTTTTCTAGGTGATGGAGCCGTACTATCCTTTCAAAAATGGCTCGGTCGAGGACTTCACGATAGGCACGGAGAATTGCGACAACAAAATCGGTTACTGCAACGGACCGCTGAAATCTGGCTCGACTTATCGAGTCAAAGTTCGAGCATTCACTGCTCCGGACAAATTCACGGACACGAGTTACAGCTTTCCCATTCAGACAGGTGAGTGGGCTCGTGCGAATTATGATGATTTCTTGTGTCTCGTTATCGTTACGTTATTAATAAATATCGGGTTGGAGGGTGACGTTAAATGTCAACAAAATATGACGCTATATACTGTACGTTCGTTTATATACCGTGTGCTAAACGTCTCTCTAAATTCAAACCTCGTCGTTTCTTGTACATGTCTCGCCTAAGGATTGCTGCTGGCAGGTGAGAAAGATTCATGCCAGTAGGTCGCGGCATACGGAACTCGTACATTATCCAGTGAAAAAAAATTCCTCTTTCCCTGGTGAATTTAATTTAATTGACCTTCTCCGTGCAGATAAGGACAACACTGCCATCATCGTCAGTGTCACAGTGCCATTGGTAGTGCTCCTGACGATTTTAGCCATCGGATTGTATATTCGACGTAGACGAAGCCAGGGCAGAAAGACTACTGAGACCAGAGCAACGGACAACTTGTCGTTGCCTGACAGTGTTATTGAAACGAGGTAGGTACGGGATACGATTTCACAGATTTTACTGTGAAACGTGCCCATTTGCGTAACAGATCGGCACGGCATTTTTTATTTATTTCATTTCATTTTCTTTTTTTTTATGAATTGGTTTTAATAAAATGTATTTTTATTCATCCCCAGTCGACCTATCAGAGTCGAAACTTTCGCCGATCACTACCGGATAATGTCGGCAGATTCGGATTTTCGTTTCTCCGAAGAATTCGAAGAACTCAAACACGTGGGAAGGGATCAGGCTTGCACCGCAGCAGATTTGCCTTGCAACAGGCCGAAGAATCGCTTTACGAATATTTTACCCTACGATCACAGTAGATTCAAGCTTCAGCCGGTCGACGACGAGGAGGGCTCAGACTATATAAATGCAAATTACGTTCCGGTAAGCTTCTCTCGCGTGGCCCTCTAATTTCCCTAAACTAATTTCCCTAAAACCCGTTGCATCTCTCGGAAGGTTAAATATTTAAACTCTTCTGCCCTTTAATCTCGTTTATAACAGGGCCACAATTCACCGAGGGAATTTATCGTAACTCAAGGTCCTTTGCACTCCACGAGAGACGATTTCTGGAGAATGGTGTGGGAAAGTAACAGTCGAGCGATTGTTATGTTGACGAGGTGTTTCGAAAAGGGTCGCGACAAGTGCGATCATTACTGGCCTGAGGCTACGTTACCCGTATATTATGGAGATATCAGTGTCACGATCCTCAACGAGGCAAGGTATCCGGACTGGAGTATCACCGAGTTTATGCTATGCAGGGTAAGATAATATTTAAAGTTCTTATATAAGATCGACGGCTTAAAAGTTCTTCTGATATTATTTATTTATTGTTTATATGATGATATTTATGTGAAATAAGTGAAGGATAACTATCCTAGCTCTAACAGGCGTGCTAATGGAGACAACGCACTGGGAGACATTGAAGGAAATTGATAAGAATTATTTTGCTTATTCAGGGTGACGTGAAGCGGGTAATCCAGCATTTTCACTTCACAACGTGGCCGGATTTCGGTGTGCCGAGTCCGCCGCAAACTCTCGCAAGATTCGTGAGGGCATTCAGGGAACGAGTTAGGCCCGATCAGAGGCCGATAGTGGTTCATTGCAGCGCTGGCGTCGGCCGCAGTGGAACGTTCATAACTCTCGATAGGATACTTCAACAGATTCTCGTTTCCGACTACGTCGATATATTCGGTATAGTTTGGGCGATGAGAAAGGAACGCGTGTGGATGGTACAGACCGAACAGCAGTATATTTGTATACATCAATGTCTGCTCGCGGTTCTCGAAGGCCAAGACACGACGGGACCACCCCGAGAGATTCATGACAATCAAGGCTTCGAAGGTACCAGCTAAATTACAATTTTTTATCCTAATATACAATTTTGGATTTTTTTTTGTAAAAGGAGTCTAATTTTTTATCGTGTTGAAGATTATGACAATAAGTCCTGATAATGGTGATAGTGGGTGGTTTCGGATGGGGGTGATGGAAGTTATTGTAATTATCGTTATTCGTCCTTCACGGAAAAATCAAGAAGCGAAGTTGAAGTTTTTATTGATGAAAAAGATTGAAAAATTTCTCCTTGATTTTTCCGATACACGTTGAGAGAAAATTGAGTTCTGTCCCCTCTGCCAACTCGTTAACCCTCTGAATCCAGGCAAGAATCGAAGCTCTGTCGAAAGCGCCAAGAGCCCAGCTGAGGATGAGAAGGAGAGGTGACCTTCGAACTCTGACGGCTCCGACGACGGTAATTTCGATCGTTGCCTCCGTTCCTTCTGCACGTTTGAATTTTTTTTCGACGTGAATGTAACGCGGCCGCGAACACGCATGACGATCATTCAATTGATTTAACAAAGCTTCGTATTATTAATTTTTCGATTCTAATAAACGCATCGATATGAAGATCGCATTAAATCCATTAGGATATATTACACAGGAGCGCTAGAAAAAATTGTCGCTTGTCTCGCGGAATGCAGCGGAGCATGTCAACGCTTCAGCTATCTATCGAGTAAAAAAAAAAACATACTAATCGAAATGTATATTTTTCAATTTCAGATGACGAGGGAATAGCCGAGTCGGGGATGTGATAAACCGTGCTAAACGGGAATCTCTCGCGGGACGCACCAAAAAAACGTGAATCGATTAGTTGAGATTAATTAATTGAAAATCTCGTTCGCGTGAAACTACCGGAGAGGCGAATGATGGACAACACAGTTCGTCGTTTATCGACCATTGAAATCTCCGAATACTCGTTGACTCGTACTGGTCATTTTCCATAATATTTCAAAGCGCCTCCCTCTCCCCGCGCGCGAGAAGATACATCGTCTCGAACTTTCGATAGTGACAAAAACCCTGTCCGTCCAAGAGCCGTTCTAGACGTGCCAGATCGTTGATTGATTCATACTATACATCACTTAATGTAAGAACACAAAATACGCGTCATCACGATAACATTGTTGACTTTCGAGCTCAAAGTGGGAACAAAAAAAAGAAAAACGCGCATACAGCGTAGAAGCCATATCACTTTTTCCACATTGAAAATTAAGAAGAAAAATAATACAATCGAACGGTAAGTTCGTGCAATTGCGGTACGATGGACGTGTGTACTTAATTCTTTTTATAAGACGCAAAACGATTCAGAGAGAGAGAGAGAGAAAGAGAGAGAGAGATTACTCAAAAGATTAGAAAAAGAAACGAGCACAACTGGGCGCGTGGATGCGTTCGACAAATAGTGGAGAACGTTGAAGCCATTGCAGGAGACTCGTGCGTGAAGACATTCTTGAATTTGTTGAATTGTTTTTTCAAAATTCTACGACAATTTTTTTAATCAACTTTTTCATCATCAAATCGATGTCGATAAATTCGCTCGACAAATCTTTGTGACGTTAGGTTTACGTTAGGAAAAAGAAAGTTTATCAACGAATGATTCGTGCAGTTGACTCTCCTGTTTGAATGGACCACTCTGTACATATCTTCCGACTATACTCTAAGGTCACGAAAAAACATTGTATTTTTTAGCGACAAATGTATAATTGTTATTGTTACCGTATTATTATTATTAACGATTAATTAATTAATATTAACGACACAGACGTATGGCTTTTCCGTCGCCATTCAGGTTTTCTTTTTCTCATTACCGTCCTTCTCGTCATTCAAACTCGTTATTATTATTATTATTATTATTATTATTATTATTATTATTATTATTATTGCTATTGTTATGAAAACTGTTTTGTGCACTCCCAGTGCCGGCACAATACTCGTCGAGTTTACGTCGTTAAACAAAAAAAAAGTGTCGTTAAACTTCTGGGTCAGGAACGTATTCCATATTAGCTATTAAGGCTTGAAGGTTAAGTTTAATTTTAAGGCCGAAAAGAAAACATACAAGCGTGACCGATGCAAGCTGCGCATTAAGTGAAAAAAAAAGAAGAAACATATCAACGAACACGAAGAGCTTCCCGGTCGCGCATCTCGATCTCCTTTTATCTTCGGATTATAATTGCTGACAGAACAGCGATGGTTGGAGATGGGATTGACTCAAAAACTCACGATATCCAATGTTAAACACGAGATTATTCCGGGCGGGGGGGGGGGGGGGGGGGCGGCGATTCTGTCGATGGTTCTCGAGGCACGACTTTACGTTATTCTGTGATAAATTACGATCGTTGAACGAGAGCCCACTGCTCAAACCTCGTGATCGAAGAGCTCAGCGAGAAGAGACAAAAAATCGAAACGTGGAGATATGAAAAAGAAAAAAAAAATTCACGTTTGAGCGATGTCGAGAGAGACATCGGTTTAATCAAAAACTTTGTCTTCATTAAAAATCGCTCCTTTTCGAGTCTCTCCGTCAGCTTGTGCCAACCGTTCGAGATGCGAAAATGATGATAAATAATTTCGTTGTTTTTTTAAACAAATGATCGTGTGTCGTCACGAAGCTACGACGAAAAAAAATTATAAATGTGTATATATATATATACATAGGCTTTCCGTAATACCGCAGACAAGGATGCGCGACGCATGAGTAATGGCGGTGTCGACCGAGGCAACGCGGATAGAGCGAATCCGTTGTCGGGAGACCATTACCAACCCTCGTCGTTTTATACATATATGTATATGATCTGTGCAAATTCGAGGTGCCTCGCGATAACGGCGATTAAGTGCTCGAGCACGCACGCCATGACTCACCGGATAAAAGAGACATCGATACACGCATAATAAACGTGATTCTATGAAAAAGAAAGATAAGTAAATAAATGTTTTCGTAATTCCCATGAAAAAATAATCCTCTCCATTTGTCCTAGCGGTAGAAGAGATTTACGTTCCGATGTCTGATCGAAAATTACTCTTATCACTTTATTGAACTTCGCTCTTTCGCACAGAATCTTAGACTATACGATATACTCGATTAATTTTCAGGAATACTCGAGAGAATCGCAGGACGATGGATGATTGCTGCCGATTGATATTTCAGTACCGACGAATGGAGCATCTCGGGATACCATGTTGATGAAATTTTCATTCAAACGGGATATTAGACCTTTGCGGAGTTTTCCTCACAGGATATCGCGGTGGCTGGGAGAGACGGCGCTTGAGATGGGTCCACGCTCGAGGGTGAAGAGTTTATCCTCGATGTCGCGAGTGGATCAGTCGATGAATTTTTATTTTCTTGTACCGTCGAGGGACACAGATTTGGCTCGGTTGTCGTATTACTGCTTCCCGAACGATCTACGGGTTATAGGGTACGAATACAAACAGTCGGTAAATTCGATGCCTTCGAGTGCTTAAGATATTTATTCTTTCGATGAAGCAATTACTTCTCCATTGATTAAACATTCTCGATAGTACACCGGGATTATTTTCCCTTCCGGTGCAGTTGTCCTCGTTATCTCCGGTAGATTTTCTTCGTAGAATTCGACTCAAGGACCCCGTTTGGGACTGGGGAAATAATTTTCTGGGTTCCCCGTTCTTATCCACCAGTTTGAACATTCTTCCGAGAGAATTCGCTTTATCTTTTCGCGATTGTTCGTCCGCGCGAGGGCCCTTCGCGTTGATCGATTCCTGATTACGGATAAATAGATTTATTCGGGACAATTGGAAAGATTCTTCGAGAGTCTGAATGAGTCGAGCGAATTAAAGAAGGAAAATTTGACGACGTGGCCACAGTCGCGGCAGAGATGGAGAGGGGTTACGACAAAGCTTATGTAACCGACTGTTAATAAAGGAATTGTTTTCAAGTAGTACGGGTTCTCGCTGAGCATCATCGCTGCCCGGAGTTGCTTGAGTCGATTTTAGCCTGAATATTTTTCCCATTCTCTCGAGTGTCGCTGTCTTCAATTTCCTCGCATCGCCGCGCACGGCCAATGTGCGAGATATTTTTCTTCTCAGCTCGGGCGACCCTTCGATCTCGGGGATATCGCGAGTACCTCCATCGATAGCTGTAATGTTCACAAATGATGCATCGATAAATTCATAAACGTAGGTAATTGGATATTTGGGTGAAAAAAAAATGCCGCAGAAGTACCGATGTTCGTGACGTTTATTTCCGTCACTGGAAACTAAACGCTCCAGTGAGAGAGCGGTCAATATTGGAATGCCAAACAGTGTGGGACGCATTGTTCCACCGGTTATAAAAAAAAAATATCGACACGATATTTTGGGCGAAATGAAATGAGTGGTGCACCAGACAGTTTGCGTAGGACGAGATTGGTCATCGTACAGTTTGCACGCGGTTACTAATACCTCACTCTGCATTTCACCTTGTCTTCCCATTGCAATTTCTTATGAACTTTTTAAATACGTTTTGTTAATTTGTTAAAAGATTTAAACAAAAATTATTCGGAAAGTAAGTATGAAAACAGCATGATTCGAAATTGGTAGATCGTTTTTATCACTCACTCCTATCCTCTTGACTTTTATTCATTGACGGTTTCGATGCTTGGCCAAATGCACTCCCCGAGTCTCCAGTGACCTGAGGCAATTCATCAAAGCAACGACAGGTAACACGTTGTGTATAAGAAAGTTTACGATACGTGAAACTCGATTCACCCGAGCAATTATAGCTCCACCGATCCCACCGTCGGTGCTCGGAGCGGGAGAGCGCGGAGGGGTAAAAAGAATAGAACCGGAAGGAGAAGTCGTGCGGAGATAGATCGATAATTTACTGGGAGTGAAAATCACTGACCGACTTTGAAGATTTGTCCATAGTCGAGAAGAAAGTCAACCCCTTCGTCGCAGTTGTCGTATATTGTACGGTGGATAGTCCCTCTGACCCGGTTCCCGTATCTTCGACGACCTCGACCGGGATGAATTTATCGCCTTTCCTGTCTGTGGCAACGTTCCTGTCGTGATGCATCGGCTTCCTGGAATAAGTCGACTCTCTTTCGTACGCTCGGGGTTATCGCACTCTTCGCCCCTTTCCAACTCCGCGCTTACGAATTTTTCTTTTTTTTTTTCGTTACTCCTCTCGATGAGAAAAATCTCGTTTCGTCCTGTCACTCAACCCTTTCTCGGCTTCTTTCCCTCTCCTCTATATCGAGGAAACTGTTTTCCCCGTTGAGGAATTTTCTCAAGGTTGCGATCGGAGTTTTTCCCCCAGAGATCTTTCGTTGACTGGATCACGGAAATCGAGATATCGTTATCTCGAAAAATGTTCCGCTCGTGACTTTCTTAACCTTCCTTACTTCTTTTCTCGAAACGAGCGATAATTTTATGTCTGGGAAACAATAGAGTATCGCAAGTTTTTGACTGTCGTTTCCATCTCTGCCTTCAATAAACGCACCTTCACACCCACGAAGAGCATTCTGCGTTCAAAAATCGTAACCATAAAAAAACTTGAACTCCCAACTGAGCATGGATATAAAAAAAATCATTCTGCTAACGAGAGAACTTTATCAACAGGATGTACCAGGTGAAAAGGCCTTTCAATTGTTTACGATAACAAGAGGGCCTCGTTGCCTACAGTCACGTTGAGCTCGCTCGATAATATACCCCGCTGGCTCGTTGAGCAACGTGCAGTGTCGGCCTTCTATTCCCTGTTGCTGTTGCCCGATCTGGATTTTATCGGTTACATGGACATGCAGAATATTCCACGCTTGGGCAGCAGGATCTGTGTACGTGCGCGAGTATATTTATCTTCCGCCCTGTTTTAAGGACGCCGGCGAGTCCCCCTTTTTTGAATAATTTTCACTCGTGTCCTATGATAACGTACAGTACACGATCGGATAAGTTGAATACCCCCTATACCCTGCTTAGCCAGGAAAAAAGGCGTAAAATGGGATACCAAAAAATTTTCTGAAAAATGTACTGGAACATGGAAGAGACTGGGGTGAAATGGGTACACTGGACATAATATTGGGCACAATGGGGTGCCCCTTAAATCCGGACTAATTTTAAAAAATGGCAGTTCTCGTGACGGTGAGCTTGACACATACCCCATTTTTACCTGGGCCCGCCATCTTCTTCACTGTCAACTCGGTCAGTCAGTTGCATCTAGATTGAAAATACGCGGTCGTGCGCTGTACTACCCAAGTGACACGGAAACCAGTCACGATACGTTCGTGGGGATTGCTCCCGCATGCTTGCAATAGAGCTTCTCTAGATAACTATCAAACTGAGATAAGCGGCGATAAATGTGGCTCCCATTTCCAAGCTTGATCTTACGGAGAAATAATAAGATTCTTAAGGTTCCCTTGTTCATTCTCAAAAGCTATTTAGGATGCGTTTTGTCTACCACCGATATTTCCTTGGAAAAATAGAGTTTTTATTCAAGTTTCCAATTACATTTTATCTGATCACACTTATATTACCTTTATCTTTTTGTTTCATACCCGCCTATTCACTTTTATCGCGTGTTTTCGAGTTTAACGTTAACTCAGACAAAGGAGTGCATTATAGAACGTTTCATGCAATCTTTTTACTAATAAAAAAAACATCAAGGAAGAGGTTCGCATAATTAGAAGCTTCATTCACAAAGTGAATGATTGCTGATTTGGTTTGACATTGAGAAAGTGGAGAGAATGGCTTTTAGCTGAGAAAATCGACGGTCCAAGAAGACAAACTTGTAATCATATTGGTCAAAAGGGTCGCCAATACTGTTTCCGTACGCCTCTCGTTAAGTTAAGTAAAGGACGATACTGAAGGCGTCTGTTGGTAGGTTAGTTGTGGAAACTTCCCCTAATAGTGCCCGAAGTTTATCCTATTATTGGACGCATGCGGTCTTTGTGCTGTTGTAGCGCCTTCACCCCGTCGTTCCAAGCCACTTCTGTATCTAATCGACATTCTGTTGTCTCAAGTTCTCTACAATTTTCGGCACCCATGCGAAGTACCCAGTCGGTAAAAACAAATCGTAATAAACTTTTTTCACGGATGCTGGCATCTACGATTGAATGAAATGTCTCATCGAGGGCGAATACCATATCAGCTTTCGATGACACTTTTCTTTTCACCGTATATCCCAGCAGCTGTAAAAAAGTTAATTTCAGTTTTTAACAACGATCGAGCTTCGTAAATTCTTAAACTTCCCAAGAACAAACGTTTTATAATAACCGATTTCGTGAAGAACTCGCCGGCGGCTCCCGCTGTCCCATGCAAATTTATTTTATGATTTGTGCATACCTCCGCGATATCCGCGGAAGTATTCCGAGTGGGTTCCCTCGCGAATTTTATCGTCCATTCACCAGATGCCCTGAAGGCACATAATCATCTATATCTAGCGTTCAAAAAATCTGGGTACAGGTTCCTCCTATCGTTTCCTCTCACGCGCCTGAAGGAACAAATAAAATTCTTCGCATTCTTCGATCTTCGCTCATTCGGTTCCTCTCGCAGCTCTCTGGTTGCTTTCAAAACCATCCCTACAACGTTCTCTTAGCTTTATACTAATAATATCCCATTGCTTATAAATACCTTTACGGACTATGCCCAACTTTTTATAAGCTTGGTTAATGAGAGTTGAAAAAAAAAAACTAATTGCACGTCGTTTTCACGATCGCAGTTTTAGCTTCGATGACGAGTCAGACGTCTGTTCGCGGCTCATTTTTATTTTTATTTTTTTCATTAGAATCTGCGTTAAGAAACTCGTAAAGAAACTTTTTCGTACACGAAGATGCTCTACCCTTTGATGCTGGCGGATTCTTCCCGTCAGCTATTTCCTCTTATGGCTCTGAAACCATCGCGTACTCGTAAAATATTATACTCCAAGTTGATCCGTCGAGCTGTAGGTAAGTCTCAGTACGAAAGATCCTTCAACCGCTCATCGTCTACTCGGTTTTAGTTCAGCACCCGTGACTAAAATCACAAGGATAGATCATTCTCCGCTCCGAATCTTTAAACTTTTGTCCCACATGCAACCAAGAGATGCCTCAACAGTAGTAACTGCGAAATCTAGAACGCGAAGAATTCGTCATATCCTTCCACGATTTTTTTTATTTCGTACGGAAATTCTGTCACGAGCATACCAGGCCACTTTCGTCGGGGTACGTGCATCCAGACGTGAAAGAAATAATATATCAAGGGATCGTTCGCAATACTCCGAGGCCCTCGCTCGGAAAAGTTTCCATACCGTATCTCCGACAGTCATCACGTTTGGAATTAATTCACTTCCGGTTTATTTATTTGACACTCCTGCATAACCGCTACGATTCCCTCGTGATCCTCCTAACTTATGCAATTTTTGCACGCGCGAGCGAGATAGGCGTGGTGCGAGCGGCTTAGTCAGATTAGACCGGAAAAGCACGTAATCATGATATTCCACTCGTCTCTGCTCAATCTCTCATCTATTTCCGACTCCGATATGCGCAATTTCTCTAGCGTGAAATACAGATAATACCAAACTAGCTAATGACGTCGGTCGTGGAAATGAAATATCACTAATTGGACTTATCTTTTACAGTTATACTTTTTATCTTTTTCCGGGTATTCACGCCGGGAAAAGAAATAAGTAAAACCAACGAAATGTTTTTGTTGAACAGTAAAATATTTTAGTATATTATTTTGGTGAAAGAAATTTGAAGTTTTTGAATGGAAAGTATTTGGCTTCAATCAGTATATACATTTTTTAATACAATTTTAAACATAATGTATTATTAAAGAAAAATAATTGTTTACCTAAAGGCAGCGGTGTCGGCCGGTTCGAATAAATTTGACGATTGTTCGTATCGACCGAGTGAGTAGAAGTGAAACCAGTCGTTTAATATAAAACTCAAAGTTTTGACATTTTGATGGCTTGGACCACTGCGGGTAACAGCCCTTGCGTTGACGGATTTTCGAAGGATAAAAAAAAAAGTAAACAAACGTGCACGTTCAACGCATGACGAGGTTTCATCGACGAGTGGTGGGACGAGCGAGAGCGGATCGTCGTGGGTTCCTTGTGAACGAATGGGTAGTAGCGGGGAAAATGGGGAGGGGATTTGGCCGTATCCTGCGACTCAGTCTACGGCACAGTTTCAACGCGGGAACTTCGCGAAAGACCGGCGTAATGTCGAAAACGTAATTGCTGTCACCGGAAGTAAAACAAAAATAAACACATTAAAGAACTTAATCGTCCGATTTCCCGAGGATTTGTGAAAAATCCGAGCACGGGAAATTGGCGCATTTTTATTTTCTCTTCTAGCTTGATAAACTACCAGTGAAGTAAATGTCGACTCCGGAAGGTCAAATGCACAAAAGTTTAAATTGACTACGGTGAAAACGGCGAAATAAAGTTTAGCGTCAGTTTATGTTGTTCGGGAAATATAATCGAAGAGTACTGACTGTTGCTCGACGTGCGGTATATCGAGATCTACCAGAATGTGTCGCCTACCAGGCGGCTGTTCTGTTTCAACATCGCTATTTCCAACAGTGCGAATAACTCGAATTTATTCGAGATTATTGAGAAAAATGTGACGCGGCTGGAACTAGCTATGAGGCTTATCGAGTGATAGTTCTTTCGAGACTCTGGTGGTAGATGAGATTGAAGAACGGTCGTTCGAAAAGAGGATTGGTTTTTTATTTCTTCATTTGTCTTCATTTCCATCACTATACAGTGAGCCACTCGACACACTGAAGTTCCGGTTGGAACTTCAGTCGATTCGTTACATTGCGACACTTGGCGGAGCAGCTAAATGCTCATGAATTCATTGAACAATATTTCTGACGAGACGTAAAACTCGATCATGTTCATATTGTCGTTGGTAAGTGTAAGCGAGAAACTTTGTAAAGATGCCACCTGTAGAAATTATTTAGTAGAAATCGTATTCCTGCTGGGTGGCTCAGTGAAATGGCCCACGAAGTGAAGGACTCATGAAGCGGACATCGGCAAAATAGACGCATGAAGTGAACTCGCGTTCATTTTGCCCCCTTCCCGCTGTAAATGGTGTTGATCTGTTCGATGAAGTACCGAAATTTTACTACAAACTTCTGTACCCCAAAAAACTTTATCTTGCCCCGAAAGTTTGCTTAGTCGCATCACGCTCATTTAAATAAACCCCTTCAGGCTCGAACTGAATAGCTATGTCCCGAAACCCCTTTCATTCTGTTATCTACTACAAGCCATTCTATGATAATCCGTTATCATCGATCCAATAATTCTACCGTTTAGCTCGTAATTACGATAATGAGCTCTTCTGTTCAAATTATCTCGGCTAATGGATCAACTCCAAGCAGTCAAAGGGACCTCATTTTCGCCGAGTTATCTCTACGATTCGTTCCCAGTAGTACAACGTCGATATCATGTATTTACGAGCCATCGACTTACCTAATCCCTAACACGATGCATCACATTGTTGTGAAATCTAAGAATTACCCGGCGCGTAATACCTATCTGACATTTCCTAGAATCCCATGCGTATCCGCGCGGAAACGGGAAATTCGACACACAACACATACTATCCTTATACCCCAATCGGATCTTTTTACGCCCCCTGAATGAAAGTTTTTATGAGTTTTTATGAGTAATATTGGAAATTTTAGTTCGACTGTAAAATCTTGAAAAACAATGGGATACGAGGCCGAGTTTCGGACGTTCGAAGCGGTGAGTTGAGAACAATGAAAGCTGGTTTTCGCGAAAGCCCAAAGTTTAACGTCGAAAGTCTGGAACAGAGATTTCTGACGATCCTTGCGAGAAAAGGGTTTCAATGTCGTGACTCAATGAAACGTAGCGAGGGCGTTCGGTCGTGCTCGCGAAAAACGATAAAGTTCGGGTTTCTCCTGAAAATGATGTAAGATCAAAATTTTCGGGGAGACATAATTTATCGAATAAATTACGCAAGGGTGTATATTCGAATAGAGAGATCCAGGTCAAGATCGCGATATCGGCTCACACCGAAAGTCCTCCTGTCCCTCTTTCATCAGGCTCTTCTTTACTGCGTGGGAGTTCCCAGGAGACAAATATTAACGAGGAAAAGTATCGTGAAAAGGTGTGGCCTCCTCGATGCCTTTGAAGATCGATTTAAGCTTCGCGAAATATAAATCGAACGCTCGCTCGTCGTCGTTCTCAGTGAAACGAATACGAGATTGTACGGTCGTCGCCGCTTGCTTTCTCTCACTTTTCAGAGTGGTGCTGTCGAAGGCTCCCCGTCAGGTGTACACCGATAGCGATAAAAAAGTTTGATCAAAGACAACAATAGACGTGAACATAGAAGAAAAGAAGATTTAACAAAACTTAAAATTGAGTTGCTCTGAGAGGCTTGACAGAAGTGGAGGATGTCGGGACGCGATATCAATGTCTCGCAGAGCGGCATAATCTCGTTTAATAATTGGGACCTTCAGAACGAGGGAACCGTCGGTGAGGCAGGAGGCGCGAACGTCCATCAAAGTGTCTCATTCGACTTGGTTAATGCGACCGTCACGGGGAGGCGATCGAACGTCTCGGGCATCGGTACACCGGACAATGGGAGTCTACTCGAGGGCCTAATAGTGCCACTGTACGCGATAATATTCCTCCTGTCCGTAATCGGAAATTGCCTTGTACTCGTCACTCTCGCCAGGAACAAGAGGATGAGAACAGTCACCAACGTTTACCTGTTGAATCTCGTATGTATATTACCGGCACATATACCGTAGCGAAGTATAATAGCTGTATAATCTAAAACTAGTTTAAGAAGCGTTTCGTATAACCGGAAGTCATGGCTCAATATTTTTCATCAACGTTAATATTTCTGATTAAGGTTCTAATCAATACTCACCTGTTTTCATATCAATCATTGGGGTTTAAATGATTTTCCTACTTAGTAGATTTAATAATTACGATCTCATACCACCGTCAAGTTTTGAAAGCGGGTTTCGAGCTTTGCTGATCATTGAGTAAGATTAGTCAAACTTCGAATTTCAGAACATTTGCCCGGTCTCGTACGATGAGAGTCTCGTCAAAGTCCAACTTTGGTACAGGAAACTCTCGGGGCTGGAAGGAACGTAAATTTACGTTTGTTCCACTGAGCGCAGAGTATCGTGGGTGGATTTGGTTAAGATGGATGGAGTATAACTGTGGGAATCGTGGAAGGGCCTGAGCGTTATGGTCGAGTACCGTAATCAGAAGGGCTCTCGCCCTATACCTTGGGGGCTCGTGAACTGCGACCTTGGCGACTACCAGCTGTCTCTGAGCGTACTTCCTACCCTCTCCATATCCCAGCGGTGTATTTTTCATTTCGGAATTAAGCGACGAACACGGCACCTCCGCCGCATAAATTTCCACACCGCTTTTTTGTACCGCCGAATCGTAGCCTACTAACTTCCTGAAGAAAAAGTTATCCTGGTGAAACGTAATCCGACATGGAAACGTTCCAAAAATCAGGCGGGAGAAAGGTAATGGAGCAGCGTTTCTATTGAACTTTTTGAGACCCCTCCGTCAATCGGTCAATATAAGTAACTTGCACCGCTCTCTGATAATAAAAATTCCTCTATGCAGTCACTCTTGACAGTACAACTCTCCAAAGCCTGTATCGAATCGTCCGCTAAACTAAAGTGACCTTATAATTAACTTATGCAACAGTTGGTAATTTACATTAGACAAGCTTGAAGCCGATGCTAATTCACAATTAATCGAATGTAATGAATTGGTGCGAGCTTTCTTTCAATTGCCATCAATTATGCGAAGTAGGAATAGGGAATGAAAAGCGGTTTAGTTGAATTGGCTGCAAACTCAACTATGCACTGATACGCGTGTGCAGAATTTACTCGTTCGCTGAGAAAGTTGGAACGCCGTTAAAGCTACGTCCACCCGGACCGTGATATTTCCACTGGAACGAACTTGACGATGCACGGTGCGCTTCGCAGAACGATCAAAACGGTCGTCAAGTTGATCTGTGGAGGACACTGCCATCGCGTTGCGGTCTCGAAATCGGCACCATCGTTGCTTCCCTTTCGTGGCGGTAGGATGGATATTAGTCGCGAATCTCTCATCGATCGGAAGGAACCAGACGGGTGGTTTCTGTTGCCGGTCTTTGTCGTGGTGTTCACTTCCCTCTAGAAACCGCTACGATACAGCCTTGGGCTGTCAATACTCTCGGTGCGATGTTAAATATCAAGCTGAGAAATGAAAGTAGGAAACTTCGAATTTGCATATAAGTCCCACGTATTGAATTTTTTGTTGGTAAACAGTCAATTCATAGCTCCGAACTCACTGGACCGGCTTTTATTTCTCAGCTACCCCGATTTGCCACGGTCTACCTTATGTATCTGTATATATATTTTTTTCTTTATGTGACTGGGGAAGGAGAAAAGTAGAAATGGTCGTAGCCTTCAGGTAGCACAAGTTTTATTTTAGTTGCGAAGGTTTTACGAGTCGCCAAGTTTTACATGTCATACATATCCGATCGCATTGCACACGTGCATAAGTAAATTTATTTTTACAAGGGTCGGGCGGGAAACATGCATGAGTATAGAAACGACGTACAGTTCACATCACGCCCATACCCTTACATGAAACTTAAGGGTATCTCTTACGTTTCATGTAAGGGTTTACGTATATGTCTAGATATGGATTTCGTTGACACGCTCTGTAGGAGACCTGCGGCATAGTTATCGGATTTCGTCTTGGTCAAATTAGAGCTATGCACCATCGAGTTCAATTAGTTGAATTCCATCAGTGCTCGGTATACGTGATGAGCTTTCATGTTCTCTCTGTTCTCTACCTTTCTTTCATTCTCACGTTGTTCCCGCGCGAGCTCTGAATCCCGCTCAGAATTCATTCACCGTCCTGAGGGATGCGAAGGGTGAAAGGAAAAAGATGAACTATGAAGACCACGAAGCTTTCGAAGTAGGATCCCGATAAGAAAGAACAAAAATAGGGCGTTTCAAGGTCACCTTATAGTTGAGAGGAGTTTTCCTACTGCCAAGAATGGCGATGTGCACGAGTGCTCGACACTGGGGCGAGAATGTGGTGAATAACAGAATTTCGTGGTTCCTTCGAGCCGTCACGGAGAGTTAATTTTTTCAGGGGCGTCGTAGAAGCAGCAGCCGCCGCAGTGAATTTCGTAAGAGACGTGACCTCAAGGTGTTCCTGAGATTCGTTGAAAGTTTGTCAATCCCAAACTATAACAGAAGCTGACGGCCCAGCATCAAGGGCTTTCGAACTTGACTATTGTAATTTTATCGACAAAATGTTCCAATGTTTATTCAGTATGATTGCTTCACTCCAAGAATCAATGCTGGTACATAAAGAAGCAAGTGTATACGCAGATAGTGGCTTTTCGCATATGGAAAATTGAGTGGTTTATTGAATCGCCCGAAAATTCTTTGACTCTTATTTTTGTCTGTACTTTCCCGATCGCACTTCTATTACTTTCATTTTGTTCGTAGGTACCCTTTGATTAACTACTAACGACAATATAAAAATAAAGGGCGAAGAGAATAAGCTGAAGAAAAGTTCGAGGTACACAAATGCTCGCATATTAGGGGAGAGCGGGGCAGAACGGCATACCGGGGCAAAATGGTACCGGGGCACGATGGGACCGGGGCATAATGGGATTGGGGCAAAATGGGATAGCATAAAATGGAGACCCCCATATGATGGAATTGGGGCAAAACGGGATCGGGGCAAAATGGGACAAGGGAAAAGTGGTCGTTTACTTCATTTTACTCTGCTGTTTTCCATCGCGCCGAGGCACACATTCTTCCCTTCTCCATTTTTGCCCCAATTCCAGTGTGCCGTGACGTTTCATTTTCGCCTATTCCATTTTGCGGCGGTCCCGTTTTGCCCCAATCCAGTCGTCTCGCGCCAAGCTATTTTCCCTTGTCCCATTTTGCCCCAATTCCATTATACACAGGGGACTCAATGTTTTGCTATCCTATTTTGCCCCAATCCCATTATGCCCCGGTCCCATCGTGCCCCGGTATGCCGTTCTGCCCCGCTCTCCCCTATCATATATTGTAACGTTGGAGTCGATCACGAATTTACTACTAATCAAGCCAACTTAGAGCTTTGACAAACTAGACGAAGTATCAAGGATTATGTAAAAAAAGGGAAATCTGCACTTTACGTGCAAACTCAATGATTCATCAATGTAAAGTTTATTTTGTCATCCCAGTCTATCAATTTACCGAATTATCGGTGTCAGGCTCGACAACCTTTCCGGTCGAAAGCTGACGCGTTCAGAAAACCAAATATAATTTCTCTTCAGGTTCCGTTTAATACACGTCCAATTAGAAGGGTTTTATCGCACATCCTGAATCCATGACACAAAACTATCAATCTATCAACCATTTTATGTCTCAAATATTCTTTAAAAATTGTTCATATAAGTTTTGGGAAATAATTTTTTATTTAATTTTTTCGTTTTGTAATGTTGGCTAGTGGTACGCAATGACGATTCCGAAGTCGTTGACATTCTTAGACTGGACAACCTATTTTCCTTAATCTTCGATAAACGGATCATTTTTGCGAAATATAGTCCATGAATGGCATGCATACTTCAGCTTACTAACATTGCATGCGCTTTGAGACGGCTGTAATGCATTTTTTTTAATCCCATTTTTAACTCCTAAGAGACAGTCGATCCTCTTTGAAAGGGAAAGATACTGTAAAAGACATTCAATGTCCTTAACTTCCTTGCACGGAGGTTCTTCGTTTCGGAACACGACAAATTTCGCGCATAATAAGTTATACATGAAGTCGAGTTCATAAGTTCAGATATAATTTACCTTTCCGCCAGGTGTTTCATTTATTATTATTATACGAGAGATTCACCCTGTCGAGGACGCTTGAAGAAATTGTGTTATTAGGGAATAAAGCACCAACTCTCCGCCAGCATCGTGAATATGGCGGAAGCGATTTTCCGTATGAATGAGGCAGTAATTTGGATCGGAAAATGTAGGGAGACGAAAAGTTTTGGGTCCTCTATTTTTTCGCGGTCTATTTTCACCAGCAAGCGTCATAATGACATAATCCCCAGAATTCTTATTGGCCTCTTCCGGGAAAGGTACTAAATAAATTTGCCCACGGCGCTCTGTTGTTTCTCTTTTGATATCCAATCGATTGCTTATATTGGTTCGTCGTTCCGAAGCTACTATCAGCGTCGCAGATACCTGCGGAGCCTTTGCAGTTTTAACGAGAACGCTATCTGTAGGAATGCTGTTAAGTCGTACAGAGGAGAAATTCAGCAGCTTCGTATTTCATACTACTTCAAGCTCTCGGGATATACTGCCAAAAGTTCGTAGAACTTTTATTCAGCTCCCCTTTAATTTGTCGTCCCTCACAGCAGAGTTTAATGCGGGTAATTGAAGTAAGCACTTATGTCCAAGTTGAGAATAATGATCAATAAACAAATTCTACTGCGATTGCAAGTTCCGAAATAAAATGGCTTCCGAGGTGATTCTGTGATGTTAAAGCATCAAGACGAAATGGTCACTTCCATTAATACCACTGACTGGGAGAATTTTGCTGACAATTCAAGTCTTTCGGCATCAAACCATCCGTGACACATTCGGTTTCAATAATACATATCCCGCTCAGAGTGGCAAGTGAGTGAGTGAGTGAGGCTGCGTTATACCTGCTGACGCTTGCCTGCCCACTCCAAAATGAAACGACGAGTGCATATATTTTTTATCCTTGTTGCGTTTTTCCGATCAAGTTATCAAATAGTGAAAACGAACAGAGCTCGGATTATTTCAGGGATTAAAAAAATGGCGAGCAATCTTGTGAAAACTGTTTTTACTCCACGATGCGGGAATTTTTTTTGTTATTCCGTTTATTTGTTTACGCGGACATTCCGATCGATAATTCATTTTGACGCTCCGTCACTGTTTCGTAAGTGGTAAATACGGCAAATAATATAGTTTTTGTTTCTGACGCGGATTTTCCTATAAATTACTGAGCTAGGAATAATATGTGTGGGAACCGTTGAATTATTCTGCTCATGTAATCAGTTTTTCCTCTTCTTTTTTACAAAAGATTAATCTAGAAACATAGCATTGTATTACGTATATATCATTTTACATGGTCTTTGGTTGTATATACTGTTATTTGTCTGTAGGGATTTTTTTTGCCTCAATAATGCTTCGTGTCTTTCTCTTTCTCTTTTTCTCTAATTCATCCTCGGCAGCTGTTTTTGTCTAGTACAATTACTTATGCATAATTGTACCCGAGGAAAATACGCTTGTGTGACCGAGCAGCAACGACGCGAGCGGGGTAAGCAATGTGGCTTCACTATTCCTCACCGAGATGGCCTGTGGTTGTGCCTGCATCGGACGATTTTCGGAATTTCTGGTTCTTCGTATTCCCTGTACAACGGATCTCGCCGTCGACATTTTTCTCATATTTCGACACACAAAAAGTGGCGAGCGGTCGAGAATACTTATGTGTATGGCACGGGCATGGAAAGGGACTTCTTGATAGGTGCGGCATTCACATCAGTCAGGACTTCCCTTTTAAGCCTCTGCGATACACGTCATTTTTCCTAACAAATTCTCAAAAATCACGCTTTTCGTTTTTGGGAAGTATGCCCAGAAAGGCACTTTCTCGCACTAGTACGACGAAAATAGACCATATTATATTTCTACGCATGCGCGGAATTTTTTTTGAACGCGATGCGAAAATGAAAGCGAGGTTTTACGTGCAAGCGTTAGATTTTTTTTTATCGGAAAGAAGTGGAAATTAAGGGGTTTTTTTTCTTTTTTAACTGTCTACAAATCGCGATGATATTATCTCTAAAAAATATGTGACTAGCATTTTCTGTCGTGTCTTGTAACGCAATATTTTCCGTGGACGAAACGTCGTTCACCGTTCGGAATTATTCAGTTACCCAGTGGAATCTTTCGCATCTTACGTAATGCGGGTGATGATTAAGCCGTGTGAAGCCCCAGTCAAGTTCATGAACTAATTCTTCTCCTTTTCGCCAATTTCAATACAAACACTCAAATGGTCCCGACGACTTTTCATCGTACGTACAACACAATAACACAGTAAAAATGGTGGTCCATCGTACTGTGAACTCGAGTTATGCATGCTCGTCGCATTGCCGCTTTCGGAAAAGTCGTAAATATATCTCCATTTGTATTTCCCTTTCGCGCTCATCTGCTTTGCCAAGCTTATGTCGTCGAGCCACGAAGGAACGATCTGCCGAAAAAAAGTGGTCTCGTTTTCTCACCACCGTTTTCGACGATCGACGGAAAAACCGCACGCAACTATGTCAATGTTTTTCTACGTACAGATAGAGATGCACGCCTTCGCGTGTGGTATAACCGCAGATATATAGTAATATTACAAATTTAAGCGGGTCGTCTTCCATGCTCTACTCATGTACGTACTCGCGTACGTCATCGACGAGTTAATGGTTTAAAAATTACCTAGCAACTTTTTACTACTCTCCAAATTACTCTTCAACGTTTTCCACTCGGCTTCCTTCCACTGCAATTTGTCTTCGGTTTCTTTTCGATCTCGAGAGGCAATCATTTCCGCTACAACACCCTTGTATGTGCTGATTTTCGAGCTGATCTTCGTTATCGATTATTCGCAACACCACCACATTTCGCTCTACAAATGTTCGCTACCTTCTGATGCGGTCAGTGGGCACGTGGATTGCGTTATTCAAGAAATAACCTACATTTTTTAATGTATCATACATTTGCATACTTCATATTACAGCGTCCATATACCTCGACGTTAGTATACCAGTAATAAATAATTTTGATAATAAGCCCTTTGCGTGGAACAAACAAATAACAATGGCTTGCGATTTATTACCCGGACGGGTCAGAAGAATGAACATTGAGATCTGCTCCTACTTCAATTTTTCGTAAATTCTACAGTTTTTTTTCTGATATATACATGGAGCCTAGTTAGTACTTTGCGAATTGGAAACAGGCTCATTGTTGTCATTAAATACGAGGAACTCGATTCAGTTAAGATGACAAACGTTTTCTAGGTAAGACCCTTGCTCGCATATTCGTCTAGCTAATAGTATTTTGCACTCTTCGTGTATAAAGCTCGTGTGCGTGTTTTATTTTTCGAAGATTTCATTGATTCGCTTATATTTTCGTTATATTTTCTCGAAGGTGTTGGCTACGGTATACAAAATGATAAAATAAGAAACCCATTCCATGCTGTTTCGAATATTTGAATAATACTGTTTCATCGCCACTTCGGTAACCTCACGGACTCTTTTCTTGGAATGGAAATAGTATCTGTTGTTTTTATTCATTAATTAACGGATGTCTTTAATGTCTTGTATCTTATATTTTTGTGCCATTAACAATCGTACGACGATTAAGCTTTATTCGAGGAAATAAAAGATATCTTTTCATCTGCTGGACACTGCTGGAGAATAAAAAAATCTTGACATACACTCATTATTCTCGAGGCTAAGACCTAACAAAACAATAATATGCTTTTTTTTATGACAGGCTGTCTCGGATCTGCTGCTCGGTGTATTCTGTATGCCGTTCACGCTGCTTGGACAGATTCTAAAAAATTTCGTATTTGGCCTCGCAATGTGCAAGCTCATACCATACTTTCAAGGTGAGTTAAACTTCCCTCCTTAATAAGCTGCCCATCGCTTATCATACAGCTGCTGCACTTACGAATTATTGGATGTTCTGGCGCTGAGATTAATTGCTCGTGGGTGAGCACTCCCAAGGCAAGGTAACCTACTCCTCTGCCGGCTTTACAATACCACAGTAGTCGGAAGGTAACGATTATGCGATGTGTTACATAAGGTTATCAACAGCGTTGAACTTCGAAACTCTGAATTAATCTCGTTAAGTGTACCTAGAACGGCGAGTACGTAACGCGTAGCAGAAGCTGCGGAAATCACTATGGGGGGGGGGGGGATGTGGGGTATATTTCGTTGCATGTTCATCGATCATGGATAGTACCCTACCCTTCGTCAATCGAGTATCACGCTAGTGTTAAGGTGAAGTGAAACACGTTCTTTGTCGCTCTCGCTCGCTCCATCGTCAAACCAATGGTGCTATCTCTCTCACACTTCTAGCTCCGTCACGTGGCTTACACTTTACCTTAAGGCTTTCGTCCTACTTGTGAATCTTTGTCTTACATCGGCTTAGGAAAACGATTTCAAATATGTAGATTCTCAGGTTTGTGTCGACTTGTAATAATAGAGGTTTTTTTTACGACATAGAAACGTCCCCGTGCAAGATCGCATGGAAGTATCGATTTCCTTTCGAATCGAACAGGATGATACTTTGTTTTTAGCGGTTGTTCTACCACAGAGTTTGGCCGCTTACGTCGCGTATTAAGAGACTAGGGAAACCAATCCAATTTTCAAAGGGGATTTTCTTGATCTTTGTATCCTCGACACCCACAATACCGGGAGTTCTGTGGTATACTTTCTTTGATACATTGAAAGTTTTATGCGATGAAAGAGAAACGTCACTATAGTATAGTGTACTCCGATATCATGAGAGATTCCTTTGCTGTCCGGAGATTGAATTGAAATTCAACTTTCTTCAACCTTTATATTCTCAAATGGAGTCCACGTGAATCCGATATCGTATTCGCAGTCCAGGTAGAATTGGAAAAAGACTAAACATTTTTGTATTTTGTTTCAGCAATATTTGGAATTAAACACCGAAACATTTTTCATCCCGGAACACTGGTCTGCCATTTTTCTTTTTTTTTTTATAAATACGAAAATATTTGGTTTTAATATCTTTTCAAAATAAATATTTGTATGGTATGTTGGCTCAGAGCTTCCGAGAACGAGAAAACTATAGAGAGACATGCTTTTTACCGGTGATCGGATCTCCATTGTTTCGACGCATTCATTTTGTACGTAGAGCGAACGGTAAAACCGATAGCCTCTTTTCTATGCTCCATTGTTCTCATGATATTTCCCTTTGATATACCATGAATATATAGGGTAAGTACACGTTAAGGAGGATCTAGTAAAAAAAATACCATGCCACCTGGTAGATTCACGAGTTGTACCGTCTGTCACCAAATTGCTAGACGTAACGAGCATTTTTAACACATTCAGGTAGATAGATAATGTTGTTTATTCATATTAATGTCATCTAGAGAGATTTTTACCACAAATATAGTAAAAATGTCTCGTTTTATGGCAGAAATTCTCATTACTATTGTGCGACGGGTTGCAAGACAGTCCCCGACTACCAGAAAACGATGGTCGTTTTTCACAGATTTATGGGAAATTCTAACAGAGCCTTCCCACCGTGTATACCTACTCTATAGTTCTATTTTCCGCAAATATGTCTGGGAAAAGCAACCGATGATATGAATTTCCCATGCCTGTGCAAATCTGCCATGTCTTGACACGTGTGTAGAACGTGTATACCATATCTTCAACACTTTCGATAAATTCTTTTGATTCAGTCCACGTAACTCTCGGCGTGAGTGAGGTGGAAATACGTTCGGCACTTCCCCCCTCAGCACAACTCCTCTGCTCTCTGACTTTTGTTGCCTTCTCCTTGGCTGTTCTTGGCTTCCATTCATTCCTCCCAAAATTCCAAAATTCGCTCATTACTGAAACTAAGCCACTGAAATTCAATGAAAACCGAAGCTATATTGTTCACGATTTCCACGGACGTTACTATAGCGCTCGCAATTACATATCTGAGGTGATTACTCGATGTGGTTACGTTGTGAAGGGAGAATGTTTAAACGCACAATCGAGTGAGGGCATTCAGGAAAAACATATCGGTATTAATTAATTAATTTTTTTTCAATATGCGTAATTAAATATTGAACCGCTTGAACCGATGAATACATTTTATTGGGAATTATCGTGGCCTTGTAGCGGCGGGATTAAGCTCACACGGCGAGCGCTCCAGTCCCAACCAGCCTCAGCTGGGCATAATCTAGTTCTTTCGTAAAAAGAAAATACTTACGTAGGCTCAAAATGTATCTCTTCGTCGTCTCCCACCGTCCAAAGGTCAACGATATTAATATCAATCTGTTAGGACGTTACTTTATTTAAGGATTTATTTATTTTTCAAAGTTCGTACCACCGAGAGATAGTTTTTTCTAATAAAATCGTCTTTTCCGAGTCATAACCCTCCCTATGCTTTACGGCAAGGTATACTTTTCGGCAAAGATGCACGTCAGACTCGAGAAAAAGTTTACGTTCAGAAAAGTGATTGTACCGTTGACGACGGCGTCTACTTTACTTTATATCACTTCACTTTATATCACTCGGTTTTACGCACGCTTCTGCAAAAAATAAATCTTTTTACGAAACTCGTGCGAAAAACGTTTTTTGAACTCGTGTGCAACACTCGCCTTCGACTCGTGCTGCAAACTCACACTCGTCAGAAAAAGTTTTTTCGCACTGGTATCGTAATGTACTATTATCGCTTAAGAATAAACGATCGTGGAACTACGCGATTGTCGCAAAGAAAACGTAAGACCATAGGATAAACGAAGAACAAGAAGGTAAAATAATGAAAATACGACGCCATTGGGAGAAGCCCGTGCCTATTCCGCGGAGAGCAATACGGCGTGCCTGGGACACGCCGCCTTTGGATACTGGCATTACGTTGGGTTCATTGGTGTCCTAACAGCGAACTGTTAATGGTTTTACATGCCCTTAGGGGATGAAAGAGTATAGCTCCGGGCAAATTTTTCGAGGATTCGAGGCAGAGAAATTGGAGACATTCCACACTACTACCCACGTTACCTAACATCGTACATGCACAATGTACAGTCCAAATACAGTGTGAGCATTGTATCGTCGAATATATCATTTAAATGGGGTAAAGTGATATATTCGTGAAAACACAATGACTGGAGATAACAATACAAAGATGATTAACGATTGTCATATTTCGAAACGACGAAAATATAATCGTTGAAATGGTGAGTTCATTCGCAGGAATAATGTTCGAAATTGGTCCACCATTAACGCCTTTATTCATATATATTTCAACCAGAAGCTTTTCACAAGAATGCCGTAATGAATGATGATTAAAACTGTGACAAAAGATTGCCCTTCACTCAGTGCAGGGCACCACCGGACCAGAGCGAATACGGTAATTTTTTTCACCGAGGCGACAGATAGGGAAATATAAAGAGTCATTGTTAGAAGGTTTTACGCACTCTTAAACACGGACAACGGTGTGGATTTACATCGGTGCGAGGTTTTCCCAAAAAATTTACACGTGCATTCGTCGAAATATACGACCATAAAAAAATTGCTGAGTTAAAAAAAATAAAATAAAATTCTCGTCTTCATATTTTTCCCTTTTCTATGTGCTGACGCGGATTCTTTCGACATATTTTATTTAACTAACAGAATAGCCAGGAATTTAGTGATAATAATAATAATTTTATAATATTTAATAGGCGAGATAAAGTTCTTTTATTAATTTCATAGTTGCGAATTTATCGAAGTTCTTATTTCTGATATGTTGACAGCTGTTTCAGTGTCTGTCGGCGTGTGGACACTCGTGGCAATATCACTAGAGAGATACTTTGCTATATGTCGACCACTGAAATCGAGAAGATGGCAAACACAGTTTCACGCTTATAAGATGATAGCCGTCGTGTGGGCGGCGAGCCTCACTTGGAGCATACCGATTCTCGTCGTATCGAGCCTTCGTCCTCTTCAAGGGGGTGAGTACACTATACCGTAACTCTATGTTGTGTATCATGAGATAATACAATGCTTCTCGCTTTCTGTTCTGCATATGCAACGGGCAAACAATTTTAATAATCGATACCTTGAAGTATTTATATCCGGTCGAGCGGTGCGCCACGCCTATGATTTTATACTGCCGTTATAGATATTCAGTGCATTGCAATGCAAAATTCATCGGCTCGCGTGCTCGAAGTCGACCCTTGACGCGCACCCGATATCTGTGCCGCAAGAATGCAGTGGAATTTTCTTTTATCCTATAGCAAAATACAAAAAAAGAAAAACAGTATGGGCGTATCGTACATATGAAACAGTGCTAGAGGAATCTCTTTTGCATAGTGACCTAGACAATAATAAATATAGGTCGAAGAAACGAGCGGAGAATATGATAATTTATGTGATTATTAAGATTTTTTTCGCGGGCCCAACATCGCAATAGTAAAACCGATTATTGTGTTCCAGGAAGGCACAAATGTAGAGAGGAGTGGCCGAACGTCGGTGCCGAAAGAGCTTACAATCTTTTTCTGGATGGTACGCTATTGCTCATACCATTGGTAGTCATGAGCTTAGCCTACTCGCTGATCGCTACGAAACTTTGGCGAGGCATGAAGCGTGAGATCCGTCAAAATTCAACGTGCAAGATGAGACGTGAGTGATACTTGAAAACTTTTTTTATTCTATTAATTTTTACCGTGGTAGCTTGTGAAAGACGTGATAGTTTGTGGATACGAGGGAGATAAAGAGAGTGGACGAACCGTGAACGGTATAGCCGCCGAAAGACCTTCGAGCTTAATAACAATGTCTACGAGAATCCCTAAATTTCTAACGCTATGGTATGTAAAACCTTAATTCACGAGTCTAATTGAGTTACAGTTGAGAGGCCTGTCCCATCGGCTACCGTTCTCGACCCCTACACAAATATTCGCAAAGAAAATTCTCTCTCTGGCGAAACGGTGGGCACACGAAATAGTACGGTATCAAGGCAATCTAGCTGCGGAGTATCGTCGTCAAATTGTCTTCAAGTTCCTCCCAGAGTTCCACCGGCCGGTCAGGCCTCCGTCGCATTAACCTCTAAAGGAAAAAGACCCCGGACAAATTCTTCAAGGACGGGGAATGAATTTGTCAAACTTTGGTTGACCAAACGATCGGTAAAAAAAACTCGATTCGATATATTTTTCGTCTTTCTATTTCTCTTAGTTTTTTCCGCAAATTTCTTATCGAATCAAAAACTGGCCGACAACTGTCGTTGTGTTGCGGTGTATTTTTTTTGTCACTCACCTCCGGAATATTTTCGTGCATAAAGGGGTGTCCGCCGCGTTCGGGAACTTCGAAAGCTTCGACGAACAAGAAGAGTTTGAAATTTTCGAATATGCTGATGAGCAAGCGTCTGCAGAGTGGAATAAAGAAGTCCCGAGGGAACGGGGTTGGCGGTTGTTCAGCAGAAAGTTACGATCTCAAGGATATTCCCGGCGATGATCACAGTGGTGACGCTAATTACGCCTTTGGCAGACAACACGCCATCAGGAGCAATTACGTGGGAAAGAGCATCGAGGCGAAGAAGAAGGTAATTGAAAAATATCTTAGGAAATAATTTCTCGATAGGGTGAAGGTCGGTTAAGAAAGTTTCTCAAAGTTAAATACATTAATTTAAAAAAAACTATTGTCACCAGGTTATAAGAATGCTGTTCGTAGTGGTGCTAGAGTTTTTCGTATGTTGGGCACCGCTTTACGTGGTGAACACGTGGTATCTCTTTGCCCCGGAATTCATTTATTTGCACCTCGGACGCACTGGTATCAGCCTCGTTCAGTTACTAGCCTACGTGTCTAGCTGCTGTAATCCGATAACTTATTGTTTCATGAATCGAAAATTTCGACAATCCTTTCTGAGCCTCTTCGACTGTTATCGCTGCTGGAGGTAAGCCACCATCGACACCCTTCAATACTACTCGTCCAGAAGAAAAAGAAAAGTCCGGACCTTTAAGAGTTTTTGTCCTTCAAGAGGGTATCAATGTCATAGCGTTTCAAAAAGCTCACGTGTGTATTTTATTTTTTTCTCGGGTTACAGATTGAAGTGTATGGAAGAGGATGCTTCGGTGGCGGTAACGAGGAACGTCATGCAGCCGGGAAACAGCGAGCTCAGTGGAAACGAGTCGACTATATACCTCGGTAGAACTTCCGTTGTTGCCAGATCCGGTAAGCTTGAGCCACATACAACGGAAGCCACTGGTATTTACAGATACAACTCTGCGTCCATCCCGCAAATCAACAATTTATCATCCGCCCTTCAGGCATCATTCATTTGTAAATGAAGCACTTATCGGCCTCTTCCCACTCACTATACAATGGACATTGCTGTATTGCCACGGTCCGCTTTGTTGAGTGCTTGTTTTTTTATTTACCCTCTTTTATTTTTTCCTCTGCTGCCGGTGCTTTCTGGAATCGCACAGAGGTGGTGAGGCTATTGGAAGAAGAGGATCGAGTTTAGCAACGACTGTCGTCCGCGGACGGAAGTAGCGGAATGAGAATTATCGACGCCTCGAGCTCGACGACGGCGACGATGACGACGACGACGAACGCTTCCTTGGCGACGAATGCCTCTGGCATTTTTTGCCTTGATCTCGAACCCGAAGAGGACAGTTTTTTTCTTCGAATCAGTTGGCGACAACCGCCACCCAGTGTTGTTAATAACGGACTTGCTCTGCCGTGCAGCCAAAAGCTCAACGGTGCTATAAATACCATTCAACAATCTCAACTATCGACTTCCAGCTCGGCCTGTGTGGATGATCCTAAGCTTCTGTATGACTGACGAACAATGAGAAAGGAGACGAGGGTGTAAAAATCATTTTAAAAAATCCAGCACACAAGCAAGTCATGTAAGGGTTCATTTAAAAAAAGGTACTATCGATTTTTGTAACCATTTAATCGACTCAGTTTGACTTTGTGAATATTCCTCTAGATTATTAACTGATGTAAATTATGTGATTGCAACAAACGGATTGTATGTATAATTAATGAATGTCAAACTATGTCCGCAGTGTATATCCCTTCAATCGTTCAATATCCTCTTGTATCAATTTGTGTTGGTTCCACGTGAATATCCGACTAAGCGTGAACAAACAACGAAGGAGTGTAACCCTACGGCGCTGCACCCTTTACGTAGGCATAGGATCGTCGTTGAATTATGGCGTCGACCGGCGAGTCGTGACTCAGAAAGTGTAAAGGTATAATTAATTATTAGTCACCTACCATTGACAATCGAGACCCGATCCGGTGCGGCGATTTCCATAGCGCACGATCGGCTGTAGAAGGGAAAAAGATAAATTATAAGAAACAGATGAAACTCACAAAATTGCATCCAATAAAATCAATTATATTCATACAACGACGATTTATAAATTATTATCGACTCGACGATCATCAATAAATATCGTAGGTAGTACATCGATACATAAATTATCATCACAAATTTCATTCGTCTCTCTCAAAATTCACGTTGACTATTGTTATACAACGATAATATAATATGTACTGTAATATATACACTTTAGTATTATAATATTATGGTTCAGGCAAAAGCCACCGCGATAGCAGCCCGAGATAGCACGAGGATCTCAACGGTGTTGCTCCGTTTAAATAATTTCCGCTTGGGCACTGTCTTGTCACTCAAGTTTTCTCCCGCTATGGTTATCTCCAGTCGTGCGTTTCGCTATGACTCCTTCGAGTGCTGACTTGCGTGTCAAGCTCATTCGTTTGCCCCTCCGTAAATCGCCTCGACTTCGCCCGACGGCTTCATTCGACGTAGCGCGTGAAGTAACAAAGCGGGTGACATCGTCTATCGAGAAAAGTGTGAAATTTACAACGTGGTTGCCACAAAAATATCAAACAACTTCTCTGACTTTCCAGGACCCAATAAAAATTATTCCCCGATTAAAATTCAAACTAATAGTATCAATACGAGCAATCAATAAACAAACCTCAAAATGAATCGATATTGAAAAACCATTTTTTAAATCCCTAACATTTAGAAAATTTCCAGGTTTTCCGTGTTCGGTGGCCACTTCGTTACAGGCTTTCGACATCCGTAAACACGCTACGGTCGCAGCGTTTGAAGAGACCGAGAAAGCTCTTTCTGAAGCCGTCATTGATGAAGCAATATGTGATAGGATTGCAACAAGAGCTCGAATAAGCGAGAAGCTGAAAGAAACTTATGCCAGTTGAACCGAGACCGTCGTATACAATGTTCGGACTGAAAATGGCGAGCGTATTGATTACGTATAATGGTGTCCAGCATACAAAAAATGCGATAACAACGACGAGAAGCATCTTGATGACACGTTTTTTTCTCAACAAAGCTTTTTCGGGATTGGCGCGTCTCAGGGCGCTTCGGTCTATCGATTGGCTCCACGACTTCTTCATTCTCGATGAAATATTTTTCGTCTCGTCGATTGCATCGCTCGAAGTAATCGGACTGAAAAGTAAGTTTCCCTTGTTGACATCGCGACGAGTCAAGCTGGTCGTTTCTTTGGTATCACCCAATGTTATAGACACTCTATTTTTCTCGCTCGGCGCGGCCATTCGTTCTGCCGAACAGCGAGTCGAAGAATTTATTTTCGAACTTACGTTCAGCATCGCCGATGAAATGCAGCTTACTGTGGAAAAGATAGAGATTCTTGCGTGATTCAGGATGATTCAGACATGACATGTAATAAGTGACGTAGTGAGATATTTAATCATGGCAAAAGTTACGATAAAAATGAAAACTATTTTAAACCAATAAATAATGATAATTGAATTGATCCATCGTTTACGAGAAATACGTGTAAAAATTTCAAAAACTTTTGTCAAAAGTTACATTTTTTACATAACGTTGGAGGATTCAAAAAAGATATTGCCTGAATATATCTTGCGATGCAAGAGTCAGCTTGTACCGGGGATAGCGATGCTATCTGAATCAGTATGTATGTATACCGCGGAATGTATACACGACAAGTGGAGTGTGTGAGGGAATAACGCAATACAAGCATCCTGATATACTATCGTATGTATATGAGCGGACAGTGGAGAGCGAAAGAGGTGGGGTGGCTAGCGAGGAAGAGGAAGTGAAAAACGGCAATATAGGATATGGAATATATTGCAGGAGTTCAGGGCCGTTCATTTTCTAGTCTCCTGGATTCCTTTCGTTTTTCTTTTTTCTCTCTCTCTCTCCTCTCTCCTTCCCTCTCCCTCTCTCTCTCGGTTTCTTTTTCTCTCTTGTTTATATACACGACAGCTTCGCGGAGACCCCATGTGCTCAAACGACTTTCCCGTAACATCGGTGGCGAGAGACTTTCTCCCCTTGTGTACCGCAGGAATTTCGATTCACCCGACCGACGAGGCAGACACTGAAACATAAAAGGAAAAGTGAAGAAGCGGTGACGGAGAGAACGAGATATAGATATACCTCGATATATGTATATATATTGTTACGAATATGTACCTGACTATTCGTTGAGGCACACAATATTAGTTAGGTTTGACAAGAGACGAACGAACGGACTATCGATATGTATACGTCATGTAGATCAGTCTTGGTCGGACTTTCAGAGTAAACAGACGTTTGACAGTTCGTGTTTGAGATATTTAGCTGCCATTGTACATAATAATATCCGCCCCAAAACCTAATACGCGCGTTATTCATTCCTTCGGACGTAACAATATATATATATATATATATATATATATATATATATATATATATATATATATATATATATATATACGGGGTACGGGGTGGGGTACGGTGTCAAGGCTTTCATATTATCGTGTGAAAGAGAAGCCCGAAACCTGCAAAACTTTATTTCTCAAAGTTTGGCTGAGAAAACACGTTCACCTCAGTTCTCATTTGGCATCGAAGTAAATCAGTAATAGAAGAGAGAATAAATTTGCATTTTATTCTTTCTCAATAAGTCTTGCAATCAGTACTCTCGTTACCTTCACAAAGAGGACACGGAGCTGAGACCATATTCTATTTAGCCAGTAATATAGACGGGATATAATTATTTTTAGGAAACATTTACATAATCTGAATGATTTTTTTTCTTATTCTCCTGTGTGTAGAATTTCATCTCTTTAATTATAATTCCGAATACGAGCATACGAATTTTATCGTTGACTGCTTTTAATAGCCCAGGGACGAAAGGTATGGGCGAAGGTGTGACCTTGTCGTGTCAACACTTTATTTTCGTCACAGAATATTCGACTCTTTACCGTGTCTATGTTGCATATAATAATATAGTGCACACATGCCTTCCGTGTCGTGCTCAGCTGTGGTTCGTTGCTGGTTACCCCCCGGAGGGATGGAATTTATATTTAAATAATGTCATCACCGCGAGAGAAACACCATTATCGCGGGCCCTTGCCAAGGGAACTTGGGATCAAACCGCACGAGCATCGCACTCGTGGGAGCCCCGCATCGCTGCGATTCCATAATCTTTAGTGGGTCACGTTAGTTACGATAATCACGACGTATAAATAGACGATCTCAGGTAAATGTATAGAGCATGTTAGACAGCCGAAATTCTGACCAAGTTCCGGCACCTTGGGGATTATACATATTCGATGGTGAAACATTGTACGACTGCAATACTTGCCTGACTGACCGGTGTTGCGTTCCCGCGACGACGTGGTCACGGGGTCCGATCTGCAGAGTGTTCTTGTGACAAGGATATACATAGCCGCAAGAGCTACCAACGGTACGACCAATAGAACGGCGTCGAGAATTAAATTGTATGCTCTTCCGTACTCGCCATGTCCCGGCCACGTTTCCCGACACTTTACATGACCTGCGAACAATCGTTTTCAAACATTTCGCTTAACTTTAACGGAGTACAAGCGGAATAAAAACGTAACAGAAGCGGCGTCGTCGAGTCGCGGGCGCATTCACAAATTATTCTTTTAAGGTTGTTGTGGGGTAAAGTCAAAATGCTACTACTGCCATGAAATTTTTTACTAATGTATATTATCCGCTTGCAAATAGTTTGGTTGAAGTTTAGAACGATGTACAGCATCATTAATCGAGAATAGATTTAATCCTAAGGATTATAATAAATACTAGCAGGTTGTTGTGGCTCGGTCGTTCTCGCCCTCGTCATGGACTATAGAATTTATAAACCGAACATTTAGATTTCCGAAGACGTACCGAAAATACCGTACTTCCGGTCGGAAAATTTTATTTAAAAATCGGAAGTGACGTGTTTCGGTATTTTCGTATTTTGTGAGTATCCCTGTGAGTGTCAAATCGGCATACACTTTATTATTATGTAGATGAATGAAACGTGACTCAACCGTCGATGAGAAATCGCACGAATTATCTATGCAGAATATAAAGAAGAATTTCGATTCGATATTTCTTTTTACGTTTTAACAACGCCCTATCTTGAAGTATGAGAAATGCACGTTCGCGGGTTATGCTGAATAGGAGTGCTGAGAATAAGCTTCACTCTTCAACCGTTTGAGGATGAAGTGTACTCGGCTCGGGTTCGGGCATCGAGTTGGTATTACAAGGTATCGCTTTGATGCTGATATACCACGTCTAGATTAATTAAAGGCATCGCGCGATGGTAACTCAACCACTATGAACACTTCATTAAGAGTTGTAGTAGTTAATAAGTTTCCTCCAGATGGAGAAAATTGATGACCGTGGATAACAAAGATAACAGGAAGAGAGCAAAGTAGATGATGAAGAAGCGACAATTTATCTTATGCTATGAACTGCTATTGTACCCAAGCGCGCCGTCAAGTTGAGAATGTTTGTATGTGAGAGTCAAAGAAGAAACGGTTCGCTCGATATGTTCTACTTAGTTCGATCTGAGGCTTGTGCCAAGAGAAAAGAATGGAGTCTCGATGTACGTATTTACATGTTTCTTGCGTGCATTCAAAGTGCTCACGCCTAATGCATGTACTCCGGCCTATATGTTGGAATAATTTGTTCACAGTAAGATAAGCTGTACGTATAAGAGTAGCGGGGCATAATGGAAGCCCATTGCAAAACGATCCATCTGTCTGATAAAAAGTCTCATATCACATGAAGAACACGGGTGCATTTTGTCCCGCTCTCTCTCTTATACAGGCTCATACGGCCTTTCGCTATTCCACCCAACTGTATAGTGAAAACTTCGTCTCACTACAGCCCAATTGCGACTGATAATATACCACGCGTTCGTGAATTATTAAGTTCTCGTCAAGTGTCCTTTGAATTTCAATGCCCATTGTTCTCAATGGGTATTGAACCATAACATTATTTTGCCCGTACATCAGATCACTAGTATAATCGCCATTATCAGAATATCGAAGCACATCGGGCATAAAATTTTCAGTTATTTCGTTTTTTCAGCATATCGTTGCGTTACGCGCATTGAATTTTACGTTGTTTCCATTTGTATCAGATCAAACGACCGTCCGGGCCTTTGCACTATTATTTTTTAAACGTACTCGGTAGCGTTTGACATAATTTATCTCAGGAACTTTTATGCGATACAACCCGTTGGCATTTTTTCTCACCGCGGCATTTGTATTTTGCATTATATTAATTCACATGTAGCTTATAGTATTACCAGTAAAAATGCAATGAGAGGTGTAACGCATAAGCACAGCCCACACCAGACTGCATTATTTGCACCGTTTCACCGGAGAACATACCTGTCTACCATTAAATCTACAGGGAAAAAAATCTTCGATCAGAATCGAGTAAACAGTACCGATGCACGCACTGAACAATCGATGCCTCAACTAAAATTTGCTTGCGGGCTACCAATGAAAAAAATTATTGTTTCAATTATACTTTCATTTCTTACAATTCCATACGTGATTGAAACCAGAGCTAGGCAAAAGCTATAAGTACCTACTACCTGTACTGAAGGGGAGCGAGAAAAGAAGTGAGGTCCATACTTCGCCTGACACAGCTAGCGAGCTCTAACAGGCGATGTATGGATCTCACTTCCTTTCTCGCACCCCTTCAGTACAGGTAGTAGGTACTTATAGCTTTTGCCCAGCTCTGATTGAAACGATAACATGTCGGTGTTTCCGTCGGTGTTTCAATATCATATGGGATTGTAAGAATTGAAAGTAGAATTAAAATTTTTTAAATTTCTTAACAGCAAGCAAATTTATTGTTCAGTGCAGTAATAATTTAAGTACAAAAATACGCTCATCAGACTGAATTGATGCAAAGAAAATGAGAACTGTAAAATAGTGAACGCGATGAGTGTTTGACGATGTGTAATTCGCCTGAATTGCTATACCTCGCGTGGTCGCTTCAAAGGCACAGTTTTTTATTTCACAACGGAACGCTTCATTGATTTTTCAAAGAGCATTCTAAATTATTTGATCAGAGAAGGTTGTTCAGGATTGGATCAAGCAATTTTCATTTCGACTCCGAGTTGAAATCTCAATCCCCACGATATGATGAAAACCACCCTCAGTGGAATGCAAATTCATTTGGACGAGCATGTACCGGACGTTCCTGCACATTGATAAGTAAATATTGGGAGTAAACTGTCTTTTTTCCTTTTATTATTATTATTGCTTACCAGTGCTAGTCCGTATGAGCTTACTTAGACCCGGGATAGGTGACATAAATATTAGAGTGCAACTCCATATGGCAACGATCAGACGATATGAATGCGACAATTTTTGCCAGCGACGCGATCTAAGTGTGTGACATATAGCGTAGTATCTCTCTACGGAGATTGCTACCAGTGTCCATATCGAAACTTAAACAGAGCAAGGTTTAAACAGAAGAATAGTGAGATTACACGTGAAAAGATTCACTGTATGAATCGTAAAGATTATTTCTGTATGTACAGAAATCATCAAGGTCATAACTGATGTTACTAGTTGAACTGAAAGGTACGAAAATAGTTTAAGCACGACGCGTTTTGATCTAGAAATGGAAATAATATTGGAGGGCGGGCACCCTAGTGGGAACGTCGAGATTCGACGATGTTATTTGCCATTCGATTCGAACTAAATACTCGTACATATTTGTTTTTAATCTCTGAACTACGTAACGAATCGATTTTACGTTGACCGATTGATGGTCGGCAAACAGCGCATCGGCGATAAACATGGAGGCCGATAAAAAAAAAGTCTTTCATCGACACGCAAACGGATATTGCGAGTTATGATCAGCAACTTTAGTGGTATCAGGTACGATGAAGTGGAGAAGTTCCTGCCATGTTTGCAAAAAGCTTGAACCAATGTCAACTGGTTATAAATGACTTTACTAATTGCGCGCTGGATGATAAGATTTTTTTGGTGACGGAGAAACGCAATTAAAGGTTGCAACACTTTAAAGCTACTGCGAACAGACAACGCTGGTCATTACGGTCGCATTTTCCTCCCCAGCTGTGCCAAATGGAAGTTGACAATATGTGTATAAAAGCGTAGTTGAGTCAAACAGCAAGTTCTCCGTTTTATCGGAGATATTAGCGCGCTAAACTAAGAGTTTTCGTAAATCGAATGAGTGAATTGTATACCGTGAATTCTTAGACAAAGATTAATAAACAAAGTTTTAACAGTTCTCATTAAAAACATTTTCCGATATTTAACGGCGATCAAGTCGCTACAGGTATAGCAGAGGCGTTTTTTTTATATCAGCGATTTGTGGAAGGCAATACGAGACCGTTCACTTCGCAAGAGTTAAGCCGTCGAGTTAACGGATGACGATATTTATACAGATAGCATAACAATCGATCGAAAAGCTTCTGGATGATATTTCTGCCTGATTAGTTCACTCCACTCTTCTCTCCGTTTGCAAGAGAGGGAAAGAAAATTTCTCGAACGCCCGGGATCAAAGGTGATTCTCGGCTCCGGATGTTGAAACGCTTCTGACTGACCACTAGGTGAGTATGAATGTGTATAATGTTTTATGATTCTCAAGTGAACTGAAATAAAACTTTCTTACAGTATATAATGACAATTAATAATCTGACATCCGCTTGATAATTAAAAAGTCGGCATCACCAGTTCTTCTGTCTTCTGTATACGCAATAAACTCAATAGACTTAACAGTTCATCTATAGTCTATAGTCTACGGTCTGTCTTAATAGTTCTCAACCGGCTTGTCGAAACAAGGGAGTGTCCAAGTTTATCGCAGAGAGGGTGACATAGTAACAAGATCCGTGTGCCTAATCAGGACTAATTTGACATATAGACGAGAGACCCTTCCAATAGCTCGAGAAAGAAACAAAAAACACTTGAATCCTTTGTCATTCCGGCAGTTCCTCCCGAAATTCGTCGACCATAGTACTGTGATGATCGTAACTTCGATTAGCGACATTGTCGATCCGCTAATACTATTACAAAAGACGAACGTGAACGAACGTGTCTGGAGTGTCAAATGCCACAGAGGAAAATTTAGGTTCTATTCCGTCTGACTTATCCCAACTTGCTTTCCTATCTTTTTCTTTGCACTCAGTATTAAGGATAAATATGTTTAAGTAATAAATGGTGCCCGTTTATTATATCTTTTTGTATATATCCTTGTTATTCTGTGACCACACGACAAAATCCAATCACACGACCGCGAGTCCCTGCCTCTCGGCATCTACAAGGAGTAAAGCAATTATGAAGAATAGTCCAAAGTGGGAGTACTACAATACATATCGGTTCTATAAATGATTTTTATAAATGTATAAATAAAAAAAATTAAATCCTGATCTTTCTATTTACACGTGCGATCTTCGATGTATACGTGGGACATCCTCTTGAATTCACGGTATATACCTCGCATCGTAATTCGCAATTCGAAGTATCCAATCGTGTCGCGATCCAATCTAACGCTGATTGTTGCGACCAGAATCGAACTGAGCTCAGCTCGCCGGTACACTTCTCCGTGATATAACCGTGATATAACCGTGAAAATACAGACGAGGGAACCAAAAAGGTTCCCTCGTCTGTATTTTCCCACACGTGTTCACTGCCCATAGCCATTATTCCTACGTTGTACTGGTACGAAACGCTGTAATATATCAGGTCTACGTTAACTATTATTTCTCAATGTTGCACGGTACCATATAACGTTCCCCCTAAATGTGTACTTAATTAAAGATTGTTTAGGTACTCAATTATACCAGGGCTGTACAGATAGGCCGGCCTGGCCGGCTAAAATATCTAATCCGGCTAATGGATTTTATAGTTTAGCCGGCTTAGCCGGCTGAACTATTTTAGCCGGCTAATTCGTTTTAGTTGGCCAAGCTATTTTAGCCGGCCAAATGCATAAAATCGTGCATAATTTTGTGCATAAAATCAAGCTCCTCAATGTCGCATTGTACTTTAGTCCAAAAAGGTTGGCGGATTCGTGTTCAGCGTGCAAAAATACATTGAAATATGTGGCAGATCATTTAAAAAAACAACAAAAAAATTCCGTCAAAAATTCCCCTTTAGAGTCAATTTTTCGCGTTTTTCAACGTCCTCAAACGGTACGAGGCACGATAAATCGATTCTACAACTTCGGACAAGGGCCTACATTGCGTATTTTTTCCTGTAGAACACGATGGGCACCTCGGATTTTCCCTAACTTTATTGGGAGCCGAGATATCGACGTTTGAAAATTACGAAAATCGACGTTTTTTCAAAAGTGGCTCAAGAAGAGAAAAATCGTTATTCAATCGATTTTTTTTTGTTTCAAAGCTATATTTGATGTATTTTTTCCCGCTGATCACGAATGTAACAATTATTTTAGTCCCAATCCAATATTTTCCATTTAAATCCCAAAATACGATTTTTCATGCATAAAATCGAGCCCCTCAATGTCCCATTATACTTTAGACAAAAAAGGCCGGCGGATTTATGTTCAGCGGGCGAAAATACTTCGGAATACATTGCAGGTAACATTAGAAAAAAAATAAAAATAAAAATTCGTCATAAAATTCCAAGACTGTATTAGCTTAGCCGGCTAAATTAGTTTAGCCGGCTAAAACGGCCAAAATAGTTTAACCGGCTTAGCCGGCTAAACTATTTTAGCCGGGTAAGCCGACCTGTCTGTATAGCCCTAAACTACACCATTTAGAGGACAGTATTTGTAAATTAATTGTCATATGATATTACTATCGTTGCTCGAACATTTACAGCAAAGACTCGAAAAATCAGAGAATCTGAAAATCTCAATGTTACGTCGCGCGTTATATCACTTCATACATGCCGGTTGCTCAAAATGTTCCAAGTGGGAAGTTAACATGGTAGGCCAATTCAACATCCCTCCAGTCTCATTCAAACATTCAAACATTCACCCGTGAAAATTCTACACGATCCGAGTAGATGTATAGGGTTAAAGTTATACATATGGGCCATTCCAATTAACTCGTGCATCGATGAAATTTTTTCGGCTCTCGTTCCCTATATTATAATACATATTATATACGGATAGTTTCAAGAGACAATATATCAGGGTACGAACAAAGACCAATCCTGTATATCAAGCCGAAAGTTAATCCTCTGTCGCTCTTAACCCACAAGACGATCAAGAGTAATCTCCTAATTATTCTCGGCACGGCTTTGAAACCTTGGTCGGTCGCTCCCATCGCTGCCTCGGTGAAACAATGATCTCGCGATGTTATGTTGCGGGAACTATATCCTGTAACCACCGTGGATACTCGGAAAGAACCCGAAGCTTCCCTTTCGACGGACATTCGTCTTTCTGAGTGGTTCAAGGTATCTCCTGTCAGACAGCGGACCAAAGGCGAAGCTTGTACAAATCGTTATTCCCCTCCAGTTTTTTGCTGCGCAACGCTTCCGTTGAAATACACACGGACATAAATATTTTTTACACTGTTGGTGAAATGAAATGAAACTTGAGTAAGCGGAGGCGTCATTGAAATTCCGGTGGATAAATAGTGGCAGCATAACGATCATTTCTGTTTATTTCTCGGTTTTTCCCCCTCTCCGTTCGTCATGGTACGTTGGAGAAACAACTCGAAAAACAAGGTCAAGTGAATTCAATTTCGGTTGTAACTATTCATTCTCGCGTATATTCGCGAAGAGACATGCAATGAATGTACAGGTCCGTGGGATTGTGATACAAGGTATCGCCTGGCCGTGAAGAATGGTATATAGTGCCTGACGACTAATGTGCCGACCTACACTAATCTGAATAAGACTCCCATTAAGGCATAGATTGTTTCTAGAAAAAAAAATGTTTCCACTTAAGAAGCAGCATGGTCGAAGTACATATATTTGTTCACCTCCAAACTCGATATGTCGTGTATAAACATCAAGGGTGGGTGGTGTGAGAAAACAGCGATAGAATTGCGGCGTCCAAATAGCATCAATTTGAATAAACCGTGCTCCGGATGAACCGCTATCATGAGATTGCGGCGAATGCCTAAACACTGCAGCGAGCCCTCTGATTCTGTTTAAAAGATTTTTACCATTACAAGAGTAAAAATAAGACAAGTGGTCGATTGAAAAAAGAAGTTTTATTGTTACTCGGGGGCGAGGTAAAAGACAACAGAAGTAATTTGAGAAGATATAAAAGTCTCTAAGACCGTTAGCAAATTCGTTTGAAAATGAACATAATTTTGTGAAATCACCTGCGCTGGCACAATTAAGACGGCTGAATAAGATTCATAGATGAAAAGCATTATTTCTAAGGAGAAAAATCATGATCCAATGCAACAGAAATGTTATTTTTTTCTGTTATATCAGCACTATCTTAATTTCATCGGTCGTCTCGAGAGACCTCGCTGACATGTCTCTGGAAGTCAAGAAAACCTTACACATGTCCATAATGCTTTCCCAATCGTGCCACCAGGCGGTCGAAAAATGAGATTTTCAAACCGGCAGTAAGTTTTTACGTATGACGTCAATTCCCGTTAAAATCCGAAAAACCAAAAAGATGGCAAAAATAAGAGTCCCCCAAAATTATAGAAAGAAAAAATATATAGAAAAAGCTAAAACAAGTGCAATTCCTGCTTCTGGTGAATTAACGAGAGAAACGCACCACAATCTACGATTTACGTTTTTTTCGTTTGCACCATTTGGAAGGTTTCATTCACCAATTTGGGCTGTTCACTGACAAATACGACTGCAAGTTGACGGGAACCTAACCAACCTACCAGAAGCTTACGAATCTTATAATATAGTTGGGTGAGGTAGGTCACTTTCGCAAATTGTCAGATTCGATTGCTCCAATAAATATCTTTTTGCTTCTATCCATTCGCTATGGAACCGTCAGGCGAAGAACAGACTCGCCCAATTCCCTTGTATTCTTTGAAGCTTGCAAAGGTAAGAAAGTATGTGTAATATGTGCGGAGTTTTCTGGCTGCGTAAGAAAAAAAAAGCGGAAAGGCAGGGTTCAGCATCACGTCGACTGATTTTCTGCGATATTACAGCCTTGCTCCCAAATTGGATCGTGCGGCATGAATGGTTATCAGATTTCAGGGTCGTCTTGGCCTTTCGCTGAGACCTTTCCTGTGTGCGTATGTGTGTGTATATATATTTTCGACCCCCAATGCGGGAAAGCCATAACGCCCACAACGTATCCCTATTGTTTTCAGTCTCCAAAACTTGATCCGGTGATTATTCAGCACGCTTTCCCTGGTGGGTTTATTTTAAAGTATACGCATATTGTATCCAGGAATAATTCGTGGCAGAAATCTCTGATACTCAGCCACCATCGGTCAGTTCGAGGTTATTTGAATGGTTGAAGCCGGGCGTTGGCGATTCTATCAGTATCGTTGTCCCGACGGAAGATATTCTGTTCGTGAAAGCGATGCGTGATTGGGAGATGTGCAAAATGCTTGAACGAAACTAACAAAGCTTGTGTTCACGACCGGAACATGATGCAGTTCTTGGTGGTGATCAATACAGTGTAAATAACTTGATATATCCAAATAGTTTGTTGCAGAAGTAATACATAGGGTTAAAGGGGCGAATGTGGCCATCCCGGTTAGTATACGGGGTGGCTATATAATATCAATGATATAGGTAAATAACTTCCAAAAGTTAAGCAACAGGGTCAGACAGATTTTGGAGCTTATAAATTACATGGAGAATGCAATAGAAGAATTTCTATTACAAATGTTATATACAAATGGTCAATGCATGAATCCTTCCTCGAGTATCATTAGCCGCTAGGATTGTGATGCGGGTGTGTTGGAAAGGGTAATCGCCAGTGACGGCAATTCTTCTTCCGCAAATCTTGATCTTGCGCCCGTGTGTGCTTTGCGGATGCATTCCCTAAGCCAATGTAGGGATCCGTTCATCTTCGCCAACCTTTTCACCGTGGTCGGCTGATGCGGGGTCGTGAGAGCCTCCCACATATATATATATATATATATATATATACACACACATATATATGCCCACACTTCATACAGTATACGTGATTCCTTTAACGACATATATCCTTCTTGGTCGCAACCGCGCACGGAATACTTTGTGTGGATTTTACTGGAATCAGGAAGAGAGTGGTTGGTCCTCGAAGTGATTTCTGGAAAAGCGATCGTTTCCGCTCCATTGCATAAGAAACCTCTCTCCGCAGATCGTTTCACCGCGATAGTAATTTCTGTCTTGACGTTTCACAGATGCCTTCTGCTCGGTTTTGTTGTTAATCGTGTTGTTGTCTCGTTATCGGGAGAAACAACATTCAGAAGAGATCTCTGTATTTCTGCGGAATGTTGTTTCCTGCAATAACGAGACAAGACGTTGAGACACTTTTCGTCGTTTCGTCATTGAGAGAGCCACACTACAAATCAATCAACCAATAGCTTGATATAATGACCATGTCTCAATTAACCAGGCACCTCTGTGCAGAGGATATACGCTTGTTATTCTAAATTTCACACGACATAACAATTAGTCGCATAGAATAGAATAGTGTTGTTTTATTTGTGTCCGGAGACAAGCTCTCTAAGGGCACCGTGCCCACAAAACGTACAACGACGGCTGACAACTGAAATGTTGCGACAAAAAAACGAAACTATGAAAATAACAAATGTTTTTTTACCTTAAAATGAAAATATATTACAAGTACATAAATTAAACTACAGTAGCAAAAAAATTAATAATAAAAGAAAAAAAGTAATGAGAGAAACGGAGCGCGGAATTAATCACGGTGACATGGAGATATAGCATATTTTATCATACATTAACATAGGTAACGTGGAATTTCTTGCATCTGGATTATACCGAGATTCGGGTTGTATATTCGGGGACTGAACGGTTCTTGTTTAGCTTAGATCAGTGTTTTCCGAGCGTCACGGCAACAAAACGGGAGCGAACATCGTGCAACCATATGGTAACAACGGAATGCGGATTTAATACGCGCGGTGTGCGGTGTATGCAAATTTTCATAACAGTCGTTTTACTGGAACCTTTATGTATTCACTAGCTGCCACGAATCTTTTATTCTACGTATGACGGATGACATTATATAGTTCAAAGTGTGTAATAAAATTGAATGAATTGGTTCAATCGAATTACGTTTGATTGAAAGATACGTCGAGTCTTCTTTACTAAATTGTATCCTCTTACCAAAGAAATATCGTTATATAAACTGTTGAAGAAAATAATAATTTAATTGATTGTATTACATTAATTTTTTTCGCTCTAATAATTGTTACGTTTTAATTTTTACTCACCTTGCAAATACGGCACGAGTTTGCACATTACTTTGCTAAATACGAAATCCCTCAGTATACTGAGGGATTTCAGTTACTGAGGGAAACCCTCATCGGTACTATAGTACCGATGACGGTAAATGGCAGACATAGAATTCCAAGCATGAGATCCGAAATAGCGAGATTAAGAAGAAACACTATGGTGTCCAGCGGTTCTTGAAGTTCTTAGAGTCCTGGAATTGTCCTTGAATTTTGCATGATTATTTTTTGTTGGTATGAAATATATTTCTTCGTTTATAAACGTAACTGCGACGTATTTCAACGTATTTTTGTGCGTTGAACATAAATCTGCGGGCCTTTTTGTGCGTAAGTGCAGTGGGACGTTTGTAGCTTCGATTTTATGCACTGAAAACAGTTTGGTCTAATGTGAAATCGCATTTTTGGGATTAAAATCTAAAATATTGGGTTCGGTGCAAAATGAACGTCATTTTCGTAATCAAGTGGCCCCCATGGGGGGTCCCGTCGGGCCCTTTGATTTTTTTTTTAGTGTGTGTGTGTGTTTAGTAACAACCTGACAAAAATGTGTATCTTAGTTTCGCTGAGATACAAATATACATTTGTGCATAGTGAGTGGTTTTGGTTTCTGAACCCGATCCAACGTAAACGAAAACGATTATCGAACTAAATGTTATTCAGTGTTCACGTGTTCAGAATTTTCCAAAACATCGAAAAATCACATTTAGAAAAAACTTCCGGATGTATGCGTGCGTGCGTGCGTGCGTGTGTGTGTGTGTGTGTGTATGTGTGTGTGTGTGAGTCGGACGTGAACAATTCAAACGGCTATAACTCGAGAACGCTTCGAGCGATCAAGCTGAAATTTCACCCACAGCATGTGTGGTTAATAGTCAATGTTTCTGCAAAATTCCATCCAAAAATGTTCAGTTCTTTTTTTTGTACGTCATTTTCAATTTTTTCGAAAAAGCCTGTGCGCACCGTAGCGCTCGCAATTTTTTAGCTATCAGGCTTAAAACGCGTACACAGATGGAATATGATCACCCGATAATCCCATTAAAATTTTAAGAAAATCGATCGAGCTGTTTAAATTTTATGTCATCAAATTTTGAATTTCCTGAATTTTTTTTTTCCCAGACGCATTTTTCCGTATTAAATATTATTCTACGAATAAAAAAGTGTCAGATTGGTGATCAGCGTGAAAAAATACATAGAATACAATCCCGGAGTGACGACTAACGAAAAAGTTTATCGGGCATTTATATAGCCAAAATTACAAAAATGGGTGATTTTGCGTATTTTCGAACAGCGATTTCTTTGCTTCCCAATGAATACTCTATGATACGCTATGTATTTTTTCGCCTCGAGTACAGATTCGACAGCCGTTTTGACCAAAAGCGCAAGGTTGGTGTATTTTTTCGCACTAAACCTGAGTCGGCCAGCAGTTTTGCTTAAGAGCATGTGAAACACTCTGGAGTGCGAGAGAGATAGCATCGTTCGCGCTCTCGGCGGAGCGAGTGAGGCACGCTGAGAACGTATTTCACATGCTCTTAAAAGTTAAATACGACGTTGATGTTGAAAAAGCTGAAAATTGAAATTTTCATATCGCTTCCTCATAAAAGTTGAACGTTGAACGTTGAACGTTGAACGTTGAACGTTGAACGTTGAACGTTGAACGTTGAACGTTGAACGTTGAACGTTGAACGTTGAACGTTGAACGTTGAACGTTGAACGTTGAACGTTGAACGTTGAACGTTGAACGTTGAACGTTGAACGTTGAACGTTGAAAGTTGAAAGTTGAAAGTTGAAAGTTGAAAGTTGAAAGTTGAAAGTTGAAAGTTGAAAGTTGAAAGTTGAAAGTTGAAAGTTGAAAGTTGAAAGTTGAAAGTTGAAAGTTGAAAGTTGAAAGTTGAAAGTTGAAAGTTGAAAGTTGAAAGTTGAAAGTTGAAAGTTGAAAGTTGAAAGTTGAAAGTTGAAAGTTGAAAGTTGAAAGTTGAAAGTTGAAAGTTGAAAGTTGAAAGTTGAAAGTTGAAAGTTGAAAGTTGAAAGTTGAAAGTTGAAAGTTGAAAGTTGAAAGTTGAAAGTTGAAAGTTGAAAGTTGAAAGTTGAAAGTTGAAAGTTGAAATTTTTATATCACTTTCTTATAATGGCCCTTTATTCGCAAAGCTTCCTCTAGGAGGAAGCCAAAAATATAGTAAATGCTTTCTCATAGGAGGAGCTTTGCGAACAAAGGGCCATTTTGAGAAAGTGATATAAAAATTTAAACTTTCAACTTTTTTTATATATATCCCAACACAACCTGGAAATGTTCTGGAAATTGTCCTTGGATGTCCTTAAATTTCGTACCGACTCTTTACTGGACGCCATGAACGCGCTTGCAATAGTTCGCATACGTTTATGTTGCACCAGTGTCAGTATCACCAGGACATTTCCTACGACAGCCAGTAGGAATATTATCGTGTAGAGAGAATTTGCACTCTACCACTTTCCCACCAAAAGTTTCTGTTGCCGCGACCAGTTATCGTAGTGTTCGAAGTGGATGCTCCTCCAAACTCGACAACACTTGTATTCGACATTATGTCCTTACAAGTTTAACGTACACCAGAGTTTCTGTGTGCTGCGAATGACTACCGATAGAGTCTCAAATTGCTTATACAAGTAATCATCAGTTTCCCCTTACTGTATACACTAGTGAATATTCTTCATCCATCTTAAGGAACAACTATCTTCCATCACTTCCACTTCTCCCTGTTTGCTTTCGAGATTCGTGAATGGCATGATTATCCCATTGGATGGTTAATCCAATTCACGATTATAGACCGGCATTGATCCGGCGTCGCTTCAGTGAAACAAATGCGCGTGTACAGCACCAACAAGATCGGTGGTAACGTTGACATTGTTTTAACTTCCGCGAGCAACTGCGAAGTCAAGCCGTGTTCTTCGCCACTTTGTCATAATTTTTTTCTCGTTCGGGAAAAAAATTCAATTCAACAAAACTCGGTCTTCTATTCGTATTTCATACGTCTCAATGCTTTTCTCATGCGTTCCTCAACCCTAAATTCGCATCTTCATTTTTGCTCCCGTCGATTTTCAATTTTCAATCTTCGCACATTAAAGGAAGTTACTATCTTTATGGTCATGGTTCGATTATCATTACCTGCCCTTTCGACAATCGTCCACAGCTCGACGCTTATGTCTGCTTCACTTCTTTTCCTCCTTTCTATCCTTTTGCACTCTCGCACAACATTGAATCTTTCGATTACACTGATGCGATAATGAGATATCACGAATTAATTGAAAAAAAAGTAAACGATGATCGAGTTTCTGCTCTGTGCGAGACGGATGCCCTGTCAGCGTTCACCAACAGTTTCTACTGCACTTTTTACCGAGGAACCTAGTATTATCAGCAACGGCGAGCGCGGCAGTCTATTGGGCATCCGACGCATCGTAGCCCATCACACACACGCACACTTCCAGTCGTTCGCGCGTTAGTTCTCCATCGTGCACTATCTGCTACTGATGCTCAAACGATTCGCCAGCGTCGCGAGCAGCAGTCGCAACACTCCCCATGCCAACCCTTCCCGTGAAAAGCGCAGCGACAATAAGAGGAGAGTATGGTCAACCCAAATCCTCTCAAATAGTGCGTGCGGACAACTGGTTCATTTCCGGACCATTTTTGCACTTTTCGTCGCTCAGGAGCACGCCTTTTCTTTTATTTTTTTATCGTGTTTTATGTGCGCCGACCACAGTATACATAGGATGCAGCCTCAATTAAACAAGCATTAGTTTTAACATTTATTCTCGAAATTTGGATCACACGGCTACAATCGTCGTGGTCGGCGGACTTTTGATAGATGCTCTTAATAGCTCTCCAACGAGTCTATCGTCGACTTCGCATATTGTGTGATCCGAATTCCGTGTGACGAGAATTTTATGAATTTTTATAAATTTTTCTCACATTGGTTCGATAAATATACAACATATCACAACCTCTGTCGTGGAAAGTAAGCCCAAGTTCGGAATGGATAATTCGATAATCTTCACAGCGTGCATGCGTCGTGGTATAGCGTAAAGCAGATCATTATTCACAATTTCTTGGTAGGGAGTTGCTGCACGCTGCATAGCTCGTGCGTGCTCAGATTTCTTCCATTAGGTTACATAGTGTCGGTAGGGTTTTATACGTATTCATCATCTTCGATCGAGCACATATTTCATTGAAAATGGGGGAAAAAGCGAGGTAGCACTTTCCATGTGATAAAGCTTTTGTGAGGGTGATCGCTATTTTTCATAGTAGCACCGTTTTAAGTTTCAATATTCTTGTGGGCACCCGCAGCAGCCGCAACAGTAGCAGCAGCATATTCTATTGAGCTTGGCTGTACCATACTATCGTTTACTCATCTTAGGTCGTTCCATTGACGATTTTCTAGGAAGATGTGTTTTTGATGGACGAACAGTAGAATCTACGATGTTATCTGCGGTTTCTACAACCAAGTCCCTTGCACATATAGCTGCGAACAGTTGAGCTTGATCGTATTGACATTGCACTATCTCTGAACGTGTAAACATTATCGCCCAAAAGAGCTTTCAAACCGTAAAGGTCTCCCTTCCAAAATGGTTGGCGCAATCATCGACGATCTCTCAGTTCTGGGACGGCTTGATCCAGCCGACTATTGTGCTGTTCGACGATCAATAACCACTAGATTCGAGCGTAATCTCAAAAGCCTATAATTTTTTTCGTTATAATATCAAAGGAACTACTCAGCCTACAGAGGAAGACGGGGAAATGAGTCCGGAATTGTACATTGAAATATTGATATTCGGTCTCACTGCCACCACAATAATTAACATTTTTTGTAAATTAATGAATTAATCAGTGCGTCGAAAAGATGACGACAGCGCCTTGACACCTCGGGCGCATTCCTTGTATACCTTGTACTTGTATATCATAACGATAAGGGAAGCAAGCGTTGGGTAGATCTGAGGACGAGAACAAATGTTCAACGATCACACGAGAATTTTGATGATCGAACCATAAGGTGTCGCACAAGAGTGGTTTTCCGAACATTGCTCGTATTCCAGTCACGTTCAAGATATCACTTATATCTGTCGGTGAGCGAGAAATCCTCTACACCGTGCCAGAGAGCCGCTGGTGCTTAACTCGCACGACCGAATGCATCTTATTCGAGCATTAGTAGTAATATGGGTTATAACGGTAGAATATTAGTGAAGTTGGTATGGTTTTTGGTTGCTCCGGTACACGCGTTAGAACAGAAAAGCCGAATTGAATTGATTAATCGATCGACACGTTTCCTCATATGTATCGCTGTGCCAATCGTGCCGAGCGCAAATAGTGTGCGGATATATTCCGTACTGTTCTCGACCAACATTCAGAGCAAACTTTGTCAGGATAATACTTTTTTATCTACAGAGCGTTGGGTAAATATTCATTTACTTGATCAATAATAGAATTGAACGATTTTATAGGTATATTGGAGAGCGGGGCAAAATGGGACAGTGGGGAAAACGCAATTTTCTAATAAAAATTTGAATGACCCGTTTTGCCCCATCGATACATCTGGATTTTCTGCCCAATTTTGCCTCACAGTGCCATTTAAAAATTATTGGGAAATTGTGTTTTGCCCCACTGTCCCGTTTTGCCCCGCTGTCCCATTTTGCCCCGCTCTCCCCTATCCATCCGATGCTCGTTCTTCGCATCCCATTTATACATTTGTCGGGAGAAACTTGTTGGGTGAGGAAACTCATTTTATAACAGTGTGAAGGCGTTAAAGTAGGAAAACGTCGGAGGAGAAATCTCGTCCACAGACATCGTCAAACCTACTTTATCGGTGAGTCGTGACTATAGAATGAATTCTGTCCATAAACATTGCAACCCGTTGGGCGAAGATCGTATACGTTATAGGTGCACTTTGTTAAGTTTCTCATATATAGGTGACTGGCTTGGGTTGGCTTATTCGAGGAGTAAGAGAATGCACGGCGTAGTACTGCGCCGGGGTCCTTATAGCCGGAGAGAGTGCAGTCATGGCTCAAGACCGCGAGAAATGAACGTATAAAACTCTACGTGTCGACCGTACGAATGGAGAGCTTGTTCATTACCTAACATCTTTGCGACAGCTTTACTCCCTCAGAAAGATCTGTCAAGCAACGATAGTGAAGTGCTCAAACTAAAAGTAAATACTTCAAAATTGGCTGTTTTTCACTATATGTTAGTGTTAATTTTGTAAATTATTATTTTTCCAGAAAAACTAATTCGACCCTCCACGTTCTATCAACATTCTTTTTTTTTTATATTTCAATTGTGAACTGTATTTATTGTATGTAAATTTTCTATTACGGGTTGGAGATAAGTATTCGTTATGCTATTATGAATTATTGGGTATTCCGTTTACGGGCAGAATATTTCATTTTTATGCTTTCGCGAAAGGAGTAAGGATGTATTTAAGGGGCTACAAGGATATGCGGTAGCACAGCTATAAGGGTAGCGTACCTTGTTCTGGGCTAATATCATAGACACTATATATCACAGAAATAACAACGTACCCAAGAATGTACGATGCACCGGGCGCTGGGAGCGCCGAGTTTACACCGTCGTGACATAAAAAAGAATGCCGTTCAGAAGGGAATGAATTCATCGAAGCGCAGAATCTGCCAATACAATGCGAAGGATGACATTTCATCGAATCAGTCCGAGCGATAAACAATTTTTTTTGTGAAACCGATGTTCACAGGCATCTACTATCGTCATCCGGATTATTTGTCGTGTAGCCCTTCACGGGAGCACAAATAGAATTCGAAAATGGATACGCTACGCCAAGGCGACAAACTACCATGTAATCAACCACCGATACACATACCTTTAAATGAATACGTGTATGTACGCTATACATAGTATATAGAGTACCAGATATGTGCTGGTGAACAAAAATGTAGCGAGCGGCGTCTATGTGATTACGGTCGCCGCATCCGTCGTTTCGTATCAACAATTTCGTCGAGCATGGAACTTTAGCGGTGGCACCCGTGCGGCTACCGTACATTCGATTCTCGCGTACACTAAAATTATCGCAGATTTATCTTTTCGTTCTATTTTAAAGGAGCAAGCTTTTTTACCTATTGAAAATCGTATTAGTATGTTTCAAAATTTTACGTTGCAAGAACGTTGTTCATACTAATTCGGGACCAACGTAACTTCGATTCACAATATTTGCAGTGCGCAATTACCATAAGCTGTGGGATTCGCGCTGAAGCGTTTAAGCCGATTGGAAATGTGGGATTTAAGGGATGGATTTGAAAAAAATGGTACATATTCCTCTCTTATATCTCCCGTATGGAAGGGGTACATTACGACGAGGGAAACATTCCAAGCTTCTCCGTTTGCATTCCGCACCCCGCACAAACATACCATCTATCTTGGCTGGGATGCAAAGGCATTCCGGAGTTTTCGCTAAAGCAATAAATCGCGTTAGTCGTTGTGCTCGATTCAACGGCAAACGTTTCGAGAGAACGATGTACATGCAAACGGAAACCCTCATGCACACGTGGAATCGACGGTTCATGCCTGACGTTCCTGTGAACCAAAGGTTTGTACATTGTTCAAAGTAGAAACTGTACAGTTGAAGCGACCGACGAAATGGTAATTTGTTTCGTCCAATTTTGCTGGATAATTGTTCTTCTCTGAATTCGAAATTGGAGTCGATCGTTGGCAATTGCAGGTATAGATTTTAGGTTCCGTTTGTAAAAAAAAATAATAATACCATCTCTATGGATCTTTAGGGTCGTCGAAACTCGTTATTTTATACAAATTACCGCGAGACTCTCCGGTTGAATTCTATCCGAGAAATTGTAGCGAAGCTAAACGTTACATTCTATATAGTTTATAAAGTTTCACGATGAAGTCTGACACGTCGACGCTTTTGTATATCGATCATCCGGTACTATTAGTCAGCTGAGTGAAATGTCCGAGGGAGGACAGTGCGCATCAGACATTGCCAATAGGAAAGTGTAAACCGAATGCCGGTAAGGTAGGATTGTTAAGTAGGAACTGGAAGAAATCTAACTGATCGCCTGTCGGCCAATATTCCTTGACGGCTGTTGCTTTCCAGGTTTCTATCTCACGACGAAATGTCAGGAAGTAATACACCACAGCTTGCGTAGATGGCCTAACAGCGTTCTTCTGGGTTTAAAATATACTGTAACTGTGGTTACGTCGTTCAAAAATTACATCTCAACTTAAAGACTGTCACAGCTCGTCCCTTCATTTTTCTCTTACTTTTGTTTCCTCTCAATGTTGTTATGGAAAGAAGTATGTTAACGACTATATTACCCCGTCACAATATAGTCTCGAGTCGCTTGTTTTAAGCACCCTTAAAAATCACTGAGTCCTCTCTCCACTGTTTCTTAATGGGTCGAGCCAAAAAGAGTAACTCGTTATCCATCAGCTTTCGTTTAACGTTGTCGAAGCAAGATTCGCGAAAATAATATAATGCTGCTGCTGTTGCCCCGGTTGATGCTTGTTTGGCGAAACCCTGTAATTACGAGAGAAAGAGCGATGAATTTCGCAAAAGGTATTCACCGAAGAGAGCTGTGTGGGTTTTTTTAAAAGCACGTTCGCTAGTCGATTGGCAGGGAGTGAGACCAGCAACAGAAGGCCAAAGAGAGGCAGGGCCTGAAAAAAGGTGTTAAAGCGTGCGGTGAGCCGCACGTCCACGAGAAAACATTATAGGTAGGTGTTAATTCAAAACAAACCTAAGTATAGGCGAGTGTGAATCTCATGCTCGAAGCTGTGCTGAATCGAGCAGTTCACAGCACAGCAAGAGTGCTTTGGGTTCTTCGGTCGTTCCGACGTATATGTATGGCGACGGCCGGGGCCAACTCTCGTCGTTCTTTCCTGCAACGTCGTACCTTGTAATCAGTACCGGTGATTTCGTACGATTTTTTTTTTTATGTAATAACCCCCTCAGCGACCGAGAAGGACCAACCCTCCCTTCGCACCTTCGATTGCTTCTCTTTTTTCTACTGTATTCAACGAGCGCGCACGTCGTCCTTGCGGTTCCTAATAAAGAGGGTTAGAAAGAGAAGGTAGGAAGTTCTACTGGTTACGACAACCCGGGGAGACGCCACAGACTCGGCGCCGGCGAATTTCATTATTTCTCTCTGTGGCCCGATCCCCGTCGAGATGCTCATGAGTCGTGTATTCGTGATATGAGAACTGTTTTTATGTCCAACCGTTTTTGCGATCCAACTACAGAAAAGGTTTGATCTACGATAGAGTTGGGTCTACCGAAGACACACCGCATTATGCACTTTTATCGGAACTTTCAGCGCTGTCTTTCCAATGTTTGTAAAAACAAAAAGTGGTCCGGGCTTCGTTCGATCATTTTGCAAAGATAAAGAGGACACCCGAAGCCGCTAATCGCCAGTTAGGAGAGTGCGATACGGAGGCGTCCGCCGATCCTCCAAATTAGCATTTTAGGCGTGAATCTCTTAGCCGGTATGCATCACTGATCCTCCGCCCCGATAACCATAGTGCGCGGGAGCTTCACGATATCCCTTCCAAAAGCCGCTTCGCTGATATATATACCTCCTCCTCGCACGCTCCTTGAAAATCGATCTCGCGCATCTGTAGTATCCAACTTTACACCTCTCCTGAGTTGTCCTGCTTCTATCTAGTCGAAGAGATCATCATTGTATATTTTAACACGTGAGTCGTGTAAAACATCGCAAAAGCCCGTGTTTTTGGAATTTCAAATGGCGTTTTAAATTCATGGTCCGTCTGCCATTAGTGGAACGAATGTGGCAAAACAAAGATTACGAATATAGATTGCGTACTAAGATTTTTTCCGCTCTTCGAGTTTCTCATCGGTAGTGAGCGCGGTCTTTGACTCGATCTTGGCCGTGAACCCAACAACTCCTATGATGCCTGACCACTCTCTAGTCCAGCGGAACAACAGACGGGAACAAGAGGTAAGAGGAGTGAGAAGCGAGACACAAGAGATACTAGGCTTCAAAAGCAAAAGCAAAAGTAAAAGCAAAAAAGCAAAAGCAACAGCAACAGCAGCAGCAGCACGTGGTAATATTTTATACGAGAAGCGGGCAGCGTGGGCGTGAAACGGATAATTTTCGAAGGTGCGAGAGAAAGCGACGTATGTCCGTTCGATCGTATATCAGCCACCGATTACCGGGGCTACCTTCGAATTATCGGAAACGCAAGGGCCGAGAACTAAAGGCCCTGGTCGAGGAGTAACACTGAAGAGCAACAGCGAAATTTTGGCTGATGTTGGCAGAGCCTATTGCCGTTGCCAAGAAGGACCAGGAGTTCGACCATCTGGCTCCTGCGGGGCTGATTCACGCACCGCCAATATATATATATATATATATATTCTATATAGTTACTGTAGTATATACCTACGATCAGCCTCGTTTTCACGCGGTAAACGCTGGACATTAGGACCCTCCTGGTGTGTTGTGTTGTGTTTTCGGAGGACCCCTGTTGCCCTCAGAACGCATCAGTCAGAAAACCGCAGACGATGTTGCGTGTTGTACCGCCTCAAGCTAAGCCGCTGGATACGCGATTGAGACGCCGCTGAGACTCGATTGTCCGACGCTAACGAGAGAGACTCCCACCACTTCCGATTGATCAGAGGCTACGTGTTGCAATCAGAGATATATATATACACCCTGTGGTCTGGGTGCTCGCTGAGATTCAACGTACAGCAGACAAAAAATTAAAAATGTTCGCTGCGACGGGACTTTCGGTTTGAAAATCTCATTTTTTCACCGGAAGTGACGTCACGCAGACAAATTTGAAAAACAATCCCCATAATCTCAGATTTTCAAACCACAAGTGAAGTTTTCCCGTGTTACGTAACTTCCGATTGAAAAAATGTAATTTTCATACCGTATGTGACGTTACAGGGAAAATGTGTTATTTTTCTCCGGAGTGCATCTCGAATACAGCCAGTAACGGAACCGTGGGATTTAATGAACACAGGAAAATAGGTAAAAGAGTGTACGTGATACATGTCAAATGTATTTCGAGTGGACCCGAGGCAGATTCATGGTCTTTGAATAATATTCGGCTTGAGCGCCGGGCGAGTACAAGACCCTCGGCAACTGGTGCGGTCCCGTAGCCGTGCCGATGCTTAAATCTCACCTCGGATATAGGCGGCAACGTGCTTGTAAAGTCTTTGAATTTTTGCAATTTTTTCTGGGAGTGCTTCTCCCCCCTGCGATTCATGAATTATTGATGAGTGAACCACTATCCTCTTTCGCTCCTCAAGCTTTTCGTTTATTCCTCTACGATTCCCTGCCTTCACGGGGTATATCGATTTGTAAAATATGCTGCGAAACGCAGTGTTAACTATCCACTCTCCGATTGTCGGCTCCACCTTTGTATTATAGCGAAATTCGGAGTGCGCGAACTCTCCCGACGAGTTTATAGCCATCGATGCATTTTTTTTGTTTCCGGCTATTCAGTTCGAAATCGGTAGTACAAGCCCGCCAGGAACCAGTCTACAAACGACCAATTGTATTTAGATATCACAACGCTCGAACGCCTCTCTCGTAGTGGAATGGAAAGGAAAAGAACAAAAATAAAAGAATCAGAGGAATAAATATCAGATCTTTCCATGTATTTCACCAATGAGCGACAAACGCCTTGGTACCGCAGAATGTTTTTCAACAGTGATAACGGTTTTGTATTATTCATTTTCGAAGAAAAGATATCGTTGGGTCGCAGTCGAGACCATTTTTTACCAACAAGCAATCTATATCGTTGAGAACACAAACTGCAGCGAAGAATGGTTGACACGGGAGTCTCGACTGTTCGACCTCAAAACTCCTGTTAATTGGCTCTAATCTAATTACAGACATGTTTGAACGGTTGGATAATTGTCTATGCGATAATGTAGGATTACGTTCGGTATCCCATCATCGATCCCACCATATAGCGTTATTCGATACCGCATACTTCCATGGAGAGTTCTGGCAAACGGTACCCGCTATAGCTTCTTGCATTGGTACTGTCATTATCCTGAAGTTTGTATCCGAATAATCAAGGCTCGCGATCAGGAAGTTTGGCATACGGTCGGATATCATCCACACCATACCGCGAACAATCTGAACGGAAAATGAATCATATGTTCGTTAATGAAAACAAATTAAAAATAAATTTAAACGTGGCCTATTTTTTGCAGATCATAAAAGCAGACTCATCTCAAATGAGGACGTGAGTCCATTTTTCTCGACTCCCCCGCCCCCCCCCCCTAAACTCCATTTCTTTAAATCATACCTTGACATCAGCGGGGAAAATCAAAGCTTCGTCGTGGCGGGCAATGACAGCATGGTTCGCAGGAGCGTAGGGTAGAAGAGAGTTCCAGCACCCAACGGCGTTCTGATCAACAAGATTGAACAACATGACACCGTTGTCATCCATGACCTGCGAGGTGGAGTGGCCCATTATCCTTTCGGCGAGAGGCTGCAATAAGAACGTTATCAGCGTCGATTCGCGGTAGAGCATACAGTTGCTTTGTGACGGGCTTGCTTTTTTCACCTGGAACTGATGATAACTGTCCAGCGCAAGCTCCTGATCCCTCAGGATTTTCGTAGATACCGCGAATTCCCTGTTGCTGCTGAGAGGATGGAAGAAGAGTGTCCTGAATCCATCGCCTGCTATCGGCGAGAGGGCCATGCCAAAAATGCCCTCCTCGCCCCATTGGAAGTTCAAACCACCGATGTTATAGTCCCCCGCTAGTGGGTCGGGCATGAAATAGCTGTGAGTCACACGCCAGGAGGTATCGGCCTGCCAGTCGTAAACGATCAGGCCATAGCCCAGCTCGTCGGACATATAGGCGTAAGCGTCATCGCAACCACCTTTCCCCAGATCAACGGCGATGTTTGCGATGAAGGTATTCTGAGAACGACGAAATCACGTGAGTCCCGCACGACCTATCTGGACGATGATGGCAAAAGAAGGTACGCAAGCAACGCGGAAGTCACATAACAAACTCGTCTTTGCTTACTTTCATGGCACAAACGCTTCGCAAATAGAAAAATTTATCGGCCGTGACAAACTTGGATAGTCGGATGGTCGTGTGAAATACATTTATGTAACAATGCTGTCTATAACATTTGATCGTATTTTTTAAACTCTTAATTATTAAGAAACTTTATCGAAAAAATAAATACATGGTCATTGAAATACCTGATTGGTGTCTTCCGGTCGCAGTTTATACTGTCGTATAATCTTGTCTGTCGTCAAATCAAAAACATTGAGGGTATACGGACACGCTTGAACCGTCGTGTTTCCAATGCCAATTGTACCAGTGTCAAGGACCCACAGTCTGTCGCACTTGTCGGCATGGATTCTGACATAAAATCGTTTAGAATTTAACAGTTGCGTTGACTGCCATTCTTCTTTTTACGGATCATTTTACCTGTACACCGTGGTGAGTCCAGTACCACAAGCTCCGGCCACGTTCTGCGCCCAGTTTGGATAAGGACTCAATTTCGGTGATCCCCCACGGTTCGTGTCGAGCGAGATGTAATTGAGAGTTGCTGGAATACCTGCACGAAACGGAATGTATTTCTATCATTGTTCCACCCTCAGCATTTTGGCGACTCAAATTGGCACAAACATGTATTTTAGAAAGCATCGCTCGGTCGTTCAACTACGCGATGAACCGACATACTCAGAGAAACTTTTCTCGCTCAATGGGTGAATGGAATATTTACTCTCAAATCAGGTATTACCGTAATTTTGCGAGCGATTTTCTCGGCACGAACTCTAAATTGGGCACGTCAATTTACCCGAAGTGCTTGGTAAAAGAGCACGCAATGATATTTTCTGTCCGCGATTGCACGCGTATCCAAATAATTTTGTTGCATTTTTGGACAGTCAATTCCGCGGTTTATACAGCAAAACAAGAAGTTGAACAGAAGTTGCGGATACTTATCGCTTTCACAAGTTTCTCTTTTCCCGTTCGATCTCGTCACGCGTGTAAATAAACTGCAGTAGAGATAGTCAACCCCGTCACTGTCATGGGCCCCTATAGCGGCCAAAACGTATAGAGAAATACGTTTCTCTGACAGTGAAGGGGTCAAATGTTATACCTTTTTGAGGGCAATTGCCAATATCAACGATCATCGCCTTATCATCTCATTTGTAAGATTTCATGACCCATGAAACATAATATCTTCTTTCCAGTTTGAAACACGTTTTATCAGCCTAATTTTTTAAAGGTTTTAGCAATTATCAGTCTATGTTCGATATAATTAGCATGTCGGCGTGATTGGTTCAAGAACTCTTACATTAATTCACCGTCGATGTGAAAAACATATATAGTTATCACTACGTAATCGATGAAAGTGAAATTGAATCAACAGAGTACGATACCGATGTGTTAGTCGTCCCGTCAAATCCGAAGCAATCTCTTGTCGCTTTCAACGAGAAGAAAATGCATGGTCTCGGTCTCGCACTGTATACCTTTCTTTTTCTCTTCCCCTTAGCCGACTACAGTGTGCTCATACGTTCTCATTAGCTACGTGCAACTAGCCATAATTTCTCGGTACTGTAATTTCCTCGGAGCCACGTCGCGGTCCTCTCCGGTCGTCGTAATTGCTGGCGTGGCGTGATGCGGTCTCAACGATATATCCCAGATCCAGTCTCACGAGCATACACCGAGAGTTCTTCTACGCACTACTCCCGATGTCTCCTAAGCGATCGTAGAGGTACCCGGTTTCCCGCTATATTTTGCTACTGGTATTGATATCGGACTATTCGGAAGTCTATCTGCTTACGTGGAAACCCGTTACTCCAGTCATCCCAGAATTAATAGGCCGGTCCGTCAAGAAAAACCCGTTTCTATGTTTCTCCATCATTTTATTATCGCTCATGGTAATTAAATATAAATTTTGTCGATATGTATTATGCACATTCAGGGAAAAAACATCTATTATAGGGCTGTCCGTAATAATTGTTTTTTATAATATCTTATCTGACGCCTTCATTTATAGAAACAGTTGGACATTTCTTATTTATTATTCACGCCAGATATCGCGAGTTACTCTCGGCATTTTTTTAATCTCGTCGCCTACCGAGGTTATGAAAACTATCGCCGTTCTATTACTGACTCCTAATTAAGAATAATTGCGACCGCGATATACAATAATTGCAGTCCATTACTACGGCTTAGTAAGACTTTCATACACCGGGTTAATCTCAAGTAGTCTACAGAGTAAACAGGAATTGAAAACAAGAGATATTTTTTTTTTTTTTAATACACACCAGATAAATAAATTTCGGCTGACTACATTATTTACAGTCGCGCCCATGGGTATTATTATTATTGGATTGCCTCGGGGATGATCGCATTTTTTCCGCCTACGCGCGCAATCGCTGTTATCCTGTAACCCATGGTACGCGAGAATGGGTTCTCCCGCTCGCGATATAACTGCAGGAGGTATCCTGAAACCCTTCTTAATTTTTTTTTTTTCTCAAGCTTGTCCTGGCAATTTCGGTGAGTCGTAAAGGGGATCACCCGAAGCCCGCGAGCTGCTCGTGCGTACAGGTGTAAAAACTACTTCACTCGAGGGCATATAAAAGTGCAACAACGCTTCCACGCTGCCATGATAAACTCGTTTCCGTATTTACGTGCGTGCGTCGGGGTCCAAAAACGCCCATGAAATGTATGCGGTGGCGGTCTCTCGCCCTTATCGTCTACGAAGTGCCCATCTCTCGTGGTCCGGCCAAGAGAGATTCAAACGTGTATCTTCAACAGAAAACCAAGAGGAGTTTTCTTCGCGAACGGTATTTGCATCACAACGCCGGACGCGATCTTGCGAAGGGCCGCCTTAGCGAGAGTGAGGGGGCCAGGTGCTAAAAAAACCTTTATACGCTCGCCGCGGCATCTTCCTCTCTTCTCGTCGTCGTTTCACTGGTCGATAGGACGGACAGAGAACCCGACCGCGTGAATGAAGCCAACAGCGAGAGGATGAGTACGTAGGAGCCGGTATTTTCTTTATCGCGAAATCGCATGGTCAGTTGCTGCTGAAAGAGTTATTTTATGCCCGAAATGAACAACAAAAATAAGAGCAAAATATATGGAGAGCAAAGACGTTGAAAAGGTTTTGAGTCAATTGAGAGAAAGGTGAGCGCTATCGATAAACGAGCAAGAAGAAAGGAAATCGTGATCAGGCAGTGGTAACGAAAAGGTGAAGTAAGCTATTCCCGAGCATTAACCTTACGTTGTGTGGAATAATGCATGTCAAGGGAGAGCTACCACGGGGACACACGAAAACCTGATCTCGATGAAAGACGATGGCTGGGGTAGGTGAACCAAGCGGGGGCGTGTACCGAAGCGAGACGAGAGTGCTACGACGCGGAAATTCAATTCACTGATTCGCTATTAGTACTGTACAACGCCGGGGAAAGCCGAGCAAAACGGTGCTACGACTCGGAAATTCAATTCACTGATTCGCTATTAGTACTGTACAACGCAAGGGAAAGCCGAGCAAAACGGACTATCGGTACCAATTTTTTGGTAAAGTTAACCCGACTTGGCCCCGGAGTTCAGTTTTGCCCCACTGTGCTCTACGTGGTCCAAAAGTAAGAAAGAAGAACAAAAAAGAGAGTTCCACCACAAGAGTGAACGAACTCTCTCATTGAGCGAGTCCCGCTCCGGAGGATGTGAGAAGAGCCTGAATTTCAAGATTCGCGAAGTGAATTCCATTCAGCGAATATACCTGTGCAAAAAGCGTACATCGGCCCATCGTTCCCAACCCCCACGCGTCACTACTTTTTGGCACTTTGTGTCGCGGGGCAGGAAGTTGCCCAGACGAGTTTCTTAAAATGAATAAAGAAATATTCCGGAGACCCAGACGCAATAAGCTTCCGGTCTCGCGGCATCCGCAAAAGATCGTTCCCTTTTTTGTCTCATATGGTACCGACCTTTTGGCGGATTCGCAGTTAATAGTCGTGGAAGACTCACCGTCCTTCCACCTCGGTACGGTGACGAAGAGTTTGTTTCTCCACACTTCGATGCCAACGGGTAGTCCATTCTCAGGCATGTAGTCTCCTTTCGCGATCGCGGCTTCCCTGCTCTTTTCATCCGGATAAGCCCAATCCAGAACCTTCCACGAGAATCTCTCTAGGATCGGTGCTCTTCCGAACTGCGAGTTCCATCCGTGCGAACCGTAATGGGCCCTGACTGACGATACGCAGGTACACGTTGCGAAGAACAATACGAACCACGCTGCTCGTAGTAGAGTTATTCGTCCCATTTTCCCCGTTTTCGGTTATCCAGTTTTTTTTGTCTGCTTACAATAAGCGTGTACGCGTTTGTTGATATCCCTATGACACGTAGTTTCGAGTAAAAGAAACTTGGAGGCAATCTTAACCCTGCGGGTTGAGTCAAACGGAAACTGAGCGTTACCATTAAACCGAGGCTGTTATATATGTTGCTGATGGTGACGTTGTGTCGGTTTATGTACGAACGCGTGTACATGTGTATGCGGTCGCGCCCGGCAAGAAAGAAGGAAATACATGTCGATGCCCCGCACATGAGATCCCTCCTTTCGAGGTCTACACCATCGAGCTCGCATATTACACAGGGGGTAAAATTGCAACCTTTCACCATGGTTCTGTCAGTCCGCTCGTTCTCCCACCGTCGTGCAAACATTTTCGAAAATACGATTACAAAATGTTTTCGCGTATAAATAATTGTTCAATTTTTATATTCAGGACAATTATAATTTCAATACGATTCTTATGTTGGCAAACTCTATCCGTGACCGTTGCCAAGCTGCGCCCCGCCGAATACTCAAGGTTTTTGTTGGACGGTGCCAACGAAGCATGATAATCGATAGGACGCATTTAGCTTGAAAGTTCGCGAGCCCATTCTTCTTATCCGTTCCGGATTTGAAGTACCATTGGTCAACGAACCGATGGTCGTGTCACGATAGCGTTCACCCACGACGAGATTGATAGTTACTTCATTTTGTTTTATAGCGTTAGAGTTCACTGATCTGAGGGTACTTTTACATACTCGCATTGAAATGTGACAATCAGAGTGTATCCCTCAATCCGAAGGTGCCGACAACGGTAGTGAAGCATAATCATACAAAGGACGCATGTATTTTTTTTTACCTACGCCGTTATTTGCACAGACAATTACTATAATAATTATCATTAATTAAACGAGAGAGTCGGAGCTACAATAATTTAGGGTATCCGAGGAAAGTCGAGTTATTCGAATCTTATTATGTACCATAAGAGCAACGAGAAAATCTTTATTCACCTACAAAATGCCACAAATGTCGATGACACAAAGGAGAAAGGGCAGCAATCGAGAGATGTATGAATGTGTGTTGTTTATTTATCAGCCACTTTTTCTCTCACGCTTACCACTACTGCCAGTCACGGCAAGTCGTGCGCGTGCCCATTAACAGCGCAAAGTACGGTAGTTGACGAAAAATATCCACTGCCGCATAACTCATTAGAGCTGGAGCTGGCGCGCGCCTGCATCGCTGTTTCCTGCTTTCGTTACAACGCACCCAAGAATCTATGCATCGACAGCCAAGAATCGTAGAAGTGTATTCGATATAATTCAACACTTTCAATGGTGGAAAGTAAGGCTCTTTCGTTTCTCAGCAGTCCTATTACCGTAGGCTTTGCTCGCACATTTATACGTATCAGAAATCGGCTCCTGGCTCCACCGCCTATATTTATCAACTCCCCATTATAGGAGGTCGTTGAGTGAAGGTAAACATCAGCGTGTGCGTGAAAGGGATTCATTATAAGTGTAGGTACACTTCGTACGAGAAACGCCCATGAGACTTGCTGTACATACTGTCAGCTTGAATAAAAACTTCTTTTCAAAGTTTCATCTGGACGTCAATAAGAAAGCTGCTTTGGTAGACATACTGTACTGTAATTAAAGTCGCATTCTGATACACAATTCTCAGGTGTATATTTTGAACGTCATCGCTGTACGCAGAAGTGCCGGTTTTTTATAAATATTATATGACGTCATTGGTAACCATATTACAATACTTTCTTCTATTTCTTCTTTCACTACTTGCTCCAAACTCGAGAACTCGTTTGCAAAGCTAACGGCTTAATGAATTTAATGGGGTACACTGTGACGTTTTATCCGTGTTTTTTTTTATAAAAATTATACTGCCTGCTAGACTCTGCGCCGTTGTCAAAGTGAGCATTGCCTAAGTAAGGAACCCTTAAGGGGACAGAATACTAACACCATTTTCGGAATGAGGCGCCTTCAATTGTACGGAGTGCAAACAGACACGCGTTCAAATTAACATATAAATACTGTACACCACAATTAATGCACATTTGTATGCACCACTTTAAGATTTAACATTATAGCAAACGTACGGCGGCGTTTTGAACATACCGCCATTCGTGCATTAGCATTTTCTTACACGTGATTATTCACGCACATTAATAGTAAGCACATTTTAGACGTAACACACAAAGAATCGTCACGTGTCCAAACAGAACCTGCGCATATAGTCACGCGCAAATATCGTATGAAGCAAATGTTTCTCGCGCGCAAAATGAGAAGAGGCCTTAAAATTGTCATAACTCCAACCATGCATGGGTGCACGTTAACATGTATAAACTGCACATCATAATTTATTTACATTTGCACGCACCACTGTTTGATCCTTCACTTTAGCAAATGTACGGAAGCTTTCTGAACAGACCTCCATTCTTACGTTTTCATTTTCCTACACCTTGTTCCATTTACACGGCAACGAATTTACATTTTTCATACATTACACACGGAAAAGTGATCTCCTGCCCAAACTAACACTTGCGTTTAAACCTAAATAGAAATCGTACGGACGTTCAATGATTCGCGTGCCCAACATGACATCTCACCGTCGCTAGATGCGAGGCAATATGGGTTTGACCATCTACAAGAGATGAGAACCACGGTTAGCACGTCGGTAAAACAGAGTTCAAGTTTCACATTCTCTGAGAACTTCTTGAACTTGAACTCTGTTTTACCGACGATCTAACCGTGGTTGTCATCTCTTGTAAATGGTCAAACCCATATTGCCTCGCATTTACCGACGGTGAGATGTCATGTTGGACACGCGAATCATTGAACGTCCGTACGATTTCTATTTAGCTTTAAACGCAAGTGTTAGTTTGGGCAGGAGATCACTTTTCCGTGTGTAATGTATGAAAAATGTAAATTCGTTGCCGTGTAAATGTAACAAGGTGTAGGAAAATGAAAACGTAAGAATGGAGGTCTGTTCAGACAGCTTCCGTACATTTGCTAAAGTGAAGGATCAAACAGTGGTGCGTGCAAATGTTAATAAATAATGGTGTGCAGTTTATACATGTTAACGTGCACCCATGCATGGTTGGAGTTATGACAATTTTAAGGCCTCTTCTCATTTTGCGCGCGAGAAACATTTGCTTCATACGATATTTGCGTGTGACTATATGCGCAGGTTCTGTTTGGACACGTGACGATTCTTTGTGTGTTACGTCTAAAATGTGCTTATTATTAATGTGCGTGAATAATCACGTGTAAGAAAATGCTAATGCACGAATGGCGGTATGTTCAAAACGCCGCCGTACGTTTGCTATAATGTTAAATCTTAAAGTGGTGCATACAAATGTGCATTAATTGTGGTGTACAGTATTTATATGTTAATTTGAACGCGTGTCTGTTTGCACTCCGTACAATTGAAGGCGCCTCTTCGGAATGAACGGTAACATTCTTTAAAACCTCGTCGTAGGTTTAATGCTGGATACACAGTCGCTAGATTGTGATTCGCCTTTGCACGCATAACTCCGACGCATGTTACAGACATAGGGAGCGGTAAGTCCATATACACGAGAAAGTGAATTAGAGCTGATGCAACTGATTTTCAGCTCGCCACAGAGATAATGCTTACACGCCGACACCCCACGTGAACGTTGTCGACACACAGCGCTATACTACAAGTAGAATTAAACTCAGAGGGCCTTTCGGTAATACGCTAAAAGTTACGCGAGTTGAGATTAAAGGATTTCGAGGCGAAAAAAGTGCTATTTTCGCAATCCCGTTAAGGAGCATGTATGCGGGATAACCTTGGCAAACGTCAGTAATAAACACGGAACAATCATGAGGGGTAAAGCAGCGCGCTAGGTGTGGGAGCAGAGAGAGCCATAAATGGTGTTCGAGCTTGGCGCGAGATTCAGGGTCCGCTGAATAAGAGCGAACGCGCTCTGAGATCGTGAACGAGTACACGTGGAAAGTGAAACGTTTACAATCGCAGTAGCATTTTTCAATTTCCCCTTTCCTCATCGTGGAAACTTCGGGGCTGCTCGAGAACTCTGGCTAGAAAATGAATATCACGGGTATGGTTGTTTTTGCCTTGCCACCAACGCTACAACGCCAACGCATATAGCGGATTACTCTTTTTTTTACTTGGTTTCACAAACTCTCTCTTGATCAGTAATTGGCTGGCGAGTATCGGATTGGGATCGCTCCGATTAATATGTCGAATGACTGTGATGCGGTTGTTATTTTGCCAATTCCAAATGTACCACTTGACTTCAGACAACAACAGCTGTCGGATAAAATGTACAGTCGCAAAAGTTTGTCGATGTGATAATTACACGAAGAGAGTTTATGAGACAGACTAAAGCAGGAAAGAAACTGTATCAGTACCTTCGGCATAGTTCCAAGACTCTTATAGGAAAACTAATAAACTTGGCGAATGAGCAAGTAAAAAACAAGAAGATAAATCGAGAAGCTTACCACTTGCGACTCCAGAGAGCCAATAAAGAAGGTCCAATTCGTTAATTGCGACATTTTACGATAAGACAAAGAAAACTAGAAATAAAGCCGATACCGGTATAATTACCGGTCAAAGCGAAGGAGAGAACGATATAAAAGCCAGCGGCAAATCTCGTAAATCAAGCCCGGCGGGCTTATAGCCCGTGAGCTATTTTTCCAAGGAACCTTCGAGAATGCGGGCGGTACTCGCGGAAGCGGTGAAGAAATTTACGATGTTCTTATTCTTCTTCTTCGCGAAGCGATTCGCGAAGAAGCTGTAGAAGAAATTGAATGAATGAACGATATGTCTGGATATCGCCAGACACACATTGCAAGTGACGGATAAGGAAGCTGCACCAAGCGATGCTCCGGGGTGTATGTACTATAGGTACATGTACTATAGTACATGTGGTACAAAATACAGATCCGATCATTATTGGATCGATAATCAAGTTGCCGTGGCTTGAGGTGCGATGACAACGTCAACCGCTTCGGTGGATTATAAATTAGCTGTCACTTTTAGGTACAACAGCCCATGGTTCCAGTAGCGCAGCGTGTGTATCGATGCAACACATCTCGTTCTACTCGTAGTAAGTTTCAGTCGTTGAGGCCTCTGCGTCCTGCGAGAATGTGTCGGGTGAGCGCGAGCGAGTCGGGAAACGAACGAGTTTTCGTCTTGCGCACTGATTTTATCGTTTTATTTGCACCGGTTTTTATCACCTTGTCCTATCGGATGCGCGCCCTTTCCGGAGTTGGGAACAACCCGCATCAAACAAGACGAGATTGGGCTATAAATAAAATAACGTCTTAAAAAACGAGGGGATTCTGTATTCTTTTTTTCAGACCTATTAAGCGGTGAAAACATGAAGGCTGTGTCGTTAGTATTTTCTAAACGCGAAACTATGTTAGATAGACTTCATTCAAGCAGTCTTCTCTGCTTCTTTCGAGGATCGTTCATCCCTCACTAGCGACACTCACTCAAAAAAATCGGTTCGAAACCCTACCGACCCTTAAATGCCGTATAAATTAATAAAATTTCCCTGAGAGTTTCCCCGATTTCGGTGCAATTTCCAAGAGTTGCGGGATTTGGCTGGAGTTACAGCCGCGGTGTATTTTACGTCTAGCCTGGTTTTTGTTCGTTCCATGAAAAAGTATCCAAATAATAACAAGTGTTCTTAAAAAGGATTTCTCAAAAAGGAAAGATAGGCATTGCGTGTGCCTATCAGCAGATGGAAAAGCGATATATTAAAGTCACGAACATCTGCTATTGCTATACCACGCTCCTCCTTTATGTAAACGGCAAGTTGATAGAGCAGAAACATAAAGCTTCAGCCTGGTATTTGAACTCGTTGTGCAGTAGGTTTTGTGCAACTCGTACTTTTCCAAATAATCTCCGGTTTTTTTTCTACTGATTACGTCGGGACCTGAGACGCAACACTTGTACTTATTCTTTTTTTTCCGTCTTCTATTCACTATCAGCATGCCGTCGCGTGGCAAAAGATAGACCATTACGTCATAATGATGCATTAATATAACAATAACTCTTTTTCATACCAATTATATGGCGTGTATAAAAATTTAATTATTCTAAGTTTGTTATTTACATTGTACGACGCATGCTATTTTTATTTATTTTTTCCAACCGACTTTCGAAGGCGCTTCGCTGGGCAAGTTCTCTGGCAAGAAGCAGTTCTTGTACGAATGATGCACGATTACTTCCAGCGTGACGACGAATGTGCGTGAAACGTCGGCGAATCACTGTGAACCGAATGGAACACATATCTCATCGCTGCAGGAGAAAGTCTATGTTTCCTTATGGGATGTTGAAGCAATTTATGGGAGCGCGCGACATACGATGCGTGCTGCACGGTGGATCCGACGAAAGCTGAATCCTCCCGCTGGTATTTTAACTGGATCGATCACGCTAATCAATTACAATTGCAAATTATATTTATGCAATTACCCGACCCCTCAACGATGAATATATTTCCATCGTGATATAGTATACCGACTTTACAAAGTTTGCATCTCGCTGATGCCTGGGAGAAAGATAGATGTTTGGCGTGTCTTATAAGTTGAGTAACGTACTACTAGCTCGGCCGACCATAAAATTTACACCATCGTCAGCTCGTCGTACATAGCGTACTCAAATACTGCTTCGTATTAAATTCTAAATCGTATGACGAAATACCGATAAAATCATGCATGCGGCACTGTTTTCTGTAATCTGTTTATTCGTTGGATTTGCTATCAGCGTTCGTATAGAGAAATCGTTGTAACTGACGGTGGGCTGTAGAGAAATTTCTGGAAACATCACGCTCTTTGCAGTACAACGACGTAATCGCTTCACCGATTTAAGAGCCTGTAAAATACCGCATTCGGTAACAAATCGTCGTACCTATTTTGTCCGCGATGACTGTATTTCGGATAAAAGCAAATCAGTTTGTCACGTGTATCTGGATACGAAAACCCGATTCGCTTTCGATCTAAATACCATCACGTTAAAGTGATTGTAAAAGCGGTATAAGCGCGTCACCAAACTCATGCAACTTCGGAGTGATAGTATAGGTAGATCTTAAGATAGCTCTAGAGGGATACCGCGGTGGGGATGGTAAGCCTGGCTCGCGGTGTGCGGGGAAGGTAGCGAGCGAGAGAGAGGTACGTGTCAGCAAAACTCGTACGTGAAGCAAAATTCGCGACATTCAATTTGTCATATCTCAAAAACTAAGTGGTGAATCGCTTTCAAACTTTACTATGCTGCTTCTTGAAACACTTTCTTGACGGAAATATTTTTTTGCGACATGTCTTTATCGAGTTTTTCGTAACGGCGGTTTATATGCTGAAAAAAAATTGATCTTCCATGTTGATCATGTTAAGTAACTCAACTTCAACAGCTATTATCTCCGAAACTAGATGGTGAATCTATTTCAAATTTGGCACACACCGAAGTGAGTTAATCAACTAGAACACATCCAAAATTCAGCTCCAAATCTTTGAATCGACCTAATGCTTGAGCTATGTTAATTCCATAGGACATTTGCTCACGCCGAGAGTCGATAGCTGCAGGAAGTATAAGTGGGCAGACACGCAACGCTTGACCAGCGACGCGTGCCTCTGCCACGTGAAATGAAAATACGTTACTAGTTTATAGTGGAACGCGTGCTTGACTATATAACACGCGACAGCGGAACAATATCGCTATGTACTCTTGAACGTATTAATGCAGGCCGATGTGTCTGGAGCAATGTGGAGTTCTCGACCACCGACCCGGAAAGTCTTATGCTTGGCTCGTGTCACAAGTCTCATCGGACTCCTTCTCCGGTCATATCGAATTAATTATTTATTATAAACGCTCCGCGCAGGCAAGTAGACGGCCTCGTGAGGTATTTGCTCCGAGCGTTTATTACTACTGCCTGCTGAGTGTATTAACTCGCATAGCTACGTACACATATCTGTGTCAAGCATCTACGTATCGCCCAGACGCATTATCCGATTAAAACTTGTTTCACGTAATCGAATTTCAACTTTTTTTTCGCGTATTGAGTATCGATCATAAATCATGCTTGACTGGCAGCTCGGTGATTATATTTCGCTCCGTATCGTAGAAAAATATATACAATACTCTTCTTCCATCATTGATGCACCTGGTGCTAATATTTGAGCAGTGTGCAATGTTTTTTTTTCTCTTGCGTCACGTTCCGTTCCTGTTAAGGAATATTCCCAGTTTTGTCGCTATCAACATAATGGTAAAGAACTTCCCGAATGAATTGAAGCACACATGCTCACACTATGCTTTGCTCCCTTTAATCATTATTTTTTCTTCTACCTGTATCGATGAATGGACAGCTACGGATCGCGCATCGAAGTATGCAACCGCCTCGACGTTCGACGACTCCGGTTGCCCGCGGTGCAGATACGCCATCACGCTGCGCAAATAGCATCATGTTCTCTTGCGATTAAACCGAGAGGGAAACCGGCTTCACATTTTTAGCTGGAAACCCGGTTGCTAGGTGAGTAGGTCGTGCATACAGCGAGCAATGCCCACAACACTAACAGTTACTTGCTGTGTATAACGAAATAGCATCATAGACATGCCGTATACTCTATCTGTATCTGATCCGTGTACTGCTACACCGGTGTCAGCTGTGATCGTCGAACAAGTACCGGTAGACGAGCAAATCTACCATCTCGGATATATAATCGCATACCACGCGTATACTCAGACTCTGGAGAGGATAAATCTTTGCAGCCGAATGACTCGCGGATCCTCCTTCCCCTATAGGTATCGAGCCTCGATCATCCACGATAAGGAGTCTTCGATCAAAGCTGTAATTGCACCAGGGACTTTTTCTTGCATATACCGAGAGCCAATCTCCCAGCAGTCAGTTCGCTCTTTTATTAAATTCGACACGCATAATCGCTCGACTCACTGCCCAGCGATCGATTACACGTCGACGACTTGGAATAAAAAGGACGTAACCGATATGATTTGACAAGGGGTTTTCGCCCTTGTGATTTTCTGGCAACCGATGTATCATCCGAATTGCCCCGATACGCAAGAAATTTTATACTCGTAGTCGGTGTCGCGCAAAACGTATCAAGAGCAATTTCAAGCCCCCGGAGTCGTCGCGTGCATTCGTTCTGTGTATATTCTTTGCTATGAGGATGACGAAGTTAGAGAGAACCAGGTGCTGTGCATGACAAGACTCAATTACCTATAATGAAACACTACGACATATAAGTTCAGAAACTATAGGTGCTGCAGGCTCTTCCTCTCTCGCCATTAGCACTTCTTTCCTGAGCTCACTTTTCGTCAAGGCCGAACGTACCAACTTGCCGGTTAATTGGACAGAGCAGATGGTGCACACGGTACAAGACACAACAAAACGAGTGGATAACATATACCAATACTTATCGCGTTTAAAACCGAAAACACGATTGACACTACAGTGGTTTAATCGTTAGGCACCGAAAGCCCCAACGATGGGCATTCCGTTGGCTTGGACATGCACTTTGCAGGCTGATAAATAATCTAATGCACATGAATGGACATTTTTTTCGGCGTATTAACGATTATGGCTTGTGTAAAACCATCTTGCAGAGGATATGGAAAAAATCTTTGAAAAGTGGTTTTTCGTGACCGTTCTCGAGAAGCCGTCGAGCAGCAGAAACGCGCAGTTTGGCTCAGAGTGGCACGCGTGTGAAAGGGTTCTTGGTGGGGTTATTTTTTCGAGGAGAGGAAGGACGGGAGAGAAGCCACTTCGGGTATCCCTTGGGGCGTTCGGATCCATCGAGTGCCCACTCGAAGGCGAGATCGTCTTCTCGCGGAGGTCGGAAGAGCTCGTGAGGGAGAATCGCTTCCCAGCCGTGGCTGGTCAGGGAGATGAGCCAAAAAGTTCCCCCTTCTGTTTCATTCTGTACACGGCCGGCGCGCGCGCGCGCGTGTGCGCGTGGTTATATTTTATTCCACGCGTTCGTACGCGAGATCAGCCGCGAAACGCAGTGCATGAGAAAGAAGCAGAGGCAAAAAAAAGTCGAGTGGGAGTAAGAAAAACAAAGAGGAGGGCAACGGTGGGAAAGAAATGTGAGATCGGAGCGGGACGGATAGTATCGAAAACTGAAAGAAAGAGACGGTGCTCGATGGCGGCGGAGAGGATCATACGAGAGAAGTGTGCAGAGAGGCACGAGATGTGGAGAACGGCGCGGGGCAGGTGCACAAGTTTCATTTCGTGTTTCACCGCGCGAGTACCCCGCTCTTCGGCCGAGACTCTATCGCTTTTAGCTTCTAAAAGCCAAACACAGGCGGCTTCTGGTTCAAGAACTTTTTTACATTTCAACTGTGTCCTAACGTCTGTATCTCCCTGTTCTCTGTGCTTTATTTGCGCGAATTTCGTTAGTTTGTTTAAACAACAAACAAAGTCTCATATGAAACCGTTGCCACGCTCTCCCCCAGTAGCAGATGCTGCAAAGCTTCACACAACGCCGACACGAACATAAAGACAGAAAAAAATAGGATCGAAGTTTTCTCGAGAATTCTCTTAGCGTCCCGCTTCGTGTCCAAGGAAAGCGATGACGCCGACGAGACCGGTGTTGCTGCTCGGAGTCAAGGCGCGTGGAAGCAATGGACAGGTGTAGCGTGTTACTTTAGACTGGAAGCGTGCGGGCCGCGAGACACACACCGGGACACGCTACTTGTTCGACTCACAGTTTGATTCGAGAGTCTTCGTCCATACTCTCCGAGAAAAGCGAGAGTGAGATAAACGAACGTTAACGTAGTACTACAGTGTAAATGTTGTAAGGAGTCAAGCGTTTAATGAGAAAATACGCGAAATGTACATTTCATGGTCAACCTTCGGTGTCACAGGCGAGACCATTAATTCAACCCTAACCGGTATTATAATCGCAATTTGCAGAATACATACGGATTCGTATACGACGGACATTCACCAGGATTAAATGCAACTTCGTTTCCCGCTTCTCTACAGAGTCTTTGCTTTCTTTCAATGAGAATAAATCTCGATGCAAATGAAGGTCTTTCCTTTGTACAACGGGATGTCTGTGCAGAATGAAGTTCACCTGCGGGACACTCGCGAGTGAGTGTGATCAATCGAAAAGTAGTCTGATACATCGTCCGGTAACGTCGCTGATGCACAGACGCAATGAAGCTTAAACCTTCGTATGGTTTGTAGCCAAGGTTCTGCTCTTGGCTTTCATGTAGCACAACGTAATCCGTAACGAAGGTTGGCAGTTGTAATACATAGGGGAAGGTTCATACATAAGTGATTAAAAGCTGAGACACCGACGTCGTAGAGGTTAATCGGCGGTTGATCAGCGGTCTGGAGAAAAAAAAAATTATTATAAAAGCTACGAAATATATTCTACGATATACGTTCGGTTCGTCCTTCTCATCGAGGGCGTGTGTAGCACGTCAAAGGACCGACCCTGCGGCAGGACTCTTCGGAGTGCCGAGCGTCAACGTTCTCCTGCCAGGACTGGGGAATCCTTTAGGACGACGAGGTAAGAATGAGGGACGGAGACAGAGGAAAAATAGGAAGAAGAGTGCTGGGGTGCGCGAATGAAAAATTCGAGTTGGTCGTCGGCTACGACGGCGGGCGCACAGGTGCATGGGCTAACGAGCGTCCGCGTCTCTTCTATCTTTCTTCTCACTACGTGCTACCACGAGCGTTCTCTAAACCTTCTGCAGGAACGAAGAGGTGCGAGCGATCTATGCGACGGAGAAGACCAAAGCGCGTAGAAGAACGATGGATGGAAATAAAAAGTGATATTCGGAAGAAACGAAGGAGAAGTCGAAGAGATATCAACGGTTAAGAATCAAAAAGGTTAAAAATCCCATGCAAAGAATCCGAGTTGCGACCTTCTAACTCCCAGCCGTCGATGCATCGAAGGACGCATGTCGGAGTTAAAGCCGACGAAAAGCTGAAGGAACAGTGGAAGTGCAAGAGTTGCAGAGGTCGTATTATTTGGACAGAAATTTTATTATTATCGAATCGATGAATCGCACGTACGCAGGCAGCGCGTGAGCTCTGGACGACGAAAAAAAAGGTCTGTGGTCGAGGCGATTCTCGGGTGAAAATGAGGTGGGCCACCTCGCACTTTAAATCTCAGTAAGCTCGATCTTCACTGTACGTGCAACGCGCACGCGTTGATTGGCTCGCCAGAGAGGAGTAATCGATGCGATACTTTTTCTTCCTCCTATACCGTATACAGTGCATGCGCAAAAAGGCGAGCGTAGGTACGTGTGAATTGAAGTATGGTCGACGCTTATGTTTGGGATCATCAACTGGGAGGTACCATCTCGACAGGTTCGATATACTACGCGATGATTGGAAATCAAATCGATCGATCGTAATCACCGTCTTCATTTCTTCATTCGACCTCGCGGTAAACGAGAGGAATGTTCTTTTCGTTCTCAATCAAAAAGGTCATGTAAATACAACGCACGATCCTGAGTGAAAATATTATCGAGAGGATAGACGTCTTTCGCCCCAATCTACCACTATATAAAATACTGAGACAGCACCTTCGGTACGAGGGGCTACTTTTCCGAAGATCCTGAACGATTCGGTATTAGGATTCCACCTAGTGTAGTCTCTATAGTATTTATTCATTCCGACGCTCGGATAAATTCGGCGCTATTCTCGAACTCCCAATTAAGCGCCGATAAGATCGCTTCTCGGATCTTTTGGGTGGCGAGAGTTTTGAAACGACTTCATTAGTCTAGTCATAAAATTCATCGGTCAGTTGTGAAACGGCGGTTGGATGAGCTCGGTGGCGCGCGCCAATGCCGAATAACACTCGACGAAGGGACAGGTGCTGGTCCCGATGTCATAGATCAAGGTACACGGGCGTACGGTCCAGAAAATATACAAAGAGGCCTTACGTGCGACTCTGTTACACCGTATACGCAGACGTACGAAAGTGAAAACTAGACTCCTATTGGTATTTTTACGTCTTCGTGGAAATATGTAACTCGTGTCTCACAAGTTTCGTTTTTTTTGCGATGTCCAAAAAAAAATGTCACGGTAGGAAGCAATCGGATCGAGATGATTTTTGAAGCGAATGTAAATTAGATTCACGAGTATGGAGAGCGACGTTGGCCCCGGGGTACCGATACGAAATGTTTCGCGGTCATGTGCGCAATGAGAGGATAGGAGCGCGCGGGAACGACGATTGTAAGAGCGCGCTGTATGAGAGTGCTCCGAGGGGTGTGAGAAAGCGATGTCGAGAGAGACGGGACAGGGCGAAAGGTAAGAGAGAACCACGGGAGCGATGACCATGGCCTCTCTCACCGGTATCTCAAAATTTTTCGGGCACGCGGTGAACGCGCCCGAGAAGAGAAGGTAGAAAGACGCCGAACGAGACCGTGTACACGGGAGCGCGATGAAGAAGAAGATGAAGAAAAAGAAGAAGAAGAAGAAGAAGAAGAAGAAGAAGAAGAAGAAGAGGAAGAAGAAGAAGAAGAAGAAGAAGAAGAAGAAGAAGAAGAAGAAGAAGAAGAAGAAGAAGAAGAAGAAGAAGAAGAAGAAGAAGAAGGAAAAGAAGAGCAACGAAGACCAACGAAGAGAACGTCGAGCAAAAGAGAGGGCGGAAAAGGAGAGGCCAATGGCCATTAGGCGCCCTGGCACAAACCGTTTTCTTACTCACTCATTCCCACTGGAACCCGGGAGAGTCTAACCACGCGGACCCCTCACTTACCTTAATTATTTCCACGTGACTCGTCGAAAATCTCACGTGGGCCCTCTAATGAATACTAATTTCGTACTCGGGTTCGCTCGAATTTCCAACACGACCGCTTTCATGTATATATATATCCTATACCGCAGTATTTTTGGTATCCAAAAGCCGAGAGCGTGGTAGGTGGAGCTTTGTGGAATCACAGTGACCACAGAAAAGCCGCAAAAACTCCGGATAGCTGTGGGTACTGCGGTATAAATTTTTTCAAGTTACATATTCACACGTGAGTCTGTAGCTGAGCTACCGAGGTTCTCCCTTGGGTGATCGGCATTCGCCCACTCCCCTCCACAATAATTCGAGCGCAAATACATTCTCACTCAAGTGGATCGGAGTTTCGACTCTTCGAATTTCACGGGCGCAATCTCATTAACCAAATCGTATTCCGCGTTCGTGCCTCGTTGTTTCACTTTGGCGGAGTCTCTGCGATTCATGCATCAACGCCTCGCCCAAGAATCTCGTGTATCGAGGGAAATGCATGTACAAACATGATCGAAGGAGTTCGATGTACAATCACGTGCTCGCGAATATTAAAACCCACGGATAGTTTTTACTCTCCGATGCTTTCTGCAACACCCTCAACCGCTCTTCACGAGAATCATTATGCCCCCAACTCTACACACCGTATATACTCATGGTCGGTCACAAATGTATAAATATATTTAACAACGTGTGTTAAGTTGAACAAGAAGAATAAGAGAAAGACTGATGCGACTTAACCAGGGGGCTATGTTAACTCCCGGGCAATTGGGAGGAAACGAGAGACGGAGAGCGGGACCGCATGCCGCATAATTATGCAAAATAAATAAAGGCACGTGCACATTCTTACACCCTCGGTCCCTTGGCGGCGATACGAGGACTTACGGACGAACGGACGTATGAAAACGGCGTGCGCGATATACACGCGGTTCTCTTCCTCCGCACGATCAACGTCCTCTTCTTCGTCGTCGTCGTCGCACGCGATTTGAACGACCCGCAATTACCGATCTTCCGGCGGTAGGTAGAGGGTAGCCCGAAAATTCGCGTTACTTTTTTACACGTGTGTGTGTGTGTGTCTATGTACCTATATATATATATATATATATATATATATATATATATATATATATATATACTGACTTCTCCCAGCCTCTCGACTTTTGCTCGGGACCAGTAGGCCCAAATCTGCCACCCGAGCGAGACTCTTCTTCCCGGAGGGTAAAAAAAAGCTTCGCGAGTGTTGTCTGCTTGGCGGCGAGCACGACGTTTTACCTTAGGACGATGCACACTCCTCGCACTCCTGAAGAATCAGAGGCTTGCTCGCCGTCCGGCGCAAACTCATCCCCCACGTAGCCCCACGTCTGATGATGTGTGTAAGGTCCCGCGTGCTGGCGGGACGTGCCCGTTGTTTGCTCGTGGCTTCTGCTGATGCTCCCTCGCATACCCCTCTGCGGTTCATCTCTCCGGTAAATAAAACCTTGGACGAATTCGCGCGAGCCGAAAGAACGAATGAGAAATGAGAACAGCATGTGAGGTAGTCGAGCCCTCGCGCGCGCGTGCTCGCCAGCGTGAGAATAGGACGAACACGAAGAGCTAATATCACGCCGACGAATGAAAAAGCATTGGCCGGGTGTCCTCTCATGCGAACTAAATTATCGCTGAAGCTTGTTTTTGCGATTCTTTACAGAGAACATAAAACGTAAGCGATTCACCGAATGAGCGAGACAAGTATTAGGTAATTATCAATTATTGCGCGATTGAAAAATTTGTTTTGTGTACAAGAACTCTCATAATTAACCGTATCAATGAAGTGCAGTCGGTGCAACACCGAGCTAACGAAGCAAACGTTATTGCGCACTAACGAAGCTACGAAGTCACGCCGAGTCCACGTAATAATGCTCGATATGTCCGCTATAAATCATGAAATATGCAGACGTGCGTCTATTAGAAAAAAATCTAATGCATTTCACATAGAAAATATGTAACGAACGAGAGGCAATGAAACTCTTAGTTACATACTTCCGGGAAAGCTGTATGTCAGATCGTATTCGTACATTTTTTTCCTCATTTAAATCACGAATCTCAACCGTTCACCATAAACACACATTGGTTCTGGATCGTGGAAAAACCACTTTCTCCTTGCGCATCAGAAAAATTGAAATCGAAACGACTGCGAGACGGGAAAGGCGGGATCAAATTTTTCTTCCATCACATTTAAATCGTTCGATCAATTCAGCCCGAGTACCTGCGTAAGATCATATACGACTACCGATGGGAACGTTAAGTGGAAAATAACTCGTCCGTGATTTAACCGATCTGCACGAAATTCGAGCTCGGTAATTTTAAACAAAAATCACCGCGGGCAATAGCACGTTAGAGATATCGTATTAAAATCGGACGAATGTAATTAATTATTGTCGAAAAAAATGTGGGCCAGAACACACGCGAAGGAGAAAAGTATCAGACCAAACGCTGCGTTAAAAAATTATTGCTGTAGGCATGTGATTGGGAGATGTCATTATCATTACTACTTGCCAATTGACGACGACGACGACGACGACGACGACGACGACGACGACAACGACCAAACGAAGAGTTGCGCAAGCTCCTTCAATAATACACGCACGCCTCACGGAATTACATTTACAGTAGAAAGTTTCTCCCGATTTGCAGGCTGGTGAGTATAACCGTCGTTCGCATCGGCGAGAGCACTGGATGCTGTGGACAGGAGCCAACGTAACGAAGAAAGATATTAACTACTTTCATTATTCGTTGAATTGGATCATCGGTAAGGATACAAGACAATTACAACTCGTTACGATTTAAGTATACTCTTACTTATTCAATTCGTAACCCCAATTACCGATCGAAATGTAATTGATTTCGAGGCTTCAGATCAATTTTGAAGACTGATGAGAAGAAACTTGAGAGATGGAGAGAGAGAGTTCAAATTTTATCATCAAAGTCGACCTCGTTCCCCGCCAATGGTAGAAACGATTTCGGATCAACTCCGCCTCCAAAACCTAGCGATACCGTTGATTTTTTTTTTTTTTTTTTAAGAACTGCTCATCCGCGAGAAAGTGGCACTCTTACTAACTCAAAACTCACAGTTTCAAATTAATTCCTCAATTATAGACGCGGGATAAAGGAACGTCGAGTTTCCTATACTCAATTTAAGAATGGTGCCAAATTCTATGTCATTTCGGCAAAAAACCCATTCAACGCTGGGTAATGGTTTTCCTACGATCCCTTGAATGGTCAAGAGAGCCGCCAGCTTGTTCGATACTCGTAATTTTTGGGTGGCGCTAGACGATCACGCTCCGCGGCTCTCGATTACCTCACCAAAATATCTCGGGTTTCGCACTGTATTTTCAGGGGGTCAGTCAAAAAATAATACCATTCGAAAAATGGCACGGATCGCCGTCAGTGTTCTCGCGTATATATCAGACTCCGGCAATTTCTTTCTTTTTTTTCAACCTCGAAACATGTATCACCGTTGGCGATAATAACGACGATGCGAATTTCGCAACGGAATCCGTTGCAGAAGACAATCTTTCGGAAGAACTGCCGTGTAATTACCGAGGCACATTCGAACGATTAAATGAACCTAAAAATCAAACGATATCAAAATATCATCGTGATGTATACATATATACATATATATATACTATCAAGTTGTTGTGGCTCGGGCGCTTCGCGTCCTCGCTATACACTATGAAATTTAGAATCCTGAGATTTCAATTTCCGGAGATTTACCAAAAATACGTTACGTCCGGTTTGAAAATTTCTTTTTTTCGAATGACTAAAACATATATTTTAATAAGTTTCTTGGGGTCTGTATTATAGGTACTCATTTGATCGCTGATGACGATCGTATTATTCTTATAGTGGAATATTTTACCCGCCTTATTTTTCGCACAAACAATAACACAGATTATTCGGAGCCTGGGTCGACAGAATCGAAAAAGCTTTTGAGTCAAAATCTTCTGGAGCGGGTTCGTGTAATATAAACAGAAATGCACGAGGATAATCCTCAAGTTGACACACCGTTCCTCGGACGCAGCTAGAGCGTGTCGAATTAGCATAAGCCTTTCTCCGATCGACATTTGCCATTAACGCGTCCACGAAACAGCGCATACTCGCTATTTGACCAGGCGTGGTAGAAGCGTGTGTACACCACCTGTATAGGATATTACGAATGTACGAATCGTTGGCCAATATCTTGACGTTCAATGAGTATATATTATATCTGCGCAAGGCCACGTTCATTTAATATATTATACGCGTCGCCAGGTTTGCAGGTAATACACGAAAGCTGCGGCGAGCCCGCGTGATAGCCGACCAAAACGACAACTACCCATGTCCGGTAAACATTTTTTACAATCTTTGAAAAACCGGACCGCACACAAATTCTGGGGTACGTACATTTCACGAGTTCAGTGTAATGCACTATAAAAGCAAGGAGGAAATGAAAAATTAATTCGAGCCATACAGGTTTGACTGCTCCAGCTGGTTGCTCGCGACACGAGCCACACATTCGGCCGAAAAATCAGTGCGAATGCAACAAGTGAGGAAATGTACCGGTCCACAGATAAGCCTGTTGAGGTTGCTCGGTCGTTAGGAACTGACGCCATTTGATAAACAAGCTAGGTGATCGTGGGTCCATGATATTGTGTAAACTTGTGGTTGCATTAATCCTTGTGCAATGTGTGATTAATCACAGTATCGCAAGGGTGGCGAAATTAATAAATTCCCATGTAGCTCGTGCTGTGTGTGCACTTAGTAAGAACGGTTTTCAGCTATTATTCTATTATTACTATTATTAAAGATAGTATATTGATTAAAAAGTAATACGACTAATGTTAAAGTATATGGGTGACACATTTGTATGGTTCTTAGCCGGTGACACGTAGGGAGGATCGTATAAATAGTTCGGAACCTTCGAGCACGCCCAAAGTACCTTTTAATCGGATAACCAACCGGATAAAGAGGATCGACGTTAAGAGGCTTCGCGTTTATATCGATCCTCAGTAAGCCTATGCATATGCACAAAAAAAAAATCTCGAAGGGGCTTGAGAATCATTGAGGATTCGCTCATGAAGAGCGTGCAATCTCTGTGATGTTTTTCTTTTTTTCCCCCATTCGTTTCTTGATTTTGAAGTTCCGAAAGTACAACGCGTTCCACCTCGAACGATACCCCTCCTGCACCTGTACGCTGGTCGGTCTCCCGATGTTCCATTCTTCTCGCTCGTCTTGGTCCTCGTCTCTTCGATTTTCGGGCAATTCTTGAGGCGGGGCTTTTCTTCGTGAAACTATAAGCTGAGAGGAGACCGCGTGCCTGTCGCGTGCATCCTTCTTCGTTCTCTCATACCCTCCTCCCAATGTTCTCGATTGTTTTTCTCAAAATGCGTCTCCATTCCCTTCATCTCCTCCTCTTGCCCAACCTGAATTTCAGACGACTATACACGGGACCGGAGCGTAATTATTGCTCCGTTGAATTTGGCCAGAGATATTTTTTGGGGGAAAATTGTTAAGAATTCGAGGAGGAACCGAGGGAATCGTGAGGGATTAAATGAAGGTAGCCGAACGGGTGTGTGCAAACGGCGAGAAGGAAGACGGAAGAGATGCACTTGTCGAGGGTGTGGAGCCCTCGAAGGAGTCGATGCACGAATGCAACGGCTTCTCCACCGAACGATGCTGCACCTGTAACCTGGGTCCGGTTCTTCGCGTGCTTTTATCCTCTCTCTGGTCCTTCTTTCTCCTTTTCTTTCACCTGAGACCCTCGAGCTCTCCGTCGTAACTCCTCTCTGGCTCCCTCGCGAGCTCGTGGCTTCGAGAACGAGAAGGCGCGTGCCTGTCGCGCGCTCACCGTTATCTACCTTATTTCTCTCCTACTCTCCCTCTTGAGATTTGCCTCGAGCACTGTCCTCTTCTTTCTCTTTCTGCACTCCGCATATCTCCACCCACGCGACCTCAAGACTTCTCTCTACTCCCACTCTTCGACAGAGCTCTTACTTCTGTTGTATTTTTAAAAACTTCTAAACAGGAATACCCTGTTACGGCTGAACAATTTTATGTCGAATAGGTTAAATTTGTTTTCGCTTCAGTTAGTAGATGTATAGGACGTCGTTTCTTAATACCAGTGGACCAATAAAAAAAGCTACATACAGCTTTGACGAAAATTCCAAGAACCCGGACTCGATTCCACTCTCTTTTGCAATCATTGAAAGGTAACGGACATTTTATGTCCTTGGCGGCATAAAAATTGCATTCGGTTTTTTGGCCGTGGTAGGGTGAACAGTTTTTTTTCGCTAGAGGTTACTTCGTGCAAAGAGTCAAAGAGATGGAGACAAGTGTACGAAAGAGGCAAAGAGAAGAGAAGAAGTTAAGAAAGAGAGTAAGATCAAACGGTGACCAAGAAGGCAGACGCCGCGGCTGCGAAGAGCTTCGGGGTCGTAAGAGGAGAATAAACGAAATGATAAAAAAAAGCGAAGCGAGGGAGGCACAGATAGAAGCTGAAACGAGAAGAGCTCAGCCAGCACAGGGGAGAAAGGAGAGACGAAGTGCGCAGCGTCAGTTCGGTTTCCTCGCGGGCCGCCCGCGGCAGCTTGGCAGCGACTAAATGATTTACCAAACAATAAATCCTCGTGAAGATACGATCGGGAACAGCCGAGCCTGGGAACGTACACCAACCCCCCCGACCCCCTTACGGGACCGCTTACTCCCGCGCGAAGCGCTATCTTTCCCTTTCTTATTCTTTCTCGCGTTATCCCCCTTATACTCTTCTCGCTCCCTCGATGTACAAGCAAAGACGATTCGACAAGTCCTCGTCGTCGAATGAAATCATGTTCGCTACGACTTGCATCGAAATATGTGGGCCAGAAGAGTTTTTTTTTAAACCTTCGATTTGACGAGAAAATTCTAATTTTTGACCGTTCCAGTCTGGTTCACTGATTAGCAATTGCATGTCCAATTACTCGTTAATGTCAGTTTAATTTCTTAACACTTGGTCGTATAGCCCGGTTGCTGATAGAAAAGCAACTCACCCGTGTCGAGACTGACTGTATGTGCTCCGACTCGATCGAAAAAAAACTCTTGGCTCACAGAGGGGAAGAGTAAGTACAGTGACCGGTGCAAGTGTCGGCAAGTTACCGAGCTACGAACGGACAGAGATAGAAGCACAGCGGAATGAATGAGCCTCCGGAGTGAGTATATTTTCGCCAGCTACAAAGGCGAAGAAGAGGAGCAGAGGGGCAGCAGCGGCAGCAGATTCGAACTCTCCGCGCCGAAGTCCGGAGGCACTAAATCAAGTTCGGTCCGTTCGCGTATGTCCGCCGTGTAAAGACTATACAGAGCGTTTCACAATCAAGTCATTTTCTCACATGACGAGACTACAAATTAGGAAAATGACTTCAAACAATGTTCATTCGATGTTGGACCTCGACGGAGTCGTATCAAGATCTAATTGATTTTTCGAAACACTCGTACAAAGACAAACTTCAATTTTACGTATACTTTCTTCTACAATAAATGACAATAACGATATTAAATTTCTGATATCTGCACAACACAAATAACAAAAAAAACATTCAACTCTAACTAAATAACAATAAATCAGTGCAAATAAGTTCTCGCAATTTTACTTCATCCTGTACACTATAGCTGCATATATCCAGGTCTCGTATTCACCTCGCTCTGCTTCCCGTTTTCTCATCTCTCTTCTCCCGTCTTCTCGAGAGAGCTCTCTTCTCTACAACTTCCCCTTTTCGTTCGCGTTCAACCCGATCCTCCGTCGCTTCACTCTAATATATTTCCCCCTTCCTCATATGTACCTACTCCCCCTCCCAGCTACAAAGTCTTATTCCGCCGTGTGCTCTCCAATCTCTTCTATCGTTCTCCTTCGATTCGGCTCCCTATGGGTCTCTCTTCTTTCTCGCGTAACACACACACACACACACACACACACACACACACACACACACACACACACACACACACGCAGATTCGATGTGTAGTTCTCGTCCATGCAAGTCGAGAGTCCTCTCACCCTCCAACTCCTTCCCGATCTTTCTTTTCCGTTCTTAGTTCGACTGCACCTTCTCAGCTTCTCTCTGTACCTCTTCCTCCTCGGCGGCCGCCGCCGCCAACTTCTTCTTCTCCTTTCCATTCATCCGCGGATACGCTGTCGGATATCTCGCTCCCATTTCGCTGTACGTCTTTGTACATAATACGCTTTGTACGAGTCCCTCGGTGCTTGGTTGCCTGTCTGCCTCTGCCCTCCTGTGCGAACAGGCGGTCGGCTGGCAATACGCCGCCGGACCTCCCTCTATATCGTTTTCATCCTTTTTTTTCTTCTTCATCTTCTTCATTCTGTCTCGTTGCGGGAGCGAGAAAGAGGTCGAGGTAGGAAGAGCAGGATGCGTACGTTGCCCTCGCTTCGATATAGCATACACACCGACGCTTGTGCAAACGCACACCAGCGAGGCCATATTATATCGGAACGAAACCTCGTCGGGCCACGCGTACGATATACAGAAGAGGAAGCAATGTGCAGGAACTACTGCAGAGATTTGTACCAACGAATTTGTGCCGCGGCGAGGGCATCCGGGAGAGAGATGTCTTTGCAAATTGGCTTCTATTGAGCGCTTCGTCAATTGTGTAACGGGTTGAAATGTAAACTTTGTACATGGTTGATGACGATGACGAGGAAAATTTTTCGTACCTCCTGGCACGTGCGGAAAGCTACTTTCGTTCGAAGCCATTCAGCAAGTGCAAGTGTACCGGAAGAACGAAAGTAGCACCGAGGGTGCTAGAATTAACGCTTGGAAAAATAGGAAAGTAAAGGTGAACGTCGTACCGATCTCTCGGATGTAAGAGCTCCTGAACTTATCCGGGGATGCCAGAAGCTTTCAGGCACGATCCCGGCTGTTCGTACCAAGACCGATCGCAAAAACGTCAAATTAACTCGAGTATACTCAACGGTGGACTTTAATTCGGGATTACAGCTCGTTAGGTAGCGCCAGGGAAAGAGGAACCCCCGCAATCTTCTGGAAGCCGGGTTAAATCGAAGATTAAGTGTTGTTATTCTCCTCCCGGAGAGGAGACTCGCACCAGGCCTCCGTTTCTTCGCTCTTAATCTAGTTTTAATAGCCGATAATCCGGAATGAAACGAATTTGTCCGGGGGATGGATCTAATACCCTCGAGGATTCTCTACGGCGCGACGAAATTCCACTGGTTAGCGGAAAGGTATCGAACCGTGGCGTTGACTAGAAGCGATTAAAATAAAAATGGCCCGAAAACATTCAATTTCATTCCGGATGAATTTTTCCATTTTACAACAAGCGACCGAACGAACCTCGTGCGAAAGAGTCATTGTCGGTTAACAATGGATGACTAGTTGCTGCTAGTTTCGCGCGTGGACAACCAAAAGTCCAGCGTTGTACATGGTCCTTTTGACTCGATCTTCGGTCCGACGCGTGCCTTTCCTTTGTAACAGTTTCTTTTTTTTCTTTCAGTTCGTGAGAGATTGTGCTCCACCTCCGGCTGTTCGGGTGTCTACCTTTTCGGACACTGCACATTTTTTCCTCTCAATGCTGCAAACTTTCACGTCGCTTGACTCCACTTGGGATGTGGAACGATCGTTAATTTATCTCCTGTTCCCTTCGTGGGAATATAAAAGAGATCGCGATTTTGTGCTCCACCCAGGAATTCGGTCGTTTGTGCGTTATAGAAATTATTAACAGCAAAAACTCACAACGGAAACAATGGAAGGTTATTTGAGTTTTTTCACTCAACTTGTGTGTAAAATCATCTCGTTCGGATCGACGCTCGCCGCGTCTAATCAGTTAAGCAAACTTTGATACGTTTTGTAAAACAGTCCAAGGCGCCTATTGTACCCCACTGGCCTTCAAGCGCGAGCTAGCTCCACAGAGAAATGGCCACTCATTGTTTAGAATATGTATACTTCGTGTCGGCGAAATTAAACCACCGATATAGACTCAGGGAGGGTTGGGCTGGAGCTTTCTTAATTCTACACATGTTGCATCTCGGCCGTTCTATCTGCAATTTGTCACACATCCGCGTAAGTCCGAATATTGGCTCAACTAAATCCCGGTTAGTCACATTTTTCACGATTCTCTGTAGAACACACGAATATTCCCGATCGTCCGATGGATTTCTGCTCGGCGAAAATGATCAGTATCGTCATTAATTTTTGTTTGATTTGATTTTGTCGGCGATTCTGAACAGATTGAAACCAGATAAGGGTCAAGTGTCGCCCCTAACTCTTTCGTCTCAGTTGATTCTCCCTTATAATTATCTTATGCCATGTCTCACATCGATGAATCAAAAGAACCGTTCGTCGGGACGGGTGCGAGAAGAGGATCAGAAGATGTTCTGTTGCCCATTTATCACTGCGAGAATTCCTCTGCGCACATCTATCGTGTGCAGCAGCCACTGCACAGCAGAGCAGAGAGTAGCCACACCCTTCTTCCGGCACTTCTATACCATCGCGGATCCCGCCGATCCGACTCGCCGCCGCGTTTCTGGTAGCCCCGGCGCTTGGGAGATCGAATTCATCCTTGGAATTCGTCCTAACGATCTCTCGCGCCACACCTCTTACGTTTTCACCCCATTGCTTTTTCGCGCTCTTCATTTTCAATATCTCTTATATACTTAACTCTCCACCGATGTTAAACGAACCGGGTGGGAACACACTCGGGCCTTTCACGCTACTGCTTCTGCTCCACGTGTTACATCTAACGAAAAATCATTACGCCATTTTTTTACGACAATGCCGAGGAGAACGCGAAGCTGGAGACCTCCGGAGTCGATAGCCGTCTCTAGAGCCCGAGAGTAGAATTGAGAAACTTTTTTTCAATGAATCATCAGCGTGTCCGATCGAAGAGGCTATTAGGGACTCTGGGACGGGGAAAAAAAGTAGAGGGGCAGGTTCGTTTATGACCAATGAGTTTCAATCGAGTCTTCGTGTGTTCACAGGTATATAGTAAGTCAGTAAAGTGGAAATTTTTTAAAAATACGGAATGTATTTGCGGTCCCGCGTTTTAGGTAGTGGGAAGATCGAGCGCCTGCGGGCGACGACCCGACCTGCAGCGTTGCATAGAACTGCAGCCTAGTGTAGTGGCGCCGTGCAAGTGACGGATAGAGAAATGGTGATCGGTGAAGGTTGAGTTGGAAATAACTCGCAATATTTCGATTCGGATATACTGATGGAATTTCAATTTTCAAAGTCAGATAACATAAAAATATTTTGCGGAAAAGATGACTATAACAAGTTAAATCAGAAAATTACTGGATTACAACTCGCTGACATCTTTAGGTTGGGTATCGAGACATTGACGTAGTCTCGTGTACTTGGCGATGTTTTCCCACGGGAGATTGTTCTCTTACGAGGAGAGAACGAAGACGATGCGATCGTGTACACTCTCTCTCGATCTCCGTTACGAGAAGAAGAGTCGCCGCACGTAGAAAGAGAGAATCTACAGAGCCATTCTCGTTTCTCCTGCGTCTCTCGTTCGGTCAATGAAAAGGAAGACGGTAAAAGCGGGATTGTAGCCAGGGCAGTGGAGTGGAGTCTGCGGAGTATATATATCTATTTAATTTCTCTCGCCCTCTCGATCTTTCAGTCCTTCCCGTCTCTCCTTCTCGCTTGATAGCCGCTCGGTCTCGCGGTATTTATCAACGTCCGGATACGAATCAGCGAGGCTTCATTTACAAGACAAAGCTGATGCCGTGTGGCCTGTGGCATCAGCGAAGAGAAACCGCATGAGGATTCGCCGGCAGCCACCAAGGCAAGCATCTCCGCGACTACTCTTCTTCCAACAACTCCCGACTCTCGCGCGCGCTCGACCACAATACATAACAGTGGTAACAGAAGCAGAAGTAGGCAGAATCGCAGAATACAAGAGGGCGAGACGAGAAGGTAGCTCGGAAGCCAGTGGCCATGCCAAACCACGACAACAGACGTCGAAAGGATCCACGGCAAGCCGTCAAGGAGTATCCACCCACGTAAGATCCTCGAGGACTTAATTCGCTCGCCTCCACGGCGATCGGACGGTAGATCGAATCGCGCGCGCGCAAGCTCGCCCTCGAAACACTCGAGAACCGCAGAGATATTCGGTTTCGGAGACAATCGGCCGTCGGACGGCGTCTTAATTAGTAACCCGAGATAGAAAGGGCGAAGGCGCAACGAGAAGTCGCCGGGAGTGTTTCGCCTTATTTTTCTCACTGTAATACCGGCCTTTTCAAGCTCAATCCGACGAATAAGAACTCCCAGAAGCCTGATTCTCTTTTCGACAGAGTGATGTGTTTTTATTGCGATTCGTTTTACCAATGAAGCAGATCAAGATCCTTATTTGAAAGAACGCATGGAAAACTCTGTTATTATTATTTACTCATATCATTAATTACTCATGTAATTTTTTTTTTTTTTCATAGCGTGGCCATTAGTTCAGACTACTACTCTGCTATCTTTTGCAAGGGCGCTAGGATCTCGAGCGACAATAAATTAACTAATAAAATTTCAACACTGTCGCCCTAATGGGTCGTTCCAGTAAAAGCTTGTTTTCTCAATTATTTTTTTTACTTGTCTCCCGTCCTTTTCATTATCTTTCTCCTCTGATATTAGTCCTTATCGCGGTTGAGTTTGCCAGCAACGGGGATGATGCTTGTAGTCGTCGCTGCCAAGAGATACAAGTTTTTTTTAGAGACCCGCAAGGGCTCTTCTTGACTGGAATTGAAGAAGATTGAAGTTCAGCAGCGAAGTTGGGAAGATGCTCTCCGGCATGAACGACTTCTGGCCGGTTCTCTTCCTCCTCTTCTTCTTATCCCGTCTTATCGCAGGGACGTTGCCCTTCGTGCGCCGCTGTCCGGATAACTGCGAGCGGGAGCGAAGAACCGTGGATATCGTCCGGAATGCGTGCGCCAGTGTCTGCCTCGGCTCATCCTCCCTTCCTCTCGCCCGCTGCACTCTACCGAAATAAGAGCCAACTCTTGTAAGGCGTGGGCCGTGAGAGTGAAAGAGCTGCTGCTGCTGAGAGAAGATCGGGAGCTGTTGCTCCTGCTGCTGTTGCACCGGTCGGCTTACCGATATCTCAGGATAAGATCGGCGAGAAGAACCCCCTGCAAAAGGGGTTCATCCTTTTCCTCTTCCTCTTCTTCTCATCGCCCATTCCTTGCGGCCCCGCGGGCTAATCTAGTGCCTAGCACCTCTCGTATTCACGCTTACCCACTAACAAGGTAGATGCTCGCTGATAATCTCCGTAACCGGAGTGGTTAATGAGAGTCCTGGCACGGTTAAGTTCGTCGGAGGCCCTTCCTGTTGCGAGAGCGGGAGGGAAACAAAAAAAAGACAGAAAAGGAAAGAGGTATCCAGTGAGAATTCTGACTCTTCCGATGTCGACAGGACTGGCAGCGCGCCCGCGCCACAGCCCCGGGGGTATATCGCTTGTCCGTCTCATCCGGTCTGGTTCAATTCTCTTTCCCTCTTTCGTTTCTTTATTTTTTTTTGTCGATCACACCGTTCAGATAATGCCAGATCCAGGATCGACAGGGGATTCGAGAGATCATGGGAAGTCCAGGAAGCTCGTCGACTTCGGCCCTTGTACGTTTCCTTTTTCTTACCGTCGCTGCGGGAGTGCTGATTAACGAGAGAATCCTCGTCAGTGTTATTATATGCCCTTCGAGAGTCGGTCGATATCGGTAAATCTGTGCGGATATACCGATATCGCCGGACTCGATAGATAGGCTTGTGGTACAAGGCTCTCCGATGCGCGGGGTAAAGGATTTTCGAGACCAGTGACCTAATGGGATACCGGCAAATTCAGGAATCCGAGCAGGAAGCCCAATAATCCACAGGACGATGTCCTCTCCGATCCGAGCCGCGAACCCGAGAGGCCCTGAAATTATAGTCTCAGCCTTGGGAGATCCTCGCTCTGGCACCTTCATTTTTAAAAGTGCCTCTCGTTCACGTCTTCGTCCGCGGCACTTCTCGAACGTCCCCGAGGACGCTTCTCGTCGCAGGGCTCTCTTCGCCTAATTGGCAGCTCGTGCGCGAGGTCCTCTCTCGCAGGTTTCAGGAGCATCCTGGAGACTTGCTACGAACCGAGGAAAGGAAAAGAAAGACGAGAAGGAGAGGAGGCAGAAAAGCAATGCATAGCAAGGGATGAGTCGCCGGAGCTGTGACTGCCGCTGACACGCGCGTTTGCCCCGCGCGAGGCAGAGCGTTCCTCCACAAAAGTGTGGCCGGCACGCGATCCCCGTAAATACCGGGATTACTCCTGCGAAAAGGTAATGGGATTTTTTCTGTCTCGGATGTGTGTGTGTTTCTGAGCTGCCTTATACTCTTTTTATTCTCCCTTGGATTTTTCTCGTACGCCGGCGTACGTGCGAGCTCGGGGCGTGTTCCGTGATTTTTTTTTTGTTCAACGGCCGAGAGACACGAACAGGAATTTTGTGTTTCTCGCCTCTTCGTAACATAGCAGCAAACAATAATGGAGAGTTTATGAGCGCATGATATGCACTCGTATATGCATGTAATATCTTCGTCTGATGTGGTGTTCGGCCTTCGAAAATAATCCAACTTCTTCACCGTCCGAAGTGGTCTCGCGGAATCTTAAATCAAAAAGCGTGACCGCATCTTCCTTTTTCAAAAATTCTCCCGATGAAATTATACGTTCCTCCTAAAAGTCATACAATGTATGGAATTTATTGTACCGGAGGAAATTACGTTCAGCAAAGCGGCCTTTCTCGACTCCAATTAACGGAGCTAAATTCTCTACTTTAACGAACCTCCGTGTAACCTCGCGTTTCTCGACAGCTACCGCCGACGACGGTGCTGCTGCTTCTGCATCGAATAATTACTTAGACGATCGAGCGAGTATAATTCCCGTTTGGGCAACGGAAATGAGAGAGATGTCTCGTCCCAAACCTCGACAGAATTAATTGAGAATTAATTATAAAAGTATCGAGAGCCGATGGGCGGAGAAATCTCATAATTGCGTCTGTTTTAGTATTGAATAAATACATGTTTTTGAGCTCGGGGATTTAAAGTCTACGATTCACTGATTCGGAGTTATACCGAGAGCAGTGGCTGCTCGTACACGGTAATTAGCCGAGCTGCTGGTACTTCGTGTAAAAACAAAATCTGGTCTACGACAGACTTGTGACCACCCTGTCAGGCCAGCAACGACAAGTCTCACAGAAAATAAATATCGGCGAGCTACTTTATTACAGCTGATGGTGGAAGATCAAGGTGGTACAGTACAGAGTAGTCGCGGGATCACTGATGGGCCCCCGATCGGTAGGCCCACCGGGCACGCGCACGCCCGGTGCTCACGAATGAGCGAGCTCTCTGGCCCACCGAGAGATCGCGGGTCCGCGAGCAACGCACACTCGGACCAAAAAATAAAAATAAAAAATAAACAGCAGAGAGCACACGAAGACAGAGAAAGAATGAGACGCAACGATATAGTCTCGTGTGAGCAGGTGTATATGAAAAAAACACAGGTGCCTCGGACACACGCGTGCACGCGAATGAGAGGCCACATCGACGCGGCCGAATGAACCGACGAGAATGAAAAGGAAAAACGATGCATGAATAAAAAATCGCTTACATAAATACAATCTGCCTTGGACTCTCTCGATCTTCACTGCGTCGGAGGGAGGGATATATATATATATATATATATTATTTTTGTCGTTGTTATTTTATGGTTTTTACTAGAATGAACGAAAGAGGATCGACGAAGCATTCGTGGTGTTGGCTACAGGATGAACGGTTTTTATGGCGATGCTAATTTGAAGAAGTCTTGTTAGGGGTCGTGTTCTAGACTGATTTGTTTCGATTGTTTCGCAGTTGCGTATCTATAAAAGCCTGTATAAACCTTTTTATAGATGCTTCGGAGATTCTCACGGTCGAAAAGCGGCCGAGAGTGAGAGGATCGAAAAGATCGAGAAGAGGAGAGGACGATGATTCGTTTTAAAGAGGTGCAGGGCCCATCCCTTCGTCGAACGAACGGGAACTCAGTCCGACCGCGGACAGAATGTCGAGGAGGGAAAATCTCTGGGATAGTACCACCGAGCTAATTGTTTTTCTCTCGGTGCCGCCGACGATTTCTTTCCCATAGGATCGGCCATCCCACGGCAAGTAGCTCGATAGGGGTTTCTTAAATTTTTGATTTTCGATAAGTCCGCGAGGTTCGTGCTTGTGGTATACGAGACCGTGGATACAGCGCCGCCTCACCACTTACTCGGTAATTTTTTAATTACTCCAACTCCTCCCAATCGCTTAATCGCGAGGATGGAGGCTCGGAACTGCCGGCCCTCTTTGCCGGGCTTCCATCGAACGATATGCGATTACTCGATAGGTATCTAAGATCGCTCGGGCGAGAGTCGTTCGGAGATCTTAAAACGCTACGGGTATACCTACCGCCCCGAGTTTTCGGCCCGGATCTTTGCAGCAGCCACTTCTTCACTCGACCGCGGGACTCACGCTTTTCAAGCTTGGACGTTCACCAGTTGAATTTGATCATTTTTTTCGATACATACATCCGGGAAAACTAAGTAATCTTTTTTGCGTAAAATTGAAAGAACTTTTTGTTTAGAGTAGCTGATAAAACCCTTGTAGGCCATATCCTCCTCCACCCCTTAAAAATCCTTCGCTTTCCAGCGGCAACCTCAGGCAGCATTTTTCTTTTTTCTTCACCGCATCGATCCTTCGAGACGTGAATTTTCATTGCAGCTCGCACGTCCACCGTCACGGGAGCACAATGCCTGTAGAATCGATCAAACGAGAGGAAAGACGAAGAATCAGAAACCCACGCGCGGTATTCCTATATCCGTGCATCGACGACGACGACTATGACCGTACGTGAAAAGGGTTGAGAGGTGAATTTCAATGGATTGGAAATACCCGGACGCACTGTGTGCGCTCTAGCTGCCACGGGGCTTTTCCTGCATACTTTTCTCCGAGGGCTTTCGCTTATTTGCCATTCTGGCGAGTCCCGTACAAACGTTTGCTTTCTATTTTCAATGGTTCGAGGGATGAAGAAGCTCGAAGAGGGAATAGAAATAGTATAGCGAAATAGCGAGAGGTTTAAGGGCGAGAAAGAGTTGCCAGTGGTAAGACCTTCGTGTATCGGTAGGTAGAGATCGGGTTACCAAGGAACGAAGAAAACAGATCCTTTTCACGATCTCGTCTCGCTCAACATCCGTTTTTTTTCTTCTGTGTCTTTTTTTCGGTTCTTCTTTCAAAAGTATCGAAATGAGACTTTTTTCGGTCCGACGACGTTGAACTTTCGCACGATGAAAAATACATCGTGTATGAAAATTTTCCTCGGTATCGTCAAGTGGAGGAACTCTCGCGGGGTGCAAACCATCAAACGTTTAATTCCACGAAACCCATCGAAGAAGTCGGGAGACTCCTGCTGCTGTTTGTTCGTGCAGCTGTTTCTTTTTCTCTCGCTGCCTCGCATATCTCGTGTCTAGAAACATATACTCCCGATCCCCGCAAAAATCTTCTCACTCATCAGATAGCGCTCGTCTACGTGTCCTCTTAGCGAGCTCACAAAGGCATACAAATTGCCACCTCGAAAACCGGACAATACACGAGTACGATGTTCTTCTCGCGGGATATTCGTGTTCGGACTTCCCGGGGTGGTGGGGGTTTGCGCTTCGGAAAGACCCGTGCGGCCTCCTCGCCAAGGCCTTCTCCTGGGAGAGGAGTCTACGCGTCTCGACGATTAAAGAGGCTGCGTGTTAGATGTTCCAGCAGCGATAAGGAGTCAGATCCATCGTGAAAATACTCGTGGGTATCACGAGGGTCTCTGAGATACATTCGCGCGATCGGGATTCGTCCCGCTGTGATTTTGTCCCCAGTACGAACAATTGTACGATTGATCGACAGATTGATACCTGATAGCGCATATTATTTATAGACAGTTGCGCGATGTACCTATATAATCATGTAAAAACAAGATCTGGTCTACCATCGACTCACGGTAGATTCATTATCTATATCACGCGTCTTCAATCGTCTGGTAGGCGGACTTTTCGTAGATGCGAATAATAGACTCTATCGTGGACCACATACTTTTATACGCGTAAGGTGAACGGTCCAATTATTAACTGTGGCTCAATTACTATCCGTTAATCATATTACCTACGATAGAAAATTATATTTATGCACGGGATACTCACATTTTTTTTTTTTTGTACATCCTTTATATTGTGCATCGTGTGATTGAATAAGCATCGGAACAAAATGTTATAAAATCGTCGACTTTCAGAGTTTCATCTGTGAACCCGCCAGAATTTTTTTGTCAGTTTCGTTGAGCAGTTACGTTTCTAAAATCTGTTCGTTTTCTCTATCAGAAGCAAACAAAATGATGAATGTAAATTGTACGGTGCGATTAAGAGTCAATTAAAACGGTAGTGCGCGAGAAAATAATGACTTATGTTTGGTCACTAATCGGGCATAGATGGAACACGGCATAGGTTAGTAATTAGGCCTTAGATAATCAAAACAAAATTGTAGGACACTAATCGGGTCATTTACAACAGAGAGTAGGTATATTTCGAGTTTATTATTAAAAGATGGTAAAAAATAATAAAATAATACTTGAGTTAGTTAATTAAGACTTTAAAGTTTTCTGTAATACCAGTTATTTCTATAGCTCCTCTATTTTTAATAATCTTTTATTTTCCATGCTATGCGGAGCTTAGGTGGTCAGTAATTGAGTCGTTCACCATAGCTGGGAATACAAAGAAGGCACTACTCGAGAACAAGAAGTACGCGAGCGAAGACGAAAACGTCGGTGGGGCTTCCCTTTCATAAATGCCGCAAGGGAGAGTACACGAAAATATTCGCCAGTCATTCCTCGAGGATTCTGTTTTCGCCGGAGGAAAAAGAGGAGGATCCCATTGAGCAGGACCGTCAAAGAGTTGCGTGCCGTCGACAAAGCTCTCGACAGTCTCTGTCGAGAGTGAGCACCGCCCTCGCTCGCGGAAAGAATCGAAAGGATTCACTCGCTTATTTTCGCAAACGGAACACACAAAGTAAACGATCTAGGACCGACACCCGTTGAAAGAGATTTTTAGGAATTTCACAAGTGTATCCCGAAACGCCCGGAGATACTTCTTACGGAAGCACAATAAGCTTCGACTCATTCCTTAAGGGCTTGGCGAGCTGTGAATAACCGTCGCCCGTACGGCCTTCTGGATCATCCATTTCACCAGAGTGAGTAAATTATACAGGGCAGGAAATTTGAGAGTTCTTGCAAAGAGTTGCGTGTGTCCATGACGCGCCGTCTCGACTCTCGAGTAGTTTTGTGCAACAAGAGGATACCGGGGCAGACCCGTGCATTCATTGGGAGGACACAATGCGTCATACAATAATGTAAAAGATCGTTCGTTCGACCGTTGATACAGTAATAGTCGAAGAGAGTGCTAACGCTATGGCATTACCGACCAGAGCCAGGACATTGAAAAAATTGCCTGGGCACTGTGTGCCGAAAATCTCGTCGGTTTCCACTCATGTGGTTGGTGCAGAGGCATTGAAAGATCTGTGGGATCTTCGGTGGTCAGTATTCACTATGTAAGTGTACGTTGCAGCTCGTCGGCGCGCGATAAGTTGCTCGAGAGTAAGCTCGCTCACTCGCGCCATCGGGAGGAGAGTGATCGTTCGAGCGAGAGAAAAAAGCGGCAAAGTGGTAACTCGAGGAGCCGTGAAATCGATTTTTGCGCACTGATCGGATTTGTGGCGTGCCGTTTGGTCCTGCCGTTACGTCTGGACGAAATGTTCCCTTGCTCGACTATTGCACCGACGAACGATGACATCTGTGGCCGTGCGCCGAGCTCGGTCGATCTCGCGTTTCGCACTTGGTGCACGCCTGCCGGACATCCACGGAAAATACTCCGGAATCTAATGGGATTTAGAATGACAAAACGCAGCTGCGCAGCAGCACACGAGTCATCCACCCTTGCTGATCCAGATCTCTCATAGTCTCCGTTATTCTTGACCACAAGAACGATTAGGCAAAGATTGGCCTGGACTTGCCTGAATATTGGATCACCCTCGTAGGATCAATTATATTTGTCCGTAAGATTATCTGAACGACCGGAAGCTGCGACTGTGCACCTGGAAGGATGAGGGCAGTATTCAAGGCTGTATAAATTTCGCTGAATCAGCTCGATACTTTATGCGCGATGCGCCTTGTGCATCCCGCATCCTTCATCCACTGCCGATTCGCGTATCGTACAGATCGTATCGATATTTAGAAAAAAAGAAATATATTTTGGCAGCGAGTCGATCAGCACTCAATATTGAAGCGACTATCTGTATACTTTTATCGATCACTCTCTTCGGGGTTTCGGCTAGCTCCGAGGGGAGATCGACGCCGACGATATGCTGGCCGGGCAGCGTATAACAATCCGGCAGCACGAGACTGAAATATTCTTCCGTAGAATCGGTAGGCCAGGCCGAGCTTTCCACTTATACGCTGCAGTATGGAGAAAGAGACGAGGTGTATGGCGCGGGTGGGCAGATGCGCCCCCGCGAGCGAACAGCTGTACGCGATTGTCCATTTCGTTACCTCCGCCGCTGGTCCGGTCTAAGTTTTCGTGTGCTGCAACCTACACGGCTATTGTAATTCATTCGCTCGTGCGCACATATTGCGGCCTCGAAAAATCCTAGAGTCAGTTAACTTCGTCAAGGGGAAAAGATGCGGTGGGAAATCGTGATGGGTCAAAGTATATATACTAATCACAATCGATTGTGTGCTAAGGGTTGCGTGCCACGCGACTGGTCATTTCGCTCACCCTTTTATTTTCCCACCCCTCCAATCTTTCCCGCTCGATAAACGAAACGTCGATTATGAAAGCTCAATCTCACTCATCGTTCTCCAGAGTGGTCCGAGAAATTATCGAAAATCATCGTCTGACTTGGACCCCTTTCTCTCTGTGTTCATTTTTTTTCTCTCCTTTCTTTATGCCTCTGTCGATCGGTGAACGCCGAAACATCTGGCCCTTTTAACGCCAGACAGACGCTAATCACGCGCCGCACCACAAAGGATCTTCTCTCGCGATCAAACGTATTGATTTATGTATTCATCGAACTCACGAGCGCGCGCGCGTCTTCTTTTACCTTTTGGTTGCCCTTTGTACGCTTTATATGTATTATACAGAAAGATTATAACCGTGTGAGAGGGCCTCATTAACGCTCCGCGGATGATACTTAATCGCGGAGTCCACACGTATTGAATCATCGCGATGATATTATGTGGCCAATAAAACTGGATAATCGGTTACAAAGGATTCTCTTTGGAAAGGGGTTAATTATAGGTGGAATATTGTGATTGATTGTCCGGCTACCAGGAAGTATTCGAGTTAACAACTCTAACCCGTGTTTCGTATACGGTGAAATTGACTATATTTGATCTGTCCCGAGAGCCGATAGCTCTGTTCGCGTTCCTCTTCTGGCCAGACTATTATTATACACTCGATATCCAGGATGTTGCTGCGAGCGGAGGAGAGAGAACGGAAAATACCAGCGGTATTTGCAGTTACCCGATCCTCCCGGCCTCGAATTGTTCAGCTACCAAAATATTCATAGGGTGTTGCGTAAACCATTCGTGAGTAGTTTCAACAAGTGAAAGAAAGGGCCCGAGAGGGTTGCCAAACCCGTCGCGAGAAAACATGTTCATCCCTTCTCGGAATGAAATACTCCTTTATACAGGAATGGAGATTCCATCGCAGGCGCACGTGCTCGAGTGGACTGGTTCATCAGCTTTTCCAACAAATTCGATCTTACTATTATTTTTCTTTTGCTCATCGATGAGACTCGCGTTGTTTCAACGTAAGTCTCTGTGAGTCCAACGAGTGAGCGACAGCCCAGCAAAACGCACCATACTTTATTTATTATTGTAGATAATGGTCTAATGGAAAATCGGAAATTCCGGAGGACTGACAACAAGGTTTTAAACGTCCCCTTAACGATTTTAATATGAGCATTGTATACTATAGTAGCCGTTGTTAAGCAACCACTGTAAAAAGGGTATTATACAGTGTATGTCTAAACTCTGAACAAAGCTCGTCACAGGTACATCCGGCACTACAAGAGGGACTATCGGAAAGACGAGTACGATGCGGTTCCCCGACTAAAACTGTCCCCGGCCTCGAAGTGCGGTCCTAAATAAATCGATTTCGGGCACCGGATGACTTTTAGTCGGCACAAATATTGTCGCATCAATTAAGCTCACGTCGGTCTCTTCCTCGAGACTCATGCAAGACGGAGAGAAAGAGTCCTTTCGTCGACATCATAGCGCCGAGGACAAGGGGGATGATGCAGAAGGAAGAGATCCCGTTTTTCCCCAGTGGGAATCGCAGAAGTTCCCTCCGTCCCTCGCTGGCGCCGTTTACTCATACCCCGTATAGTATATGTACATACTGTATACTGTGTACACCCAAATAGAAAATCTGTTTTTCGTCGTACGAATACTTTTTCCCCCGTCTCGAGTTTCGTGTACCTCCGGTCGTCAGCGACTGCTCAGCAGGGCAGACCGATGGTTTTTTTTTGGTGTTTTTCTGTTGCGACGCGTCTATCGTCCTTCCGCCTGTTGCTGCCGCTTCTGCGATCGTCGCGGGGGAGGACAGTGTGCAAACGGAACGTGTCCGAAAACCCCCCTCGAGGACTTCCGACGGAAGGGACACTCTACATGAGCGTTAATGGGACCCTCGAGACTACGAAGACCTTCTCGAGGAGGGTCAAAGGCCAACTGCCGAAACTACGTGTATTAATGTAAAAAAAAAAAGAATGTCTTTGAGTGCTGATTAGTCTGTTGGAATCGTACGAGCAAATTGGAGCTCCAGAGATGGACTTCTTCTTATTTTCTTTCCTACGATGACCTCTATCCCGCGAAGATTTTTTTTCGACGCTAAACGAATTAAGATCTCCAGATCTCTGTTCAACTTTCTAGATTTATAGTGCACGTCTCTTGTTTGTGTGCCAACGACCCGCCCCATTTAAATAGATCTCGCAGCTCAAAGGGTCCTTTGCCGATAGATTTATAGCTCGCCGGGATATTTTCTTCAACCCCCCCCCCCCCCCCCCCCCGGAACGTCGCTTTTGTTTCCACGAGGCTTGCCACGCCACGGTGTGTGCCTTAATTGAAACCCGTTTTTTTTCTACATCCCTACCTTCATCGCCCGTCTCGGCCCCTTTTGCGCCCCCAGGGGTTGGGCATTTTTTGGCAATACAACGTAGTAGACTCATCCGGAGAATTGAATATTTTTGGCCTCCTTTTTCGTCAATGGTTTACGAGGATGAGGCGCCTTCGCAGCCACTTTTCCATCTCACAGTGCTGTGGACTTTCGTAGTTAGATTTTGAAACGACTTTGCTGCCGCTGTTTCTGCTGGGATGTGCCGACAAAAGGGGAGCGAAGGCGCCCGAAAATTAACATGTCGTTTGAAAGTAACGTCTCTCCCGTAGGCGTGCGCTCCCGAAGGACCAGTTCCGGGTAAAAAGAAGCAGGAAAAAAGATTGAAGCGTCTCGCCTCCGAGAGGAAAAGAGAGAGGGAGAGAGAGCGGGAAGTGTAGATATAAAGGAACTCAAGCGAGCCGGTCTGCAAGAGAGCCACGCGACTGCGCTCGACTTACGACCTCGTAAATCCAGATCTCGGGGAGTCACACCCGTGGATTTTGTCTGCTATCCCCATACACGGCTCTTTCGGTCAGACTCTCGCGATAATCGGAATGTTACGATTTCCGAACGGGGCGTCAGGGCTTGCGGGAGAGAGAGAGAGAGAGCTCGAAATATGTACTATAATATAACCCTAAGCGTATCGTAAACTATCGGCTAAACTCAGGGGCCGAGAAAGGACGTTTAAACCACAGGGGGTAAAGAATCGCGGATCGTCCCAAAGTGCAACGTTCGATCCCGATACCTGAATGCGGATTGTTTCCGGATCGGAGCCTCTCGTATTCTCGAAATTTGGGCAATAAAAATTCGAACCCAAGAACCTCGACTAAAACTCCACCCGATCATAGATTTTAACGCCGTTGTTTGAGATAACAAGTGGCGACAAAAAAATATTCGCCCTCGATGAAATGATATTTATCTATAGTATCGAAAGATATATTGCTTATATTATCATTATTATTGTTTCAAGCCGCGGACCTTTATATCGAGCTAAAGTAATATTTTTTTTTTCATCTGTAAATTTGAGAGACGTTTTGCTGCTTACATAATGTTTTGTTGGAAGCTGCATGCCTTTACATCGAGCGAAAGGGATATTAATTCAAACGGAAAAATTTTGATGTGAATATTAGTTAAGGTGGATACAAGCCTGACTAGAATAGAGAGGAGTGATTGAAATTTATAACGCTCTATGGGAGTGTATATCGTCGACGAGAAGTTCAACGACACGTGACTCTTTTAAGCGCACTGGCTCGATGGCTCGTAAATTCGTGGGTATAGAAATTCCAGAGCCGTAAGAGTGCCGGGCAGGCGCATACAGTCACGTGAAAGTAATACAGGAGGTGGTTCAATCGAGATCTACCCTACACGAACGAAGGGGGTTGTTAATGCCGGTGAGATGTGGTACGCCCCGAAAAAAGTGTCCCATAAAGAATTGCGCGAACTATACGCGACGGGAATTATGTGCAGCTCTTTTTTTCTTACTCGCACTTTAGGGTGTTCATCGGGCTAACGGTTTCCTACCTGCAGCCTGTTTTCGGTACTGGATTTTCATCTTTTTTCCGCGTGCCTCTTTTCTCTTTCTCGCCGACCTAGTCCAGTCTTCGATGGAGGATATTATTTGGGGCGCGCACGAGACTTTGCCTCTTCGTGGCTCGCGCCCGTGCGATATCGTTCAACGACTTTTCTACCTGCCCACTACTGCCATCCCTGTAGTAAACGCGTAAGTAAAAAAAAACAAAATGAAAAATAGAATAGTATGTCGAAAGTTTCGAGATATCCGGTGGCGAATAGAAAACGATTTTCTCTTAACGAAGTCAGTATAGCGAAATGAGTCAGCTTTAAAAAATGAACACCCTGTACATAGCAACAAGCTCCGAAGAACGGGCTCCTCGGTAGTCTCGTCGTATGTAACCTACATTCGGAAGACCTTTTTTTCTCAGGTCCTTCTCGATTTTCTACTCGAGCCACAACCCACACGGTTTTCGTACGTCGATTTTCGTACCACGGGCCAGGTAAGTCCAGGATTCCAAGCTCGATTCCTCCACTCTCTGGAAGTTCTCGCTTCGAGAAAACGAGAGGGATGTATCGGGATCGGATCTGCCTCTCGTTCTCTTTCTGCCTGACGCCTGTTCGGCTTTCCGTCGCATTTTTTTTCCTTTTCGTTCCCCTCTACACCCTTGTCCCAAAATCATTTTGGAGTTAGAATCAGTCCCTAATGCCATTCTATGCGCGAAGCCTTCTCCGGCCTCGAGCGTCGCGCGAGTCCACCGAACAATGCTGAGGTACAATGCTCCCCCCTCCGCATCACTCATGACCCGAATATTATTCCCTCGACGGATTTCCCGCTACCTGCCCAGTCCTGGTCCTCCTCGTCGATCTTTAAATTCGTGCCCTTTATTTTCATTTTTTTATTTATTTTTTACCATCGAAAATAGAAAGAGCACTGGGTCGTTTCACTTCCTCGCCTCGCGATCGTGGAATGCATAATTACCTTGCGATAATCTGGATTTTTAAAATGCTTCTTTCTCTTTATGTATTCCTCTTCGAGTCTTTATACTGCAGACAAGAGCCACAAAAAAGAAGTTTCAATATTTGCATAAACTTATATGCAAAGTTGGCGTGAAGAGGAAGGGTCGGTATACGAGATAAATTGATGAATCGAGATCCGTTCTTTACCGAGGATGTAGGTAGAAAGAAAAATCCGTTCGTTTTCTACCTCGATGGTACACGAAGAACCTTGTACTTCGAAACCTTCAATATTTGCCGTGTAATTTGAGAGTCATTAATTATTCACATAAACTGTATTTCGAAGTTGAGAATATTCGTCTATCATCGGAACCATCGTGAGAACTATCGATCGCCTTTTCATAAAAATCATTCGAGCACTCCTCTTCGATATTCCAAGGTTACCGGATAGCTTTAGCATACAATATTCTAATAGCGCCCCAGTATTCTACATTTTCCAGTGTGCATCGATCGTCCGATTTTTCTCCCCTTATAGGTTGTGATCCTCGTTCTCGAGGTCGCTGAAAGGATCGAGCTACTTCCGGACCACGCTCCGCTCTCTGCAACCAATGTTTCCAACGCATCACGGTTCATCTATCCCCGACACGGGAACTCGGTTTCGAGACGTATGTTTCCAACGAACGTGAAAAAAATGTTTACTCGTAAAAAAAAACTAAACGGAATTAGATGTATAATTTTCAAAGGCACCGACGCGCCGGCCTCTCGGCTTCGGGACACCGTGGAGACCTTCCCAGGGTATCGATTTCGCACGAGATATAGAGTAAGCAGGCCCCCCGCAACACGGCATTGTCTGCACTATCTCTCATCCCCCCCCCCCCCCAGTTTTTCAACATTCTTTTTTTACCCCTCGCGGTTTTGGCCACATTGTCTTACGTACGCTGATCCTCTTAAGAGGAAACCAAAATTCACCAAAGATACAGACCGCACGATTCATTACCGTATGCTATCCCACTTCCTGTGCGCTCAGTCAGTTCATTCATTCGATTTTGCTAATCCGTCACGTGAGCAGTGACCGTACGAACCGCAGCTGCGTCAAAGATAGTAATGCGATACCTACCGCACGAAAAAAAGTGAAAAAAAAAAAGAAAAAATGAAGACGAGAATATTTATTATTCTTCGTAAGTGAATCTTCTCCACTGGCGCAGCTGACACTCCACAAATTCTCGAAGTAAAATAAAAAAGCACGAAAACGGGGCAAGGAACAAGCACCCCTGCCGAGCGAGACATTTTTTCTGGCAACATTATACTGTGTAACATCGCACCGAGGTCGCCCGCGAGTATCGAGTACCCCGATTTGCGGTACAAGCAGGTTCGTTGGACCGTCGTTTGTCCGTTAATAAGGGTACCCCGGGAATAACGCCCGTGTAATCGGTCAGAGCGGGGCAAAACGGAACTCTTCCAGCAGAGATATCTCCAAAAAAAATTTGCGAAAATAGTTGTCGCGCCGGTGTTCCATTTTGTCCCGTTCTCTCCCTACGTGCTACACAGTCTGTTGAAAATAAGGCAAAGTTACGAAAGGGGGCGCAAAAAAATTGAGGTACGCGAACGAAGAGAGTCGCGAAGCCCCGCGAGAATGTTTCTGAGCTGTGGCATCGTTGTCCGAACCCGAGGATGCGAAAGAGAAGCAAGTCCGTGTCTGTTGCACATACTACTACTTGCCGCGGATTAATTAATGAAAGAAAGGGGCGGTACACGGGTTCGGAGCTCACGCGCTACAATATTTACCGGGTAGTTGTCGACGACGACCGGCGGCAAAGTTTGCCGTTTTCGTGTACAATATGCGAGGAGAAGTGCGTACAAACATAACCGAAACGCGAACGAGAATGGAACGAGAAAACATAAGCGTCACAGAGAATACGAAGGAACAGACGAAGGAAGGAACGAAGAAATGAACGCGCGGGAGCACTTCGAGGCAAGTCGCCCGGATAATTTGAAAGCGATCCGATCTCCCCGGGCAGCTGCCTGCCTTACGCGTAAAATATTCAAGAACTTGCTATGGTGTTTCTTCGTTCTTCTGGTGCCCCCCTCTTTAGTCGGTTCGTTGAGCAAGACGCGCGCGCGAGCGGGAGAGCTCAATGACGAAAACGCGCGCGCCTCGATTCAGTCCTATACACATACATGCGTGCGCGACACTGTACCTTGCCTACTGGTCAACGTTTTACGATAAAACAGCACGCGCTTACCCAGCTTCTCGGTCTCAATCTCGTCTCCCGATACTCTCTTAACAAAACCTCTCGGGGCAACGTATTCGAAATTTAAAACGTTTGATTGGAGTGAAGGTTGCGGATAATAATTTCATTGTCGAAAACGAGTCTATGCGTCAAGGGAACTGATTTCCCATATGAAGCCCGCGAATCTCCGCGATATGAAGACCCGCGGGGATGGTACGAGGTTCGAATTTTATCAGAGAACGATGAAAGAGAGACTCCCGTCTCTCGTTCAGTTCTCGAGATGTCCCCCCGATTACTCGCTTCGGGCGATCCGAGTAGCTCCTCGATAGGCCACAGGCGTCGAAGGAATTTCGCGGAACTCTCCGGCGCGGGCCCATTCGCCACCGCGTCGTATTCCGTGAGCGAGTAAATTAACCAAGGTAAATGAAAAACGTGTTCCTCGTTCGGCGCCGCGTATCTTCGGGTACGTATACTTTCGGCATTAAGACGCATATATCGACTGCTAAGGAACGGATGGGCGGATCCTACACCATTCAACATGTAAAACCATGTGGAATACGCCCTTCTGCTTCTCAGTGATAGATATCCAGTAAATAATGCGTATACCAATTTCTCTTCCACCCAAACACCAGCCAGATTCTCGAGACTCCATTTTCCGAAAGTTGAGCGGAGAGACCCCGAATGTAAAAATACGACAGTATTAATTATCGGATTTTAATCAAACGCAAGAGTCGGTAATTGAGTAATTTCACCTGTCTTCGTTCACCGACAGTACGGCAAAAAAAAGAGAAAAAAAATTGGCTGACCGGCCGATATATTTTTTTCTGATATGACTGACGATACAAAGTAATATGTAAGGCACACGTCCTAAAGATACGACATGATACAAGATTCGAACAGTATTTAAATCGGTAATCAGCCGAGCAAAAAAGGATGTTCAATCATCACAATCTCCCATCGACGATAATGTAGTTATTTTCGAAGGTCTCGTACACAACTTACAAGGCCCGAGGAACTTGCAATTTGACCATGAGAGGGAGGTGGAAAAAAAAGTCGCATGGTCTGTGAGGGCAGCCAGCAAAACGTCACTTCGCCGAACAAGTCCATTTGTCCGGGGACGAGAGAGGGAGAGACGGAGAGAGGGAGAGAGAGAGAGAGACTCGGGAGTTTTGCCGGTCCCACACCTGGTACACAAGCCCGTCGTCGGTGTTTCGGAGGTAGTCGTCAACTCTACTCTTCGTCAGCGGGACAACCCTTTTCTTCTCAATCTTTTCCATTCTTTACCTCGGCCGGCGGTCGCCATCGCACCGAGGGAGAACTGGACTCCCCCGTAAAGAATCGAGAAAAGAAATCGAAAGAGGTAGATGAGAGGAGAGTGCGTATCCACAGCGACGAGGATCAATGGACTGCGTATGTATATATCCGTAGATCTCTCTTATGCTCCCTCGTACAATCCACCGAACTTCCGGATGTGGCGAATTTGGATTCTACGCTTCGCGTGATTTCAAACACGAATGGGAATTATACTCCAGGAAACTCTGGTCCGACACTCCCCTGACTAGATGTCTGAGAAAAAACTCGTATCTCAAAATTCGGGCGCCAAAAGAACTTTCCTTGGAGTTTCCAAAAAAGGCTCGCTTCAGTCTTGAAACAGAAATTTGAATAAAACCGTACCGATCGTGGAAAATTTATGACGAGCTCGCGAAGCGAGAAAGATATTGAAACATTATTCAAAATTGTGAATACCGACGGGGTGTTTCAGACTGGATTCCCGTAGTGCAGTTCGCCTAATTTTCAGACCACGGGAATCCCTCGTTGTCGTGCTGAGTCCTCCCCGTGTAGATCAAATTTTCATTTGTATCCCTCGTTTCGCTTTGTCTTAGCGGGAGATATCCTTGAGGCTCGAGCGCGGCTTTCCTCACTGAGGCGAGTATGCACCCGCGGTGAAACCCTGCTAATTATTTCTCTGACGCATCGCTTTACTCAACGAAAATATGTATGGATCGAGAAGGAAAGGAAACGTCCAGCAGAGCTCGATAGAACTGCGCGTAGACTCGAGGAAGACGCAAAGTGATCGTCCCGATGTCTAGACTAGCTTAGTTCTTTCCGTTATAGTGTGCTATTAGAAGCGCTCCCGGGGTGTTTGCATATATTGATGGCGCGATCGCGAGGAACGATATCGTCGGCTAAACTCAAAAGTCATTAATTAATTACAGCTGTATTCTCGTTTCGTCGGGCGAGTAGACCAGGCCACCCCCTGGTGGCCTTGTTTACCTCGTTTCGCTGCATCCACCTTCTTTAATCTCTCGCAGGCTCGTAAAATCTTCCAATGCTGCTGGGAATTCGAATAAATAAAATCCACAGCGAGCAGTCGTCGGGATATATTTCGTTGTGTTCATCAACTTCATAGAATTTTAATTGAGCTAATGAAATTATTTATTCGAACGTAAATATTTAATTGTACATGAATGTTATGGTACTTTGCGGATGGAAACGTTCCATAGATGATGATTAACGTTAAATAAAATGAAGGCAGGAACAAATAAGATTCGACGTTATAGTAAAGAATGTCTATAACGGGGACAAAACGTTAGAGGGTTGTGCCGAGGAAAAAATTGAGGACCGGCAACTTTTTCTTACGGGATCGTGGACTATTCCAGTTTTCCTGTTTTCATCAGGTAAAGAAACGAAAAAGGGCAAAAAAAGGCGGGTAGATTTTTCCGAAGAGCATCGACTCGTCGTAATGAAAAAAAGCTTCGAAAGAAAAGAGTAGAAAAAAAGTTTAAACCATAATGCGCTTCCGTTGCCTGAGCTGGCTGGGTGCGCACTATAGGCAGCAGCTGAATCCCCCCCCCCCGATCTCGCGACGATATACTGTTTTTCACCCTGACAGATCGCCGACACCCCATGTTACAATGCGTAGAGTTCGACGCCTCGCGCGGACCATTTCGTAACCTCGATGACGCGATTACTATCTACAAATAAAGCGATCTTATCGCCTTTCTTATAGCAGTATGCGTTCGAAGGGATTTTTCTATAATAAGAATAGGAAAAAATTTTCCCGAGAAGCTCTCGGATCCTTCCATCCGACTTTTTCGATTGCCGGCTTCCGGCAATCTTCCGAGAGATCCAGAGATCTCCCTCACTTAAAAAAACCACGGGCAGGCGCACGACTGCAGTAAGTTACGTTTTTTGTCTACTCCCCATTTCTTTTCCTCCAGCTTCACGTTAAAATTTCATCTCACGTAAAAAAAAAAGACATGAGAAACAAACCGCTTACAATATACTCCCTCGCAAATGGTTTCGCATATCTCGTCGTCGCCCTTTCCGATAGTCGTCTAATCTAATATCTCGCTAACAAAACGAAGCCGAGGACAGATAGAGGTAAGCCGAGCCGAGAGACGGAAACGGCTGAGTCTCGATTTTTTCGACAGATAGAGAAGAGCCGAGCCGCCAAATATACTAATCGTTTTCAGGATGTATGTCTAAACCTTTTTTTCTTTCACTCCAACAAAAGATCAATGTATTCATCTATCTAAAATTCTCTGAGAAAGATCTTTGCGTTTTTCACCGCAGGGCCTGCGATGAAGTGCTACCCGCCGTTCCGTCTTCGCCTCTTCTTATTCCTGCCGCATCCTAACGCGGTAAGGACAGACGAGAGGGACGATGCCAAACGATGCAGTTTGCTGCACAGTAGCCACACGTAAAGCTCGTGCGCGCAGCCTCGTCTGCGTGTGGGATTTACTAATTTCTGGAAGGTCCGGGAGTGTGCAGCGATGACCGCTCTTGCCGCCGGCCAGAACGGACTGCAGTTATGCAGCGAAATCCCCTATCGACGCCAGGCACGTCGGGAATACCGAATGGATTCAAGGCCCGTGCCCGGGAAACAAGACTCGAAGGGAGACCCTGAAAGGCGAGAATTAACAGCACGACGCAGTCGTGCACCCGTTTCATTTTTTTTTCTCCGAGACTCACGTGAGCCTCGCGAATACGTTCTCGTTCTTTCCATGTACTTGTACTCACAATATGTTGGTAACGCATGAGTCGGTAGTTAAACGCGGAGGCCCAGTTCTGCATATCATTTTCTACCGTTTGACGCGAGCGCTGCCAATTCTCGTATATCTCTTATTACCGGCTACCTTATGAGTCATTTTGCGGGACAAAAAGAGATAACGGGGTACCAATTGCTGTATTACACTACCCAACTATATCTGCAGAGAAGAATCGTAACAGTATTTTAAAAATTGCAAAAATTGCCCGAGGGACATGCACGAAGAGAAATAATTCGTTGCTCGAACTAACTGCGTGGTTGATCACCTTCCAGGCAATTTATTTAGTTGGACCAGTATCTTAGTAGGTCGCAAACCGCTATATTGTTGACCCAATCAAATTAAACGCATGAAGCCCATTCGTGTGTCAACCACAGAGGTATCTATATCCCTCAGTTCCATGTTCTCCATTTAAGACCTTTTTTTCAAGATATGTCTCTCAAAACTTTTTTTATAATGGCCCATTTTGCCCGGGATCTCCCTGCGTACGTAATGTACGTAGGGTATGATACCCACCGGCTTGCCGGCCGGCGGGTTCCGGGGACGTATGCTGCTGTTTAGCATGTGGCATTGAGGTCCGGCTTCTGCATACCAACGAAGACGGTGAAGGCAGCGCTCTTCTTCTTCTTCTTCATGTATTCTTCCTTCGTCTCGATGCTCGTGACTTCTCCAGGAGCAGGGTAGCAACAACCCTCGCTCTCGTCCCACACTACACGTGTTTGCTATATGCACTTCAGAATGTATGAATATGTGGCTCCTACGATATACATCGACTGCTAATAAGCAGAAGGGCGTATCGGATGTCGATTCACATGTCAAACGTTGTGGGATGCGCCAGTTCTGTTTCTCAGCTGGCGATTTATCCTTGTATGAGTACTACCGCAAACTTTATGCTGGTAGGCAGTAGTACGTCAGGTTATATCTTGTTGTATATAGTAAGGTGGAATCGTGTCCGCAGTACACTCCGATGTCATTTGGTACCCAGCTGCCATTCCTACAACCTCGAATCTGATTTACGTACGAGCCTCATGCCCGAAGTTTCGCCTGTACCTCGTCCGCTTTACTCCATTCGTTTTCTCAAGTTTGCCTCTCCGCACTGCCTCTCCTTTCTTTATTTTTTATTTACCTTCTGTGTACAACCACGTTGTATATTGCCTATCGATTCGCAGCTCTTTCATTTTTCGTCCTCTCCCGCTGCACGAGTATGATTGGGTGTTTGTCTCTTTTCTTTATTTTCATCGGAAGCTGAGCCGAAATGAGAGATGGAAGGCGTTGCGTATAGAGAGGCCGTGCAATTTCGTTCCTTAATCGGCAATCACGTATCTCGAAGATTCCTCGGCGTATCGCGTGCCACCCGCCCCGACCGCGAGAATGTGGCATACGGATGATATCGCGTGACGCCTTGTTATAAAAAAACATTTTTTTTCTGATGTTTTTTTTTCGTATATAACGTACCCTAAGAAAACCCATTGAAATCTCGGGCACGAGCGACTATCCGCACACGACGCTCGCGGGCCTAAAGGAACGCGTGCGTCTTTATACACCACGACAAGAGACCTCTGATTTCCATGATCGCAAGGTTGTTTCGAACATTACACAAATTATGCGGTGATTCTCGTACCGTGGCATTGAAACGTCTAATTTTCTTACCAATGAAATGCAAAAAAAACAACAAAAAAAGCCCTTTGAAGCTTCGAATAATATATACCTTTATGTATATTAGCAAAATTATTTGGTTCTCTTCATGCTCATTACATATTTGTTGCACCCTGTGCCATCTCACTGCGCAAGTGCTGTTATATTATTTTCATTTTTCATTTCCTCGTAGGAGAAGCTTTGTTTCGGTAAAAAAAAGTTCGATATTTTAATGAAAATGTATTCAGAATGTTCCAAAATGCTGAAAAATGACATGTAGAAAAAATATGAACCTGAATCGGACAGCCATTTTGCATAAAAGTCTAGAACGGCGTTAAAGTTAAAAAAAGTTGACAATTGAAATTTTCATAGCGCTCCCTCACAAAAGTTGAAAATTGAAAATTTATATCGCTCTGTCATACTGTTCCTTTATTCGCGGAGCTTCCTGTATGAGGAAACCAAAAGTACAGAAAATGCTTTCTCACAGAAGAAGCCTCGCGAATAAAGAAAGATTATGAGGAAGCGATATGGAAATTTCAATTTTCAACTTTAAAAAATATTAAGATGACTCGACCACTTTAATGAATGCAAGGACAGAATATAATGTACCTCTCAAGTGCCAATCAAGTGTTTCATGACACCAAATAACTCGTGAATTTGTTATCAGTATGAAGAAAAGATTGTAGCCGTATATTTTTAACGGCACTAGATAAATATTGAATGCGACGATAACCGATCCCATTACTTATTCATACTCGAGGCACGAGCCTCTCACCGTTCCATTCATCGTTCGCCCGTCTCAGTGTCTCGGCTGATACGAGAGTCCAGCCACCTCTGGAGAGGATCTATCGATCGGGATCGTCGTCAGAATATCGACGTTCTCGAGCCGCGTGCCAGTGCTTATCTGCTGATTCTAGGATGGTACACGAAGCGCGGGCGGTTTGTGTGCACAAATAAGCGAGGCGATAGGGCAAACGATAGGCCACGCTCGAGATACGATGCTGCCGAGCGATAGCGCTTCCTGTGTGTGTCCTGTGCGGAGTCTCGAGGTTTCCGAGGGTAGAAGGTAAAGAAGCGGAGGTCGGAAGAAAGGGAAGGTAGGCCGGTATACAACGAGGCGATTCAGCGCCCGTCTCCGCGCCTCCTTGAGACACGCTTTTTTTTCTTTCTTTCTTTCCTTCCTTCCTTCTTTCCCTCCTTTCCTCGCTATCCCAGTCTTCAGACGCGTGAATAAATATATCCCTCGATATCAAAGACGCCCACGCGAGCCGCGCGCGCGTCAAGTTGCGAGGGAGGGCAAAGGGAAAAAAAACCGAGAAAGGAAGGAAGAAAGAAAGAAATGTAAAGGGAGAAGAAAATGGAGGGGGAGGCGGACGCGTGCCAGGCGGCGAGAATACAGTTCCGTTATATACGTTTCACTATCTCTCGTGGGTTAACACACCCAGGAGCAAGAGCACCACAGCATAACATCTCATCGCCGGCGAGGTAGCGTGTATATCCGCGGTGTTATACGACGTTGGCGTAGTCAGGCGCTGTCGAGCTCGCACTTTGCCGCGCGCCAGTGTGCGTATGTGTTACGAGTCGTGTAATCGGTAGGCTTACACGATTAGACGCCGACGCGAGGCGCACGCATGCCACGATGTTGTATGACCAATGGAATATATTTCATCTCAACTTCTTTGCTCGCTCTTGCTCGAGAATGTTCGCACACGATCGTTTTTTTTTCTTTGTTTTTCCACTACGGTAGCACACGCAAACGACTATTTATCGTTTTTTATTATTACTATTACCAGGCCGTATCACCTATATAATTTCACCCTTTAATACTCAACCGCAGTTGCCACTTTGGGGAAACAGCCGTTGAAAAAAAAAAAAAAATTGTAACCAAGAGTAATGTATCGCAAAGAACAGTTGCAGAGATTGGTCGAGCAGTTAAGAAAATTATGATATTTTCGGAATGGAAAGAGCTTTCGGACTGAAAGGGTTAATTAATTATTCAGAGGCTCGGCAGATGAAGTCTTCGCACGATAATCGTCACGTATTGTTTCTCGTCAGGGGGTATACGTACCGTTTAAAGATATAAATTCGAATGACCTCGAGCGGTCAAGATCCCCGAGAGAGAAAGAGAGAGAGAGAAGGAGGAAGCGTCGGCGGGACGGTGAGGCCTTTGATTTTTTTTTTCGGCAACCCAGGCGTTTTTTGTCCCAGGTCTTCAACGATCCGTCCGGCTGATTTCTTGCCGCAACTCGCCGAACGAAATTTTGGTCGATGCGCGCCCGGGCCTTTAATGCTTCCTGGCCCCGTGCTTGCTGGCCATGGGCAATCGCGGACGCGGACCCCCGCAGACGATCGTTTTTACGCACGAATGCATCTCCTCAATCCTCACCCCAATTTCTTTCTTCTCCTCCTCCGCCTTCTCTCGATATTTTTCTCTCGAGACGAAGCGCGCGCGTGGACGAAGACGAAAAAAATTGTCCAGTCACCCTCGGCTAACCAGGAGTGCGTACTTCGTTTTCGGAGACCTCATCATCAACGCGGCGGGTACGTAATTTTCATCGTCTCATTTTCGTACCTCCCGCAGGCTTTCGAGAGAAGATGAGGTGGAAAAAAGTAAATGAGCGAGCCTCTCTCTTGTTTCGGTGTTAAAACTGGGTTAAGCTACCGGAGCACAGAAGGTGGTGGAAATGAGCTTCGAAGACCGCACGCGCTTTTAGCCTCGGTCATCGCTTAATAGTCTCGCCGGGCAAGAATAATGAAAGCGAAATCCCGGCGATGACCGGGTATTTTTTTTTTTAGCGCGCTAACGTCGGGAAAAATATGCAATGCTAATTTACTTTTATAGGACAGCAAGTTAACACGCTGTTTAAAAAATGCACGTAGGTTGATTCACAACGAATCGATCTAGTAAAAAAAAAAACAACTTCCGGTAATTAAGCGAGGCGGAATTCGCGGCACGAGTTTTCCCTGACAGCTCGGACACGCAGCGTAACAATTACTGTACTGGTTCCTATATTGCGTTTCGATAGCAGTACCGCTGTTACTCGAATGTCGCTCGAGCCTGACGCTCACCTGCCTTCACGCTGGAGTGGCGACTTGTAAATCACTCCACTGAAACTGGGCTACGTGGTGGTACGAGTAGTACGAGGGAAAAAATAAAATAAGTAAAAATGCTCGAACAATGACCGCCCGCGCCAGTACAACACTTGATTCGATAAGCCCAAAAGCGTACGTCGGATATCTCTCAAATCCTAATAAATTCGTCAAGTTGTCTATTAACCCTAGCTCACTGCATAGACAATAGAAAAACGCCTTGTTTGATAAAATCGTGCAGCGATATATAATTCGGATCGATGACTTTGTTTCTTCAATAATCCCTGCGACGTTAATCTCCGAGGGTTCGAGTTCCGCTCGAGTGGACGTTAATTCACGCGGGAACAATGAGAGTATCGATGTTTTTTTTTTAAGCAGCGAGGATCATAGTCACGGTTCGATGAGGCGATGTTCCGAGGATATTGCGTTTCCGAGAAGCTCCGTTCAGCGTCCGCTGCTTTGGTTTTCTGTCCAACGTGTCGGACTCGCGCGCTGTAACACTTGAAACGCGTGGCCTTGACATATCCCCCGCGTTATATTATTTTCGTAACGCGCAACAGAGCTCGTGTTTCTCGTTGCAAGTGCGCGCCACTCGGAGTGCACTGTGCGCCGTGGCAGTTATAACGCGGTAGTTGACGGTACAACCCCTCGCGAATTTCTTTTGTCGGTGTTTGGGCGTAGCACGCGTGCTGCACGTGCCCCCGCGAGTATCTAGACGTGACTCGTGCCCGACCAGCGTTATAACCGCGACGTTATATTGCAATACGTCGTCCGGCTTGCCCGCCGGCGAGAAGTCTTTTTTTTCTGCCCCACCGGGCCAAGAGGTCCAGACTGCCGCCTGTAGCAGCGTGCAACGCGTCTGCGACAAAACGAAGCTGGTCCCTCGAGCATACACGGGGCGGAAAAGAGAGTTTGTGACTCGAGCTTGAAATTAAAAGCTACCCGAGACCGGGCCGTGTCCACTCACCGAAGCAATCTGCAACCTAAATAAGCGGGGAAGCAGTTGGCCAGACGAGGAATAAGTTTAACGTCGCGGAGACCTTGAAACATCGTGGAATTCTTTAAAAGCGACTGAGTCTGTTTTAAATAGCTCTAAATCATTGAGCTACGTCACCTGTAAACTACACACGAGAAGCTCAATAATTTTATGTTCAAAAATAATTCAATGTCACAACTATTGTCAAATGCCGCGAAAAATTTTACGATCCTCATGTACAGGCGTTGCGTCGACAGAAAGGCTATATTGGTATGCGTAAATTATTGAACCCGGTACAGCTTTTGTCCGACGACGATACTGATATGATATTTTATAACGAATATTCCTACATTGTCTCCGCGAACAATTCTCAGCGATAAGTATGAGAATATTATGTGGCCATTATTGCAGTGAAATTTTTGTACATAAGTTTTTTTTTTTTAAGAATCCCGAGGGTACGATAAATATCGTGTCTCTTTGGCTCATATTATGCCGCTGGTACACAATCCCTATGCGCTCGTACGAACGCCATGCGGACTCCTCGAGGCAATTTTTTCTTTTTTATCTCTTCGTCTTTTTATGTCTTTCATTTCTGTCTTCCTGCTGTTTGGGGCCAGGCGGACGGGTAGGAGGATCGAAGATGCCGTAGGACATTTTTCGCCGTGAGGGCTTAGATTCGTTCGACGCGTATCGTGTATCGGGCTTTTGCGATCCGATCGATCGAACTCCGCGTACTGTTACACACGTAAAAATGCACATAAAACTCGCATGCGTGTGCAGCAGCACGTAGGTGGATAACTGCAGAGTCCTTGTGACGGTGGCCCGAGGTATTCGGACAGGATCCGCTTCGCGTATGCCGCGCGCCATGCCATCACCATATGGTCCACCAGCAGCGCGATCCTCTTCGATCCTCAGCCATTCGATCCTCATCTCGTCCGAACGAGTTTAACATTGTTTTTTCGTACGGCGCCTGCTGGACAACCCAAAATTTAGGGGCGAGTTACGGGCTTCCTCGAATTAACTGTGTAAAAATAAATTAAAACAAAGCAAAAAAACGTTCAAGAGGAAGTGAGACGAAGCTACCAAGAGAGTGGATGGTAGTCGAAAGATTAATGAGTTCTGAACACTCGAAATCAATTTTGACCATAAAAAAATTACCAATCGGGGAGAGCGCGGCACAACTACCTTTACAAAAAAGTTAAAAAGCCGAGAACTAAAATAAAAAAGTGTTGTGTATCGATTGTAATTTGCCAATTAGCCTTATACGGTTCGAGTTACACGAACAATGCAATAGCTATCGCGGGTGCTCGGTACTCAGGCTCGTGAGCCCAGTTACACAGTTTGCCAGGCAAGCGAGAAGAAAAGTTCGAAGCCGAGAGAAGGCGAAATGATGATCGTCGGCGCGCGCCCTCGAGGAATAATCGTCTTCGAATTGCCCTCGGTGCCCGCGCGATACGGGTAAAGGAGAACTCGTCTCGCAGGTCTCGGTCTCTTACAGTGAGTAATGAAGATGAGGATGACCTTAAAGCATTCGTGGCCATTTCGTTACGTTTCGAAGGAGCGAAGGAGCGCAGAAGTCGCCTGCACCGGCGATTAACGCCGAACGGGAGCGAATGATAAGTGAGCAAAATTGAATTTCGCTATATCTCGCCTTCGGGACTTGAATATTTCACCGTCGGTAATTTTCTCTTATAGTAAAAGTTGCAGGAGAAAACAAAAATTGAAGAGTTAGGTAACTGCACGGATAATGCTTACATTATCTTGTATTATCGACGAGGGACTACTCTCTCTCGTTTCGATGATGTATACCAAGGCCCTCCGGCTATCATTATTAGCCATCAAGATTCGCGTAAACGTGCGCGAGAGTGCTGTACACAGCGCCCACCATTCCATAACATCCGCCTATAAAGAGTCAGCCGATTCTATAACGCGTCGGATAGATAGTAATAGCCGAGTTTGTATATACGCGCGCGGCTAGTCTCTTTTGCTCTGAGCTAGCGAACGACGCAACGTTTCAACCCTCGAAACATTGATATTCCATAAATTCGTTTTCGCTCTCTCACCCACCCGCCTTTTCCCTTCTCTGTAAACCGCAAAAGATTTTTCATAGTGTGCTGCGAGGACACCGGTCCTTTTTGCTCCAGCGTTCCATTTTGCCTCGCTCTACTCTACCACGCGTCTCAGCGTGACAGATCGTTAAACTCTGCATAAACGCTGCTTGACCGATACGTCGGTTCGATCCTCGCCGAGTATCTTATCTGCCTGCTTCTTCTTCTTCTTCTTCTTCTTCTTTCTTGGTTTTCAATTTCTTTCTTACTTCATCTCAGTCTCACTTTCGTTCACACTGTCTTAGACACCGCAACTGTAAGGCCCTGTGCGGCTACAATACATTCTCGATAATAACCGATAGAAGTTTTGCGACCAAGTACACGATGACATGTGGTTGGCGGTCGAGGCATACAGCACGTTCGCCGGTCGTTTTGCTCACGGGAGGGAAAAAATAAGCTATGCATTTCTCCTCCAAGTCTTAAAATAGATGTGCACTTATGCGCCTAGAATCGACAAAGCCCGCGAACGAAGCGGGAGTAGTTTCTTGAGACGAGAGACATAAAAGTACACTGCACAGAAACAAAACTATTCGGCTGTTACTGATAACTTAACGACAGTTCAAAGAACATCTACGAGGGTTTTAAGAGCTTTCGAGCAATATGGAAAACAAATTACAGAAAAAAGGAAAAAAAAATCGCTTGACGAATGTAAAGTGTGTCTCGTACCGGGACTACGTCGAAGTGCGTGAGAAAGGCGGTTTTCGAGTGTCGATAAAAGGGCACGTGAGTTGCGGGAGGGCGAGAGAGTTCGGTAGTTCTCAAAACCGTTGGAAGTTCGAGGATCGAGGGAAATCGCCATATGCCGTGGGCGGGAGAGGTGAACCGTTGTATATGGTCCTGCGTTTGCGTAATCCTGCCTTTGCGTACCGGGGGGCAGCTAGTTCGAGTTCGTTGCGTTTGGGTGTAGTGTAATACACTAGATATATATAGTCGGTGTACGACGAACCAACACGTGTAATTAGTCTACGTGCCCCACGCGTAGAACTCCGACAAGAGTGCAGAGGGTTTTGTTTGTTTTTTTTTTTTTTTATCGAACGCGTGCATTCGTCGAACACCGGAGTGGGGCCCCGTTCCACATATAGTATTCTCGTGTGCTTTATTAGCACGGAAAATTTAGTGCGTGCTTGCCTGTGCCGGTGAACACAAAAACGAAACGAGCAAGACCGTAATAATGCCGTGGGAATATTCGAAGCAACGCGATCTGTATCACGAAATTGCATCTACTCGCATCGTTGACCACCCAACCCCAACGGATAAATTAAAGCATGTCCGCAACAAGCCTACTATTTCAGAGTTGTTGTTAATATAAAATAGATAATCGTCCGGAGCTCCATTTTAGGACACGATACGTTGACGAATTATCAAAACGTGTGAATATGTTACAGCGTTAATTTGATTCCCGCGTGAGAAAAAAATCATGACCTCGAAAAAGATTCCTCATCCTTCGGGAAGCATTTATCGCAGTTTGAGAAATCTACGAGAGACGAGATAATCCTGTTTTGACACGAGCCCCGGTAGGTGGTCCACCCCCGTTGCAAGGGATGCTCGCAGAAAAGTGACGGTCCCCGAGAGTGCATCTGGCGAGTCCGTTCTTTCATTTTTCTATTCCCCCGCTCTCCCCGTATATCCTCCCGTCGCCTCTTCGACCGCATACAGGGACGTGGCATCGAGATTCTCATAATTCAAGCTTTTCAGGCCTATCGGGGGAAAAAGGGTTTCGCCAGCCGCGAAGCGTGCATAAAGATCGCTGTCGACAAACGAAACACCCCTCACTTACAGAACCAAAAAAGAAAAACAGTTAAAAGATGCATAAACGCAGAAAAGAAATGGCAAGAGCGAAGGGTGCAGCGGCAGGAAGCACACGAGAGATGCGCTCTCGGCCGACGGGAAAGGGGTGGGAAAGGTCGCGTGCCGGCATCACCTGCTCGAGCTCTCTTCGCACGAGCTCCGAGTGCAAAAATCTTCGACTCAACCGGAGGCTAGAAAAACTCGAGAAAAACTCACACAGTGGCTCAAGGTGGGTTGCAGCTGTCCCTCGAGCCGACGTCTCACTCGGATATTCAAATAAACCGAGAGTAGTAGCCAGCGAGGGAGAAAAAAAGGGTAAACGGGGGTGCGAAGGCGATCGTGCACCCCCGGTGAGAGATGATTTCGCGTTTCGACAGTGGCAAAGGCCTCGCGCGGTTTTCCATCTATCCGTCTGCCGAGGAGGGGAAAAGGGTTGACGCGCGTTCGGTGAGCTTGTAGTTCCAAGGATCGTTGCGGAAGAGCCGTCCTCGAAAAATAAGTTGTGCCTCTATAGACACCGGATCCTTCGCATTATTCCACTCTCGCGTGCACGTATTTAATACACGTATAGGTGTATCGAAAGATGCATCTGCCTCTCGCTGAAGCCGATCGTTACATTCTGCTGCTTTTTTTTAAATTCTTTTCTCCCTTTTTTTTGCCTTCTTTCTTTGCATTCAATAAACTTCCCGCATGTCTATCCGCGGCTGAAGCGTCTGTTTGTATGACTATGCTGGCGATGTGTTATTTTACCTCGTGTATGAAATATAGTTGGACTGGGTACACCGACTTGTACAATCATGCTTGTATTACGATACGCGCGACGCTCGAGCGCACTGGTCAAAGGGGTAGGTAGCTGCGCGTACAGGAACGCGTGGAGCGCGGGGGTGGCCAGGTGCTCGCACTCCCTGCGATTGCCTGGGTTTTCGTACGCAACGTGCATCCGTAAGTATGTCCGAGCGCGACTGTAAGTACGAGGGTTCCGTGCAGTTGTGCGGATCGGCTTCAGGGTGGCTGAGAAAAAAAATATTCGAAGGGGAGGTAAGTGTACTAATCTGTGTGCACAGAGGGATACCCGATGGCACGAGCAGAGAGGCCGCACGACGTTGTATATCACACGCCACGCTCTCTATGGTCAGTGATAAACCATCGCAGATCAAACAAAACTTTACCGGTCGCCCAAGCGAGCGATATGCGAAGCGCGGGGCACACGTTACGGATAATTCCTGGAAACGGGCTGGATGCAGCGTGATACAGCGTGCACGGGGCACTCTTTTTTTGTCATCCTACCTCTTAATTTGTCATCCTACCTTCGGCCTTAACGTAAAGTTGAAACGAATTGGAAATATAATAGTATTACTGATCTTAAAAATAATTAAAAAATTAGAGATTACGGGTAGCTTCGGTCATCACGGAAATGAGAAGAAAAATAAATTTTTTATATTATTTATAAGACAAAGCTACTCGACAATTTTACTCGGGATACATGAGCTGAAAATTTGACCGTACATTATTTTTGTTTTGTCCAAGCTGACTAAGCATTACCTCAACGTATCCCGGAGGCTCGTAAATTTGGTTGAGCGGTGGCTCTGGGTTGCGTGAAACGGTCACGCGGGGGTGACTGCGACACACGTGAATTATCAATAGACTAATACCCTCGGGGGTGTGCCAACTTGCACACATAGATACGGACGGTGCTCCTAGCTGTTGCTTCGCCGTTGCTGTTGTCGGGTGTTTGGTTCGGGCTATCGATCGACCGGGGGATAAAATCCCGATGCGTGCGCGCTTACGTATATATACACGACGGTGGATATGCAACCACCTGCAGGGGGGGCAGGTGATGCCGAGTGTAATCAGGACGGGGCGCCAACCTCTGACTGCCAACTCTCCGTTCCTCGTTCTCGCTCTCCTCGGGCCCCCTCCTCCTTTCGTGCGTTAAACTTTGAACGCGGGTGGCGCGTACGGGACCAATGCGTCGAGTCTGATAGCAAAACACGCGGCGAGCTGATACACAAAGCAAAGCTATGTTGGCCATGCTTGTGTTTTCAGCGTATGCTTCATTTGGGTTAGTTTCATATTCGTGCACAAGGCAATTTGTGCAGTTTGCACGAACGCCCGCGGTACCAACCGATAAGTGGAGTTTTTTTTTCAGCAGTAGCCAAGAATAGTATTGAACAAGAAAAACCGTCGGAGTCTCGGCAAAAGACGTTCGGTAAATGGTCCGCCGGTAAAACAACCGCTTTTCACGGATGAACATACGGGACAATTTACTCTCCATAGAACGGCAATTTTATATCGACACCATTTTCTTTCGAACGTTGAACCGAGAGTTAAATGAACAGTATAATCTCTACAAGCACGCACTTGGCCGGCTAATTGCATTCTACGAGGTGTTTCTTATAAAAACAAGCTGATATATGAGGGAAAAAGTTTTTTAAAATAAGTAAAGAGAATATCGAGGTGGCGAAGATGAGAAAAGTGAGAGGACGGATGAGCGACAGTGAAAACGAGAAGCAGGTTGCTAGGCCAGTGGGTATGTACGTATGCTGCAGCGAGAGGCAACGGTGCTGCTCGTGTGCCGGGAAGAGAGTGATGGACCCGCATCATCGGAGCCAAGAAAATGGAAATAAAGGAGAGGAAAGAAGCGAGTATCTCGTGATCGCGAAGGCAGCACTAACCCAGTCCGAGATGAGCCGGAGACACGAATGGGTATACAGAACACGAGTAGGATAATGTGTTTGCAAGTCCGAGCGAGACAGCGCCTGAGCGCGTTGAGAGGAAGAAGCCGACGACGATGTTGGTGCATCGCGCGGATTTTTCCCGCGGGACCGGTCTAGCGTTATGTCTAGCCGCAGTCTGCTCGCCGCACGATCGCCAAGTGCAAAGCTGCATTCTCAAGGATAAATATACTCCCCTCCTCCCGCCCCAAACTCGCGTACAACGAGTCGTCCACGCTTCGATTGACCAAGGCTCTGTGTACTTTTACTTTCGTTTTACTCTCGCTATATTTAGAAATATTTGTTGAATATTTATCAGGCCACAATGTCATACGACGTCGGTCTAGCGGAAATTGTATATGTACAGCGATGGAAGCCCGACAGATTTATCGACGTTCCGATGCACTTGGAGAAACTACCTGTTTGAATAAACTAATATAAAAAAATAGATTTGAAAAACCGTTTTTTCTTTGCGACTTTGCTCGTTGTATCCTCTCTCCGATCAATATACTACGAATGAGAAAAGAAACGTAAGAATCGACGACTCGCAAAACCAGCGACAATTGTGTCTTGGAGTTTTCCGTCTCATTCTTTGCTTTCGTGGACGGGGGCGCACGGATACAGGGATATGTGGGCATAGGGGCGCCCTGTGGGCCATCTTCGTTCGCCCATCATCGACGAGCGTGCCTTCAGCCTTTAGCTTTGCGGTGGAGTCGTCGGGCAGGTGCTCGACTCTCACGCTCCCTTCCCGTCTCTCACTCTTTCTCGCTTTCCTTCTTCGCTGATCCTCATTTTATCTTGTTTTTTTTTTACTTCTCTCGTGTGGTACCCGCGTGCGACGCGACGCGCGATCGTAAGAGCGCCGTGGCGGAGCTCAGAGAAGTGTATATGTACAGCTACATCTGCTCTCACTCGGCGGCGGCGACGAGACGCGTTCGTTTTCTTCCTCACTCGATCATTCTCTTGCTCTCTCTCTCTCTCTCTTTCTCTCTCTCTCTCTCTGTTCCACCGAGGCGCGGGCGCTCGCGGGTTCCCAAGGGTCCGTTCGTTTGTACGATGCACACGCTGCCGGCGAACGTGCTCGAGACGAACGAGAGAAACAGCGAGGAGAGGGGAAAATCCTTTTGAGCCACGCGCCAACGATCCCCACTTCTCGATGAGCGGCTAGAGTATTACTTTTAATAATTCGAGCTCAGTACGCACTTTCATTCCCTCTTTAACGATATGTAATATTTGCCGGCAACTCGTTAGACTTGATAAAGAAACTAGATAAATAAAATTTGTAATTTTTTTTTTATTACAATAAAGGGATCGAGCTGCTCAGAGTTCCAGAACTACGCCGATAATCCGCTTATAAATCCCACGCGATTCTCATATTTTTTAATAACAGCAGCCGAAGCAGAAGCGGCAGCGTAGCTGAGACGGAACACTTTTAAGTCGCCAAAGGAATCCCGGTACAATCTTCGGTATACTTCCTCTTGTATCGTGTTCCTCCGGTAATTACCGTTCGCCACGAATTATCGGTGTCGAATTCACGCAAAGTTCCTTCCTACTTTTCTTCTTATTGCCCTTAAATATTATATAATCGAAGCATGATTGCATGGTTTTGAATTGCCAGCGATTGCTTTCATTTTTTTTCTTTCATTATAACGGCCGGCTTTATGCTTCAAATTCTTTCAATTCTTATGTGAGAATTCTTTTGTCAAACTGGCGTCCTCTCTTTCTATTTCATCTGCTAAGCTTGTAGACCGCCAATAATGCAATCCATTCCTACACCCACTATATACAACTCGCCACTCCGCTCCTACTCTACCTTACCCCGGCCATTTTTATGTCTTCAATTCCTCGAGCATTCACGTTTAAATTTCATTGCCCCCACCCCCTAGTCCCCTCTCGGGGATGATCCACCGAGTTCGTACTATATCGCCCGCGAGTCGGAGACTCTTTATTACAGGCATACCGTGCGTGTAGACCCGTGGGCTGGTTTATTATTCGCGTTGACGAACGATCGCTCTCCTGTCAAGGCGAACAATTGGTTTCCGTACAAGAGGGAGGGTCCTCTACTAGTTGCATGCATATCCGTGTTTGTGTATGTGCGTGTGTGTGAGAATCGCACAGCCTCCCCTGAGCTGTTTGCCGCCATCAGCGAAACGGACATCTCTATTCCCTGTTGTAACTGCTGGTATCATCTCGCATGGTATTCAGCGAGGTCCGGTAGCACTCTGAAAGTATTTCTTTCGACTCTCTTCCATTCCCTCCCGACCATAACTTACGACACGATCCTTCGCTGCATACGAGTATCACATCGCTGGACCAGTATCGCAGCGTGTACCGCCTGAGGAGAGAAAACCCACTGGTGGAAGTGAATTATCGTCGCGGAAGTAGCAGAAAGCGGCACCCGAAAAACGTGTGGATATGCGCCACGGCGAAACGTTGATACACGATCCGGCGAGATGTTTCCATGGGTCTCTCGCCACCGTAACTTCCTTTCCTTCCTTTAAAATTCAAGACGGGAGCTTGGCCCGCTTGGATCCCCAGTCGCGCGAGGCGCGGAGCACCGCTTATGTTTGACATCGACATTGCCAAGGATACTCACATTTGTCATGCCGTCTTGTATCTAAAAAAAAGTATGAAATTAAATACTTCAACTATGAAGAATGATAAACGATGTCGTGCATTTATTGCTAATTACGGGACAAGGTCGGTTTCCATACGATTCCATAAACGCAATAAGGCCCGGGGATGGAAGGCGTTATAATCTCGAGAAAGTGTTTCGCCGAAGAAGACGAGTTTTGCGTTAATGAGTGTTGGCGCGCGCCACGGACGTTCTCGAAGGTAGTCAGTCGCTCGCGTTCTGGAGGTTGAAGTTGTTACCACGGTGAAGGCACGCGGGTACGCACGCACCGTACCTTCGATAGTATGAACACATAGAATTTTCATAAGCAGGTATTGCTGTGCGCGCGTGTGCTTCTGTGTCGCTGTGTTTGGTATAATATCGTCGTCCTCGTTGTCGAGCGCCGGCAGCTGCAGCTGCGGGCACAGTGCCACGCGCCCTCCACCACCATCGTCATTTTCATCGTCGGCACGCACCGTACAGGCAAAGTTATACCAATACCACGCAACACGTCCACCGTCACGACTACTTCTCTCGTTTCGGATACCATTTTACAGGTCCACGAGATCCACGAATGTTAATCCCTCCGGGTTATTATTATTATTATTATTATTATTATTAGTATTATTATTATTATTATTATTATTATTATTATTATTATTATTATTATTATTATTATTATTATTATTATTATTATTATTATTATTATTATTATTATTATTACCCAAATACAGAAATACACTTTGTAGTAATTCTACTTGCGCAACTGCGTACATTTGCTATACATTATGTATGGACTGTTAAGAAGCAGAACGACATTGCCTACATAGTTTTGCATGATAAATACTGTAGGATGCGCTTTTTTGTTTCATTCAAATCGATATATTATAACATCCGTCAGACATTTTTCATCGTGTAAAAAGTATGGATCTCCCCTGTATTCTCCATTATTCAGTATCATTCAAATTAGACATTGAATTGCGTGACTTGGAAAATTGCCACGTTGGACCCGAATGCAACGAAATTCAGACGTAAAACTGTAGAATGTGAAGAGAAAAATAATTGCATTACAAAGTAATCGGCAAACGTGCAGTACCCTCGCACGCGACGGTGTGGGACGCACGAGAGGCTCATTAACAAACAAACGAAAAAGAAAAACCGCACGCGTTTCTTCTCGATTGATATTTTCGTACCGATGCGAGTACGCACCTGTCCCACTGTCTCGCACCCGCCGGACAGCTTTTTTTTCTTCACTCCTTGGTACAGAGAGAGCCGGGTATACGTATTGCGTCATCGTACCTATGGGAGCTCTCGGGGAAGCAATATCGTAGCTTTTCGTTTGACGCCTCTGGCACGAGCAATTCGAAGATAAGCGGCTGTTAAATTTTTGCACTCCGATATCCTTTCTCGTCGTCGATTCTAATCCTCGGCAAAATTTTTAGTGCTACCGGCACCTTGTCGCCACTTTCGTTTAATAGTTTGCCGGAATTTGGCGATTTTCTTTTTCTCTCTCTCTCTCTCCGTAACCCCGCGCGGTCAAGGGATAATTTTTTATCGAATCCTTCTTCAGCGAGAATGTGGACTTTCGGCGCGAACAAAAATTTCATGGCCCTCTAACGATTATCGGCACCCGGCGGTCAAAGGTTCTTCGGACATCGTCGCCGGTAAATGCATATTCTCCTCGCGAATTTAACGACGGGAGCGAGAGTCTACACATCGAAGAAAAATCCTCCGAGGATTAGTCCAAGTTCCGAATAATTCCAACTGGTTATCGATATGCCCGGTGAAATGGTAAGCTTTGAGATATCTCTCGCGAGCATAAAGTAGGCGCGATTCCGTTTTCGGTTTGCGTTCTCTTGGCTCGCGCGCGGTCGGCACACGCAGAGAGGATCCCCCGACGCTCGGCGATGTCGCGTTTCGCGAGACACGGCCAGCAGCTGCGATCTGGTAATTGGTAGCCTCGGAGACCCGCATCTCTTCCACTTCGTCGTCGTCGTCTTCGTCGTCGTCGTCTTCCCGAGAGGTGTCCTCGCGAATGATGTATCGAAAAACGAAGGGGCGTCCTGCTGTATTTAATAATTCTGACGTCGACGACGCGTGGTCCATGGATAGCGCTCCACGTTCGTCGTTTATAATCCTTCGACCCTAAAGCTTCCTCCCTCCTTCCTCATCTGCCTCTTATTCGGATATTACGACTCATATAGCGATTGAAAAAAAGACAATCATCAGCGAGTTACCTGCACTGTAAAAAGCGAATAAGCCTCACATGGCGCATTATGAATAAATGATGAGTCAAAATTCGCAGCTCGAACCTTCTGCAAATGTTATACCTCTCGAGTTTCTTCTACACAAAAATTGCAAATATAATTATTGCCGCTTGTAAATTATCAGCTTCATAAAAAAAAAGACTTTCGAGCAGCGTGTGTCCAAAGTTGTCCGTATCTCGCCCCGCGAGGTGATTCGAAATTATATCAATCGATTTCCTTTTCTCTTTCGCGTATCTCCCGTTCGTCGCACTTATCCGCCGCGGTCGGTTTACTTCTTTTTTTTCGCGGAAAGTGAACGTCTCTTGCAAGTTGCACGCGCGCTATCTCAGACGCGGCGCTCATACGACGCTCACGTGAAATTCATCGCTCGCTCTCTCGCACACCATCGCCGCGGTGTGCGCGGACCCAAGCCAGAAACGCGAGTAAATTTTCGAGCCGAAGTTCCACCTGCCGTTCGCGCGCCGTCGAGGCCGGCTATCTTTCTTTCTTTATCTCGCATCCTCAGTTCCTTCTCCCTCTTCATCGAATTCGCTCTCCTTCTCGACTTATCTCTTTCCGTTATTCTATCCTCGCGAACCCTCCTGTTACCTCTTCTCTCGCGCTCGTGCCTGGGAGCTGAAAAAAGAAAAGAAAATAAAAAAATAAAAACATTAAATTAAAATAAAGAAAAACAATTCAGTGGCAAAAGCGAAGCGAAGCGTCCGAGACGAAACAACACCGCTCGCGATTTGCTATCGTGTAGAGACAAACGTGGAAGATCCGCGATCCGAGGAGAGACTCACGACCACACGGGCCGTCTGGATCGTTAGCTCGAGTCGCTACCTTTCGTCGAGCTTGTAGACACGAGAGAGTTACAAGCGCTGCCTAACTTGCATACGGAGTGAGGAGAGCAGCTCGTGCCCGGCGGACGGAGAGATTGATACTCGATGATCGTACATCGTGTGTACCTACTGCAGGCTCTCTCCTTCCTCGCGCTATGCTTTACGATCGCCGACCAGTTTCCGAATCGAACGATGCAGACGGCAACTACGTGTGAGTCGGAGAAAGAGTAATGAGGATGGGTATCGAAACACGTAGGACGAACAAGCTCGTTTCCATTCGATTCGACACTCGATCTAATTTAACACCGATAGTACATCAATATTCATATAAGTGATTAAGAATCCAAAGAACGTAACTCTTGTAACATGTTAACAATTTTTGTAGAAAAAACCGAGTTATCAAAAAACGTGCTTGGTGTCGAAAACGCGCGCTATTTTACTTTGTGATTCGTTTATTATAACAAATCGTGTGCACTCGAAGGGTTAACATGGGATTGCTTTCCTTTGATTCTTCGTCGACCATACATATATGTCGTTCGATTTGTTTCAAGAACTCTGAATCGAGCAAGCAACAAAAACCTTGTTCAGCAATAATTTACTCGATGATAGAGCTGTGACGCCGTGATTATTCGAAGGGAAGAAATCTTACCAGAAGAAACGCCGGACAAGTGCATTCGTCACTCAGCATTGATTACTATTTATTGAGCTGAGAGAATTTGAAGAATAATTAAGGTGATATAGGGGCAGAGAGGACACACGAGACAGCGGCCTCGAAGGTCCCTCTCAATCGCGAGGTGAGTCGAAGAAGTCTACCGTGGAATTTTTCTTCGGCAAACCGTCGATTCACCGCGATGGAGGGCGGAGAAGGTGCCGAGGGCCAGTGAGTAGAGCGGTGGAAAGAACGCGAAAGAAACACGGTGGGAAGGGAGCAGAAAAGATTTTCGAGATAGCCTTCGCGACCTGACTGTCTTTAAACTTCTGATGCCGAAGCCGAACTTGGTACTGCGCTTTGGGGGCTACCTCTGGCTTAAAGAGTCGTTAATTAGCCGCGGACCAATCTTAATTATCCCTCATAGTTAATAAGTCAGGCCGATTACGAAATTAGCCTGATCGAGAATCGCGTCGAAAGACGAAGTCGGCGTCGGTAGAACTCTCTCAAAGACAGAAGATACTGTCTCGCGTCTTGAGTGAGTGTCTCGTCGTATAGGGCGCTGCGAGCTGTACCTCCGAGTCCACGGCCATTGGCTCGTAGTCATCTCTGCTCTCGTAGATGATCATCGATTTGGCTCGAATTCCTGCTGACTCGAGGGTGAGAGAACGCGATCGTGCCGAGAAGATCAAACCACTCTGCTACCGTTTCGTGTGCACTATTATCTGTCTATCAATCGCTCCATAAGGATTGTGAGAGAACAGCTTTCCATTATTTTCTTCTCAAGGCTTTCTTATTATTTTTATTATGGATATCCGTACGAAAATTCGTGTTTCCGTTCGATCGCTATTAAACAATGCTACTTTGTCGAGAAAAACCAGAGATAGTGAGAGTAAAAGACTCACGCTGCCGCATCTTGCGTGAAATCGTTCGGCAACTACCTCAAAAGCACCGAAAAGCGTGGCGACGTCGGTATCCTTTTGTTGTCCTCGCCGAAGGGAAGCCGCAAATGGGCATTTTTGTGGCTACCTCGAGGATACAAAAAAAATGTCCTTCCGCTCTCTTTGGCTCAGACATCCGATAAAAGGGTACGAGTCCTCCTATGCAGCCAAAGATGTCCCGTTATCCGCAAACACTGAGAGCTTTTGTCTCTTATCCGATAACCGAACCGCTTTTGCTTACGCGCTATCTCCGAAAATTTCGCCGCCGATACGATATTCTTCCTTCCTTCGAATGTAACCTGCAGCAAAGTTTTTCCCATGATAAAATCGTTTAGTCGAGTTATCTTAAGGTTACGAAATCGGCCTCGTTCGTTAAACTTATCTTAATGATTTAACGACTGACGAAAAGACCACCCTCCTGTTCGCTCTTTATTTCTCTCTTTCCGGCTGATTACTATCTATCGAATCAACGGAAAGACAATGTCCCCCGAGCCCTCGTACGAGCGGACGCGCGTCCACTACTGGGATCGTATAATTGGTCTCGGAATTCTATTCCAAATCGTGAAACGAATGCCAGTCCTTCCTCCTCTTCCAAAATCCAGGCAAACCTGACGACGTCTCGAGTAGACGCACGCGGCGAGAAGAGAAACCGGAGTATCGAATTAAAAAAAAGAACCCGTAGAAGCGATAGATTAATTAACCTCGTAGCCCGGATTGATAACTCTGTTCGCCGGTGGTCCCGCGACCGTCTTCATCAGTAAAGTCACGAATCCCTCTCTCTCTCTCTCTTCCCCCGAGCATTTACAGACACGTGGGGAAACCGGATTCGAGATGCACACTCCACGCATACAACGAGGAACGCACAGACCCTAAATCACCAATTTATTATCCTCATTCCGCGAAATACTCGACTGCACGAAAAGAAAAATTATCATAGTCCCCGCGCCCCCCCCCCCCCCGTGTCAACGACATTTTCACAACGAAATATCCAATAAAGAGACTTTCGAATACAGTAATTCAACTCTTTATATGTATACGCGGATATCGTTTCTTTTAAGTGTATATGCGAAACAGACAATCCACAGTATTGTGACTAAAAGCGAGACTGAGGAGACTTACAAATTGTACGATTAACATGGTGAGACCCTAATTAAGATCCTTCTGCGTTTTATCTGTAACGCATACATTCGTCCAAGTCGGGACGATCGAACGAGAGCCGAATCACTGTATTATTATAATAGCCTTGTAGAAACAAGCGTTTTATTAGAATTTTATATACCTATGTTTTCTGCAGCGCCAACACAGCAGTGCCTCTTGTTTCCTCGCGTCTCTGTGTGTATCCACTGCAGCGATGCGACTTTTTCTTCTTCTATAGTTCACGTTGTTCCTCGCGAATGCGGGCCCCTAATTAATAGAGATAAACTCCGAAAATAGCAGGATCGGTATGGGACGACGTTAAAGAAGTCGCCAACGCGTCAGTCGGCTCGTCTGATCCACAGTCTCATCCAAGAGGCGTGCGCGCTGCTTATTGTCTCTCGCAAAAGTGCGAACGGCATTCCACCGCGGGTTTCTACAGCCGATACGAATTCCCGATCCTCTCTCTTCCTCTGTCTCGAAAGGGAAGACGAGTTTCGCGCGTGCCCCAGCCGCGCTGCTATATAACGCATGCGAAAGCCCGCGGGGATCGACGAATGGAATGGGCTGGAAGGACGAAGAGCCGCGAGTCGGGCCGCCAGGCACGAGACTCTCCGCGATATGAGGATATTCGAGAAAGAGCCCGAACGAAAGACGCCAAGACTGGGATTCGCGTGCTGTCTCGCACGCGCCTCCACCGGGCTTCCAGCCCGATAATAGGCACTCGCGAATGCTGCTTACGACGCTGATGCTCGAAGGATTTTCCCGAGGTCTTATCGAGAGTGTTTTATTGCTCGGAGATCTCTCGAATCTGCTGGCGGATGAATGCCGGCTGAAGGAATAAGAAGAAAAATAATCAAAAAAGAAATATTCGGAGAACGGTGTACGGCTTGAACATACGAAATGGAAAGTGAACGAGAGAGACGGAGCCGTGATTGCTCGCGGAGTCGAGATCTCGGGGTGCAAGATTTGCCCGGTGTGCGGTGGACTCTCGGGGTCAGATCCGAGTGTCGAGGACGCGGAGACTGCGGGCCCCCGGCCTTGACCGTACCTGAACCTTGACATCTCACCTGTGATCTCTCTCGGCGAAACTTGTACATCGCCTTATACTATATACAATGTTTAAGCCATGCGTTTCTGTTACCGACAAGTTATTGGTGGAACCGTGCCATTAAAGGCATTACGATAAACGCATTAAATTCGTGTGCTTGTAGAAAAAAAAAAAAACATCTCCCGTAAAATATAAAAAGAAACTGAATCGCGACGTTAGCGTTGGGAACGAGGACACCGCAGAATCGAAGTGCAATGAGAGAGACAGAGAGTGCCGGCGGAGAAGAGAACAGAAGAAACAGCGATGAGGATGAGTATGGAGACAGAGAGTGCCGGGGAAAAATCCGAAGGAGAACGAGAGACGGGAATATCACGCAGGTTGACGGAGAGCTTTCCCTTACCCGAGGCTCCGCGTCCAGCAGCGCTAAGCTTCCTTTTACAATACGCCGGCGGGTAATTAAACTTATCTCGAATATATCGGAGATTTCTTCGGTTCACCGCCAAAGACTGCAAGGGCTTTTCTTCTTTTTTTTCACGGTCTGTTTAGATAAGTCCGGAGACCAGAGACACCATCGTCGAAGCTACTCGAGACTTTGGCCAGAAACCTGCCACAGCCATCCACTGAATTTACTTTCCTCCCCCGTTCGCTGTGCGATTTTCCGTCCTGATAGTACTGCAGTTTGCGCGGATTGGGCAGGGTATCGTGAAATATTTGCAGTTTTTTTTTTTTTGTTACCACTATTCCTCTTCATCGTCGTTTTTATTTGCTTCTTCGAAGTCCCGAACGGAAAACAATGCGAGCTCTGCCTTCAATCCACGAGTAGCTTCAACTTGCGGCTGCAGAAAATATTCCTTCGTAAGCATTCGTGTAGACTGCCAAACGGATCGATAATTTAATCGCTTCTCGCGAGTTTGTCGCTCCGATAAGGTCTGTCTCACCCCGCCCGTGTGCCACGTTGGTAGTACCGATGATACGATTCTGTTTATGAATGGGAGCCATTGTCAATGAGTGACTCGTACAGAGAGCCTTTCTGTGTATCTCGGTGCCGAAATGGAGATCCATAACGAGACTCTGCATAGTGTGGTTTACCCGAAACAAAAAATAAAAAATAAATAAAAAAAACGTGCCCAGATGAAGCGAGAAGAACGGAGAATAACGAAAGTCAACAGAAAGGTTTCGATATCCCGCCGCCACGGGTCGGGCCCAGAGCGTGTGAGTTTCTTCAAGCTTTTGTCCGCCTCAAGGATTCCGACAGGACGTACCGCGCTCTCTGGCGCACACAAATCGCATTATAATATACCGTAGTTATAATAGTGGCTCGTACGGTTTTCTTAATAGCTCTCGTGATACGCCGGATCATTGGATAATTTATACCATACACAAGCACCGCGCATCCAGCGACGATTCTCCACGCCTCTTAGACCTTGAAAAATGATTCTTTAATTTCTATAATTGTCCGACAATAAAGAAAAAAACCGAATACAACAATGAACCTGGAGATTGCTAACCGGTCGTTTCGAAGTGTATCTCTCAATAAGTCAGAGTCGATTAAAACTTTACAGAGTCATTCGTCATCCCATCACACGCATTCTTTGGTAAACTCGCAGCAAGTTCGCCGCGATTGATACGTTGTTGCGCATACCCTCGTGCGCTTGGCGATGCGATAGCTGTGCCTACAAACCATTCGCCTGTTAAATACTACGAATCCTCGTGTTCGCAGAAAGCTTTGATTTTACGCAGATCCCGCGACAAGGTTGCGCGGAACGATCGTACGCGTGGGAGCACGCGTCGCCTATCCTACGTGTCGGGGATCATTAATCAGAGAAACGCGCGCGATGAAGCCGCGCTCTTTTAGCGAGACAGGGGGTTTAGTCGTGTATCTTCTCTGATAGCTTCTTCAACTTTAATCGAGATTTCGTCCAGTTATTAATCACGGCAGTCTGGAGTGGACAATTTGTATGCCAACTCTGATCGTACACGTCGCGGTAAACTAATGGAATGTATCTTGACCACTCGGAAGCCCTCTTCCCTGGAATACCCGCGGAAATCACACCGGATCAAATCGACAATAGTATGAAAATTATTTTTTAACTATCCGTCAGATTAAAAGAAGAAAAATTATGGAAGATACTTTGAACTTCCTAAAATACTTCGCACGACGTTAAGTCAACCTGCAAGTCGAACGGAAGTGTGCGAGGGCAGTGCAAAACACTGGCATATGTGACGTACGTTATGCAAGGGTCGAGCGCTCTCCGATACACCGTGCAATCCCACATGTCTCCGGATACGCGCAGCATAAAGTAGTATCACATGCCAGTGCGATAGAAACGTGTGCTGCCATTCGCCGCACCCCCCATTTGCTGGTTGCTGCGAGTTCTCTCAGAGAGACCACACTATGTTCCTTCTTGAATGTGCGCTACGTTTGTATGCCAATGCTCCGCGTCTGGTCCCCCTCGGTACAGCTCGACCGAATAACCTGTGCCCTGCCGGTCCGCACTGAGCTCCGGGAACAGATGCTAGCCTGCCGGTGTGTCCCTTCGCTCCTGCTACTGCTCCTGTTGCCGGTGACGTATTTTCTACATGACGACACACATTCGCACACACATGTGAGGAAATCGATATTTCGGGGAGAGAACGACCCATGCACAACGAGACCACCGACTCGAACGTAACAGGTAGTTACCCGCGTTCGCGCGGCACACACCTGATGCCCTTCAGGTGACATACCTCGCAAATTATTTTTATCTTGTGGATATATATATATATATATATATATATATATATATATATATATATATTATATTATATTAGTCTTTTCCTTAATCTTATTTACCGCGCAACAAAATGTTTTGACTGTCATTGAAGATCGATAATTTTTTTTATTTACTTTCATCGGTCGCCGAGGATATACGATCGTTCCACATTTGTCGGGTGATACGAGCAAACGAGATGCTCGATCGCCCGAGGCCACTCTCCGTCGAGCGCTATGCGCGTACGCACATCTCATCGGATGCAACGGGAGGGCAGCGCCTTCGCCAAACACTCGCGCGATTCCCGATGAGAGGGCACTTTCTCCAGCGAGAACGAAAAAAGACTCTTCGGTTTCAGGATCGATGAGAATATATTCCCGCTACTCGGTGCCGCGCCACGAATATTACTCGAGCAGCGCTTCGGCGGCGGCCCGGCAGCACGTGTTGTACCAGGGGGCAATTAAACCTCCCGAAAAGGCGTGATGTGCCAAGAGAGACGGAGTGAGCGAATATAGCGCGTATCCGAATTTGCCGAGAGAATAATAAACGAGCCGGAGAGATAATCGAGTACGCTCGTGTATTTCTTCCCACCCCCCTCCCCCCACTCCTCATTCCATTCCCGGTTACACCGATGCATAACGAGAGAGGGACGTCACTCTCACGAGTACTTTGTACTTTGCGGAACACTTTTACTAATTGACTACTAACGCTCCGCCGTGACTCTCGAACGTGCAATTACACGATATATTCATAAATACGATATAAACGTCGAGACGCGAGAGAAAAATCATATTTTCATGTCGGATAGTATTCATCAATTTTTTAATTTTTTTTTATTATTTCGGTGATACGTGTAGCGAGGTATAAATAATAAATGAGTGCAGATAGCTGGGCAAATGTGTACGTCTCGTTGGAATGTTATACCGACAGAAGGTTGAAGTGAAAAATATTTTAGCCGCATTAATAAAAACGATGTTCGAGCATTAAGATGAAAATCTCGTCGTTTTAAGAGTTTTGTTGCTTACAAAGTACACTGAGGAGGCTGGACAGCTCACGCTCCATCGTAGCGTGCACGACGTTTTTAGCCTTACGGCTCGCGATCTCGGGACGACGTGGGATATAAGCTGTAACGCTTTTGAACGGGAGTTTACTTGGTCGAGGGTCGGAGGCATCGCTCATCTCGCCACTCAGCCAGTAATTAATTTCACGATAATTGCCAGCGCGCGTTGTTCACCCCTGCCTCTCTCCCATGTATGTGTGTGGGTCTCGCGGTGCGAGTTCCCTCTTTCCAGTCCTTGTGGGCTGCACGCAGTGAACGCTAAAAGTTTTGTCCTTTCTCTCGGTTTCACTGGGGAATTATAATTATCGTATACATTCTAGACTCAAGGGTATGTTCGAGGTAATACCCTCATTAATGTCCAAGCATAAAAAAAATTGTTTTGTGCCCTTCCTGCTATACTCTTACCCGTTATATTTTTCTGTCTTCCCATATTATTGTATCATAATTCGTCCAGCATATATTCTGATTACACTTCTGTTTCCCACCTCAGAAATATGTTTAAGCTTTAGCTTTCGCGGTCGCACGACCTCCGTGAGAATTATTTTCGCGACCTAGTCGGAATTCTAAGGGACATTTATTTTTAAGTATATGTTTTAACAACTTCTGGTGCGAGTTTCCGTATCAAATATTGAGCTGGACGCTTTTAGTACTACCTCGATATATTGTTCCCGATGATAAAAAAGATAAAAATTTATGAAATATTTTTTTAAATAGGATTGTCGTGTAATATTGTCTACTAAGTTTTGCACATTGTAATAGTGAACCAACACGAGGGAAGACGACTACAACTTGAATGGCCCTATAAACTCAATAACGTTGCCTGGTGCGTAGGCCGGTCGAGTAATTAGCAGCAGGTCTCTGTCTCTCGAAGAGTTTTCTGACCTCGTTTCTCGGTAGAACTAGCTACTTCCCAGACTGCAAGAGTTCCTGTAGGGCACTCTGTTACGGACAAATGTGTTCGGTTCCAATGTTCGGTACGGCCTCACGCAGTTCTCGTCGTGGGGCAGTATGCGCCTCGGAATTAGTGTCGAGAAACAGGCACAGCGAGAAAATGGTAACGATTAGGGGAGGACTTGCCGTGCTTCGTTCTCATCTCTGTCTCGTTGTCTTTGGTACCCGCGGCGAGGTGCCCCCCGTCGAGGTCCTCGTAAAATCTACCTCTTCCCCTGCTGCCGCTTTCTCTCTCTCGGGCAAATCTGTTTAACCGTAAATGCCGCGACTCCCGCAGCGATCGACGACAAGTGCAACGAGGTACGCTATCGTCCCGGTCGCACCTCTCTGTCCCGATTAAAATATAACTATTGTGCATAAATAAAGTCCTCCCTACCCGGATGCCTTCGAAGGTGCGAGCTTGGACTTTCAAGCTTGTATACCTAAATATGCGTTGCGAAACGTGAAAATACTTTTTTTGTTGGCCCAATTAGCGATTTCCTTAAATCTTAATCTCAGCCATATCTCGTTGCCTTGGGGTTTCGATTAAACGCACAAGAGGGACTTGTCTTTAAATCTCTTTTCGAATAATATCCACGATCGAAATATTTATAATATGAAGGTTGACGAATCTTTACCATAATATCCATCTTTCTCTGTGAGTAACACAGACCCGGTGGTATCCGATTTTTAAAATTTATTTTGCGCCTCCACACAAGGGACAAGATTTACGATTCTTCGGCCGTCCAGTACAGCCGGTCGCGAATAGCACGAGCGACGAGAACCGAGCATAGAAAAGAGATACCTCCTAGCGGCGAGACAAATTTTTCAACCGCAAAAGCAGGTACCGGCATTGTAGTCTTCTCTTCGGTACTGTCCTCTGACCGCGTAGAGATTCCGGTCTCCCTATCTCTTCGACTGTCGGTATGACTTTTCCGTTCGTGGAACTCGTAACCTCGGTTCTTACACTGTATAGCAGTGCGCCGGATTGAATTTGACTATTAACCCTTTAACAGCTAAAGTAGTATATTTCCGACGTTAAGAAAAATCTTTTTTTTTAATGAATATTGGCGGTCAAACCATTCAACTAACAACCAAACGATTGTTATTCGAGTAGCATGAAAAATAGCACTGCGCTATGATCCAAAGCATACATAAAATCTCAACGAATTTTCATCTCAACAAAGAGTCTCGTCTAGTCGATGCGAGAGTTTGAATGCCATTATCTCATTATCTTTGGCAAAGGGTAACGATTATTTCGTATTCCTTGTTCTCCTCGCGGGTTTGGTTCTGTCTCTCACGAGAAACTCGCGTCGCAATCGATTCCCTGCATAAACGTTACGGTCCCATGTATATAGAAAACGCCTGTCGAGAGAACGACGAAGAAAGCGAAGAGCAAACAAAAATACGAAGAACAAGAACGAGAAGAAACCGACGTGAATCTCCGTGAGAGACTACCTGCTTCGGATTCGTCCGATCGTTCGTTTCTTCGGCTTGCTCGCTCGTTCGCTTTTGTCTCCGAGTGCCATCCGATTTATTGCTCTTACCGGTAGGCTCGCGGTATCTCTTTGCCAATGTCCGTACCGTACCATATAAAGCCAAGAGATGCGTTTGTATACCGCGGTATTATAGTATTCGATCTCAGCGCGCACCCAGCAGCATTCGAGAAAAAATAAAATAAAAAGAATAAATAAATCCGACTCTGATTCGAAACAACGAAAATTCACGGCGTCGATTGTTACGTTTGCCACCCTATTTCTTTTGTATACCTTCCTTATTCGCCGCGAGCTCTCGCCGCTGTCCTTATACCATTGTTCAAACATGTTGCGATTAGTTCGGTATTTTTTTTTCTCGTTCTCGTGTGTGCGATATACCAAAACGATTGCCCGGGATGAAGCCATTGAGAGAGGCATGTATAGGAGGTTTCCTGCTGGCGGAAGGCAAAAGTACAGCGGCAAGATTCGAACGACATAATCATCGTTTACACAGGCTTCCCTGCTTCCTCGCCACCGAACTCGCTGGCATCGTACGAAAGGAGAGCACTTTTTTCCTACAGGGATGAGAGACGGCGAACAGGGCGCATACCTGTTCTCCGAGTGTGTGTATCTCCGACACATTGCGTAGCTTATGTAGAGAGAGAATGCGTTACATCCAGACAACGCCGAGCGACGAGTACACGATCAACGTCCAGTGAGGGAGCCAGCGCAGCGGCAAGTGGGCTCGCGAGCCAGGAGCACACGGACTCACGCACGCAGTGCACCGGCGCACGCTCGGTCATCTCATCTCTCTCTTTCCCACCCGTGGTCGTTGCGCGCGCGCGCCGAGAGTATAGTATCGAGAGATTCTCGCACGGACGCACGCGGTAGAACCTGAGGCTATCGAGAAGAGGGGGAGCCTGGCTGTGGTACGGCGCGCGCCACGGTTCAGGAGAAGGGAGAACGGCTCGCGTCTCGCCGGAGCACTCTCCCCTCGTGCGTTCCTCTGCGCCTCATCCAGAATACACAGATGAGCCAGCCTTGCGTACGTGTGTAGGATCGCGGGTCCACCGAGAGATGGTTCGCGGCTCCGCATCTCCCTTCCGCGCGGCCGGGCGCGCGCGTTCGGACCAGCTTTTTTTCTTACCGCGGTAACTGTTCAAATTTCGTCCCCCGGCACGCTGCTGCTGCTGCTGCTGCGGCTGCTGCTGCTGGTGATGCTGATCCTGATGCTGATGCTGATGCTGATGCTGATGCTGATGCTGATGCTGATGCTGATGCTGATGCTGATGCTGATGCTGATGCTGATGCTGATGCCCATGCCCATGCTCATGCCCATGCCCATGCCCATGCCCATGCCCATGCCCATGCCCATGCCCATGCCCATGCCCATGCCCATGCCCATGCCCATGCCCATGCCCATGCCCATGCCCATGCCCATGCCCATGCCCATGCCCATGCCCATGCCCATGCCCATGCCCATGCCCATGCCCATGCCCATGCCCATGCCCATGCCCATGCCCATGCCCATGCCCATGCCCATGCCCATGCCCATGCCCATGCCCATGCCCATGCCCATGCCCATGCCCATGCCCATGCCCATGCCCATGCCCATGCCCATGCCCATGCCCATGCCCATGCCCATGCCCATGCCCATGCCCATGCCCATGCCCATGCCCATGCCCATGCCCATGCCCATGCCCATGCCCATGCCCATGCCCATGCCCATGCTCATGCTCATGCTCATGCTCATGCTCATGCTCATGTTCATGCTCTTCCTCATCCTCATCCTCATCCTCATCCTCATCCTCATGATGATGCTTCTTCTGTTGCTGATGCTCCCACCGGTGAGGATGCCGGACCCTCCGTGCGCACGGCGTTCCGAGACACAACAGTGTTTCTCAATCGAGGACACCTTTCGACGATTTCGACTGTAACCAGATTAAATAAAAATAATGTTAGAGAACATAAATAATGTAAATAAATATTTGGCCTTTTTTCGTCAATACGAAGTAAATCCTGCTCTACGAAATCTCGATAGGAAAACTGTAATTTTTGTTCTTCCGATTCCTTGGCTATAAAGGTTCACAATATCTTCCTGAACAATCTGTTCCCCCACAATATTGATCGTCAACAAATCGTACTTTTTTTATGTCCAAGTTCACAATGACCTAACGGATGCTCTTATTATTAATATCTATGAATCAGGGTAACAGGGAACTGTGATTAGAATTGGGGGGAATCATAATTCAGGATACCAGGTCGCACCCTCGTTAAGAAAAATCAACTGATTTAAGAAAAAACCATGGGACAAGAAGTGTGGTTCCGATGAAGGAGAGGAAATTCGTGAAGATGAGAATCTCGGTCGACGATCGTAGGGCCTTTGGGATAGGAACATAGTGGGGATGACGAGAGGGGTCCGTGATGGAGAAGAAGAGTAGGAGGGTGCGAGGACGAGGCGGCAGCTACGTCGGCACGGGAGAGAGGGGAGCACAGGGGGCTTTAGGGCCCCGATCGAGTATACGGGATCTCGTAGTGGGGAGCGGCGCGTGCCCGCCCGGCTATATAAGGCCCCGAACCCTCAACAGCAAGGCATTTCGGGAGCCACAAGCGATCCGTAAGCATCGAGGGTGCTAAATCGGGCTTTTTGGATCTCAAAAAAAAAAAGAAAAATACACTCGTCTCTATAGAATATCGTAATCACGTTCGCGTTTTTTTTTTCAAACGTTATCTCTTAATCGATCGTCCAGAAAAAAAAAACAACCGGTGTTTTTTACTCGGAACGTAAAAAAAAAAACAAAAAACGATTGTGAAGAATAAAAAAAACACTGTCCGAAGAGCAGAAACGATATTATAAACTTATCGCGTACCGGGGTCGTCAAGGTCTTCGCGTAAGCGTTGGCCATCGACTCGCTTGCCAGTGTAGAGGCAACTGCAACAGTACCGGGAGGAGGGGCTGTCGGTGGAAAAAAAAAAACAAAAAACAATCTGTGTGATATGACCTTAGTGGGAACGTCGACGAGAAACGACGAGAACGCATTACCGATAATGTTGGGCGTACAGCAGCAGCACCATCACCTCCATCATCACTCCGGTCTTCACAGTGGAGTTACCGGTAGTCCGCTATCCGGTAACAACGGACAGAATCACCGTGGCAACGTTATCGTCTCGACCGGTGGACTTGCCTCGAGCAACGATATTAAATCGTCGATGCAGCAGCACGGTTGCAAGAGAACAAAGATGTATCAACCGACACCCTATGGCACCGTGCCCCATCAGCCGGCTTCGGTAGCGCGAAGAAACGCACGCGAGAGAAACAGGGTTAAACAGGTGAACAACGGTTTCGCAACCCTCAGGCAGCACATACCGCAGAGCGTAGCGCAGGCACTTGGTGGCAATACGGCCGGCACGCACGGCGGTTCGCGTGCCGGTAGCAAGAAACTATCCAAGGTCGAAACATTGAGAATGGCCGTCGAGTACATAAGGAGTCTTCAGCGTCTTCTCGACGATCACGACGGCACCGATGGTTCCAGCATGATGTCAACGTCGTCGCCGGCCTCGTCGACCTGTGGATCCGGTAGTGTCGTGTCCACGGGATCTCGCGGTGATAACGCGCACACCGATGGCAATCATCGCACGGAACATCATCACAGCAGCGAGAGACATCATCAGCATATCAGACAAAATCCGAGCTCGTCGTCCTTCGTACCGCCACCTTGCTCCGAAGCTTCGAGTTCACCTACGCCGAGCTTTGTGTCCGAGGCCTCGTCAGCTGGAAGTCAAGGCTACGGCAGCACATCGACCAACGGTCCGCTATACACCACTCACGGGGACAGCTACGACAATTACGAACCCATGAGCCCCGAGGACGAGGAACTACTCGACGTTATCTCGTGGTGGCAGCAGAGCCAATGAGGTCTGATGTCACCGTCCGAGACTCGGTCTTTCGCTATCCTCAAGGTTTGTATTTTTTTCATCGCTTTTTTTAAATTATATTCGATGTACCGTGTATTCTTGCGATTATTTGTTATCATTCGTCTTGGTCGGATTCATTTATTATGATTTTTCTCGCTTCACCCTCGGGTCCATTCATTCTTAGCGACTTCGATGACAAACAGGGCCGTAAATTTCGGCAACATTTTTTCCCTACCCCGGCTAGGTTGCAGAAAGTAAGTCAGCCACCGCCGCCGCGAATCGACGAAATTCTCTTGCGTTGAAGGGATCTCGTTCTCTCTCGATACGGACCACGAGAACTTAAGGAAGTTGAAAGAAAATTTCTTGGCTAGATTTGTGACCTTGGTCTGACAATGGAGAGACCCCTCGGCAGAGCAGCCATTCAAATCGCAGACTCCATTCAGTCTACTGTACCTCGGGGCTCGCGCGCGAGCATGTATACATCCCGAGAGAAGCAACGCTTTTGTGAACGATTTCTTTCACGGTCTCTCGGGTCCTTCCTCCTCGAACTTTGTCGTTCTCCTCCTTCGTGTATTTCGCCTCCTCCTCCTTCCTCTCTTAAATTTCTTTACGGGGTCGACTCTGCCTACTTCAACCGAGCGGCTCCGTTCACAGTTCAAAAACTACAACTACAATTAATTTGAATATTATAAAAAAAATAATATAATAATAATAAAAATTTAAAAACTCCGTTTTACCTTGGTAAATTCTTATCTTAATCCAGCGGGTATTAATCCCTTGCGCAAGCTCGACTCGTCTCTAATCCCGCGACCCAATCACCCAACAATGAAAAAAAAAAAAAATAGTTTCGTCGCCGAAGAAACGTAATCTTTCCAGTTTTCGTCGGATAATATAACACCCGAGGGTTCACTCGGCTTCTTCTTCAACAGTAGTCTCCAAAGAACACGAGATCCCTAGCAGTTCGTCTTTTTCTTGGCTTCGTTTCTTTTTTCACCTCGCTGTATATTGTGTATAGTATATCCACGCTTACACACATACTCTTCCCGGTTCACCCTGTCTCGGTCTCCGTTTTTTACTCTCTCGCGCTTCTACGAGGACAATTTCGTCTCGCGCGCTGCGTTTAACGTGAATGCATCTTTCAGAATATACCAGTCGTGGTAGTCCCGGTCCCTCCCTCGTCTCCCCCGATCTTTCCGCCCTTCTTTGTCGGTTTTTCAACCGGTACACACCATTCTTTCTACTCTGGCGAAGAAGGAACGTTCGCCCGGGCGACCCCGGTGAGTAGTCCCTTCGTAAAACCGCCCTTACCTGAAAATCATCCCCTGCATCGAGCTTGAAGCGTTTTGTGTATATATACCTGTAGTTTCGGTTCTCTCTCTCTCTCTCTCTCTCTCTCTCTCTCTCTCTCTCTCTCTCTCTCTCTGTCTCTCTCTGTCTCTCTGTTTCTCTCTCGGCCCTGAAAGTCTGGATTCACGTAACGCTTTTGCGACCCGAAATCTCCCACCGGAGAGATTGTATTCGTTCCTCACCTCTCTCTGTCCATGGATAAATCGAATGATAAACGCCGTTACATTCCAATCCACTCAATTGTTTGAAAAATAGTAATAATAATAATAATAATAATAATAATAATAATAATAATAATAATAATAATAATAATAATAATAATAATAATAATAATAATAATAATAATAATAATAATAATAATAATAATAATAATAATAATAATAATAATAATAATAATAATAATAATAATAATAATAATAATAATAATAATAATAATAATAATAATAACAATAATAATAATAATAATAAAACAGAGATACTAATTTCTTCTATCCTTTTTATGATTACAGAAAAGACAAATAAAGAACGAAATAACAACGAGGAATGATTACCGAGTCGACGACTGAACGGCGGCTGTTCCATCTACTGTGATCTAGTCATAAACTCTCTATACAAGAAGGACGATACGATCGACGAGGTACTGATTATAAGTTGGTACTATAGAAAGAAAAAAAATGTTGCCGGGGACCGTTGCGTAAAAAAGAGCTCGAACCACTCGCCGTTGGAGCAATACAATAATTGTATTAAACAATGATAAAAGGCAAAAAAAAAACTCTTCCCACGCTCAAAATCGTGTACAGCGGAGCGCGTGAAGATAATCGATAGAGACGAAGAAACATTAATTTGTACATAATTTTTTTATAAATATTGTATATTAACGTTAGTTGCGGTTTAAGATATTTTACGAAGTTAAGATTGAGATTTGATAGATACCGAGTGAGAAGGATAAAGAAAGAGAGGCGCGACACTATGTAATATTCTGCAAACGAGAAGCGTCGATGACTATCTCGTTCCAACTGAAGATTTTCGCGAGATCGATGTGATAAATGTAGCATAATCGATTTTTTTTCCATCGCAGGCTGCCTAAGGCATTCTCGCGTATGCGCGCATGCGTGCTCTCTCTCTCTCTCTCTCGAATCGCTCAGTAAGTTATTTATATATATGGAGTATATACAGAAGAAAAACGAGTCCGTGAACGGAACGTTATTTTCTCTAGTCGTCCCGTCAATGGTGAGACTAAGATGAAAAAAAATGTGCGACACTTTCGTCCAAAATCCAATATGCCAGTGCCTTTAAATCATGTAAACTATTATATTGGCAGGTAAACCTCGTTGAATATATGAAACAAACGTTATATGAGCAATGAATTTACTGTCATTTATTTATTTTACCTCACCAATTCTGACGCCTCAAAACTCCGAACGCTGAGCTGGAAATTCACATCGTCGAGTGAACCCGAAAAAAGAGCCTCGGCCTGACTTTTGAGGGACTCTAAGTCCCGGCGATAACTTTCCGTCGTCGTTTAACTTCGGATATTCTAGGCGGAGCAGCTTTCGATCCTTTGATGTTAGCATCTGGCCGCCTCTGTTATTATACGGTGCGAAGAGCTGACTCTTCGTGCAGTTACGAAAATTCTCACAACCAAAAATCAGCAGCTCGTCCGCAACTGAACTGAAAAAAAAAACAAAAAAAATTATGAACACGTTCGAAGACCAGTGATGGATCGAACGAGGAGCAAGGCAATGAAACAACGGGATTATCCGAAGGACCAGTCAGTGCACAAGTTTTATTGCACCATTATCCGAGAGAGAAGTGCCCGAAGGTCGGTGCCGAAGAATGAATGCGAAGGAGGATCGGAGTCATAAGGAACAGGGTATAAGGATGAACGAGGTGGCATTCCACCTTGCTTAATTGCACCTTGTATACACGGGTCATTTAGTCGGTCATTGTTGTTTTTCGTGCCGACTCCTCGTGCATAAAAGTCGTCGAATCGCTCTCGAGACGACGTGTATGATTCTGTCTGCCTTGTGGATACCGAGGCAGGTAACCATCGAGCAATTTATTTATATATCGTTGAAGGCAAAAGAGGAGTGCGCACAGGTTTGCCGGCATTCTCGTCCTTCGTACACCTGACTCAACGAAAGTCAGGTACCTACATCGAAATATGGCCGATCGAATGTACCGCCCTTCCTGCCTTCGATACCCGCAGTGCCAAACTCTGCCACTCACGTAAAGCAAAAATCCTCGAATCTCTCATTGTAGTATTATAACACTGTACTAACTTCGACCGGCTTTCGGAAGAATCTTAACGGTACTGTTCACGGAGAACATAGCGTACAATTCACCGAAGGGGCTTCACCGGACCGTGGACGTGTCCACCGATCGATCAATCGATCCGAGTATACACCACTCGAAAAACCCGAAAATGTCCTCCATAAACGTAGAAAATTGCTTGGCGAAAGTGCCGGTGCACTATCGTACATCGTTAAAGAAAATCGAGAAGATGCAGGTAGTTTTCGGGTTACTAACCTGCCCGAACGGTATTACCGAGGGGATAACACAAATGACAAACTATCAGACGCCAGGTAGTACCGAGATTCAAGTGCTTTCTAACGAAGCTACTGAGGCAAAGGTAAATACAAGAAAAGTAGACGAAAACTATCGTGTATTATGTTTTGGGATTGCACACGTGCCTACTGCAACAGCGAAAGGAAATTTAAGTGACGGAAATAACGTTGTAGTGGAAAAATTCACTTGCGGTTTGAAAATCTCACTTTCCGGACGAATCGCACCCTCTCTCCGACATTGCTTTCGTCCATTATAAACTTTCGGCAAATGATTGGCCCAAACACCGTCTTTTCTCAATGTCCGTCACCTTGCGGTTGTGGCAGTCACGCGATTGCCTAAACACGTAAATTCTGGGTTTTAGTATTTCCGTTCTTTTCCGTAAATAGCGTAGTTAAGAATGACAGCGGCTATTATAGTGCTACGGCAGTAGAAGAAGAAATTGGGTGCACGAAGTGCATCCAATTTCTTCATGCCTACCGGAAGAGGCATTCGGGGGATTTAGACGTCGGACGTCCGCTCTTTCTCAGTTTCTCTCGCGATTATTTCTCAGCTCGCATCGTTCCATCTTGTTTTTTCGGTGCTGCGCTCGGCGTGTTGCGGTCCACGCGGATCCGAAAGAGGACTGGCGACCTCACCGCTTCCAAGCCCGCGGTTACTCTGAATTTCGTCTGTTGTTTTGTCGAAGCACACCGGGAAACTGACAGGGATAATGACGCGACGGCGAAGGGGCGCATTGGATCGTTAGCCGAATTCTCTTTCGCGCGAGGACATAGCGCTGAAAGAGAAAAAGGTCTCGAAGCATCGTTTTCTACTGTACGAACCGCTACCTGTATCGTTAATCCAAGAAACTCGGAAAAGCAACCATGAATTTGGAAAATTGACTCGAATTATCCTGCATCGAAAAGACCGACTAATTGCGCGGGCTCGAGGAAAGCTCCCTTGTTTACCCTTGAAACGTTGGACAGACAAAAAAAAGCCGTTTAAAAAATATTTACATTAGTGTGGAAAAATAGCGAATACGTCGATTTAACAACCTTTCCCGCCAGTACATGTATATCGATCCTACGATCAATTTCAAATAAACGTTACGCAAATAACTGCTAGAAAAACTTTTTTTATCCATTATAATGCAAACTTTTCTTTTCCACGAATGATTACGAGAATCGAAGCTTATCCGAAAGACGCAAACACATAATCGGCCGCTGCGAGTTGTTCAATTTAATAGTAAATAATTACTTGATAATATTCCTCGCGGAGGGTCATTTGCCGTGCGTTTAAAAAGAGCTATACAACACGCAAATGCTAAAACTATTGCAGAGTGTAAACTTGATGACTCAACGGTCTCTCGCTCGCTCGACCTGCATTATCATTAATTTCAATTACTACGATACGCTCTCCTCCTCTGTACAGGCGACGGAGGGTTGCTGGCCCTCGGGGCTCGCAAGTCCGTGTTTTTTTTTCCTCTTCGTATCGTCAGCTCGCTACCTTTCTTTCCGCCAGTCTCTCCCTTCGATCTGGCCGAAAGTTCCGTGACTTTCACCAGCGCACCCCATACCTGAATCACGCTGTACTGTCCTCTCGCACCCTTCGAAAACCGTCGGGTGTTTTTAACGTTTTTGGGCATGGCTCCACAGACAGATTATGAAGGAAAAAAACGAAGCCCAATACCTGAAGCGCCTCGAGCTCTAATACAAATCGCCCCTCTCTCTCTCTCTCTCTTTGCGTCACACAGAAAAAAAGAGCAGCTCACACATGGGAACGAATCAAAGATCCCAATACAATATTCAATCTACAATATTATACTATCGCCCTCTACAGACCTAGAAATCATTATTATTCAAATAAATAATCAACGATTTCGTTTCTCTCATTATACTCGAAAGGAGTGGTAATGGTTGAATAATGTATGCGAGATTATATTTATTTTAATTATGTTGAGAAAGATTGGATATAGAGTTTGTAGTATACACAGGTAGTAGTAGTAGCAGCGAGAGAGCTCGTGGGTCGAAGGGAACGATGGAGAGCACGGCTCTGAGAAATGAAGCCCGAAGAGAGGCCCACTGAATTTTTTCGAGCCAAAGTGCGCGCGAGCTGGATCCCGAGGCGAACGGTGAAGAGTGCGAGCAGGACGAACGAATAAGGTTTCGAACGAGAGACCGGGATGAAGTAACGAAGGAACGAGGGAGCGATAAAAAGAAAGAAGAGGGGGATCAAGGAACGCGCCAGCCACGCGCTGTGCGACCGTTGAAGTCGGTCGGTGGCTTGCGTGTATTCCCTATACACAACCGTGTCCTTATAGCAGTTCCCATCGTCTTTTCTTCCCCTCGTCGTATACCGTATCCACAGAGCGCAACAACGGATTCCGCGAAGGTAACTATAAAGCTGAATTTCGGAAGTTCAAAACTCTCCATCCCAAAATCCGTCGCTTAACCAGCTAAGATTTTCTCCGTTGTCACCATTCGACCCTCCAACGATCTTTTCGTCGCGTAGATTTTTCCATCATATCGACGCGAGAATGTAGAGTTTCATTAGGCGTAGAAAAAAAAAATCATACCGTTTCGTTCGTTCCTTCCTTCTTCCACTTTCGCCCCCTCCGGGAGGATATCGTCAGCGAGTGGAAACGAGAGCCCTTGCCGGCCGGCCGAAGGAGCAACGTTTTAATGGGGGGGGGGGGGGGGGGGGGGCCGGATCCGAAGGAACGAGTCTATAATGTATTCCGCTGCATCGGAGCCGCGCGAGCGCGAGGGAGCCTCCTTGGCTTCTCGGTCCGGTCTTCTCTCATCCAAGAGACCGCGAGAGTTGGCGAATGTGCTCCGAGGGGAACTGCTCTGTAAAAGAGAGAGACGGAGATGAAAAAAAGAGCGAATGAAAAGAAGAGGAAGATGAGCGATATTACAGTGCCTCGTATACACACGAGTACTTCTACACACGTAGTACACAAGAAACATATACTCGGCTGAGGCGCGTACAAGTGCCTGATGCAGTTCGGTCTGCTACTAGCCTGCGGGATAATTAGAAGGGAAGTTCTTCTTTTATCCGGGCTTTTATCCGCGGGATCGTGGCCCCCGGAATCTTCCACTTGCACGTGGGCGATAGTACTGAATTTCGACCGTAACTTCCAATAGATAATTGAGGGGCCTCAAACACTAAAAAAAATCCAATTGATGCGAGTGGATTGCAGCATGCGTATCTAATGGATTTTATTTAACGACTTTATGTAATTTGGGTATTTTCTACTCCAACGAAAACAAAACAAACAAACAAAAATATTCACTTTTCACTGACTCAAGAGTCTCTCTTATAGGAACAAATCAATCAAATTCCCCGCGGGCAGAGACTAAGCTTATAAATAAAATAATAAAATTCCGAGAGGTCAGTGGCCACTCTGAAAAAATCCTTCTGCGATCCATTTACCGACGCATACATCCACATGGATACTCTGTACAGCATCCGAACTCCTGCTGACAGTAGCAGGAAGTCAGCGCCGCTTTGTTCCACACGCGTTTCGGTATTAAGAACCTATAGTTCGACCCAATAGAATATACAGTAATGCTGTTCCGTGCTCTCCTCATCTTCCTTCTCACGCGACGAAATTTCTTTCAGTTCCGCGTGTTTTCTCTCTGTAACGCGCGCGCAGACCTCGCTCAAAAGATTCACGAAAAAAAAATCAAACTAGCGAGAGAAAGAGAGAGCGACGACCGACGGGGGTCACGGATGCAGTGGGTATACAGCGAGAGTGCCGGAATACACGAGAATCGAGCGCGGCAAGAAATGAGAATGAGAAGTGAGAAGCGAGAATATAAACGTTCGGGCGGGGGGGAGTCTCTCTTTTCTCGTGAATGAGACGTCCCAACACCTTCGTTTGTGCCGTAGGATTCTTCTACAACGGGTCTCTCTCTCTCCCCTCAATGCCGTTTGTACTCTCTTCTGACTTCGGAGGAACCTCGCTCGGCCTCGCGGGTGGTCCGCACCGCCGACGTCGAGAGTTCGCCCTCGGATCCGCGCGCGAACGTTTCACGCGGACTACGGCCTTCCCTTCGATTTCATTTAGCGACTCTCCCTCAGCCGACCTGGTATTGTATATCTGCTTGTATACATCTCTCCTACACGCGGCAAGGAATATGTGGGTTATCGCGCATGAATGACAGAGCCGTAACGTATCCGCGATAGCGAAGTGAGAACGAGAGAAGGAATATGAGGAAAAAAAGAAAAAAAAATATATAGAGACAGAGCAAAAGATCGAGACGTCAAGCGCGCACGCCTCTCCTTTATACAAATTTGACATGAGAGAAGAGTACCGTGGGTGGGCCGTTTGCCGAGTCAGTGGACAGAGAAACGACAGAAAGGGAAGCCCGCACGCTCTCGCACGTTTCTCTCGTACGTTTCGTCCACGTCAAACTTTGGCTACGTCGGTGTTCCGCAGACCGAACTGAGGACACAGGCACGCACATGCAAGAGGGAGAGAAAGAATTGAGCGAGCGTGTGTGTGTGTCCAACCGCAAAAAGATGGGAACGAGATATTATAATGCGCCCTGAGATCTCCGAGCTGCCCGGTACGTCTCTCGTCCCTATAACTTTGCTCGGACTTACGTTATACGCTGCTGGTAGAGCTTTCGCTCTTTGCACACGCGGTGACGTTTACGACTGTGTTCCGTCTGCCTGCTGGTCATTCCGATGGAGTACCGTGGTCGGGCCACCGTGGATGGAGTTGATAAAACATTTTCATGATAGATTCCGAACCAACCACTCTGCAAGAAAAAATTGTACGTTTTTTTTTTATAACACTATTCCAGTAATCATTTTGACATTGTAAATAATCGAAGGTGATTATGTAGTATTTATTATGAAGTCGTAAGGTGAGAACGAACGTGACAAGAGGATTGATCGAGTTACCCTAAGAGTAATGCAGTTGGATAAAAAAACATTCAAGGTGGAAACTTTCTCGCTCTTTGTCAACTTAAAAAACTTTTATCTCGCATTGGATTACCATCTGTTCTGCAGTGTGTGTCCGATGGTTGAGACATTCACGCCAGAGTCCAAAGCTTCCTCTCAGCGGGGAGGTCATCGGTCATCCCAGCAGCAGCGAAACTCGATAGCGCCATCGAGCGTATCTTCGCCTTCTATCGGCTTTTTAGTGTTCGCGGTATGTCACTTCTGTTTTTTCCAATGAACCCACGACAGTCAGAGAATGGAGATAGAAAAATGAGTAATAAACGCTGGAGGCAAAAGAAGAAGCGGAGAGAAAGAGATCGAATCTCTTCGGGGCGCTAAGGGAGGTCGTGCCTGCGGGACATCCAAAAACCTCGGGCGTCTTCGCTCTTTCCCGTACCTTTTTCTTTCCCCGCAGTCATTCTCTCCTACGACTCTCGAACGACGGGAAACTGGAGTACAAATCTGTAAATCTCCAAGTCGCAGACCTCCGGAGACACTGAGAGCCACCAGTTATCCAAGATATTTTTTTCGAAAGTAGGAAAACAGACGGGGTGAGGGAAGAGATCGAGATTGCGGATAACCCGTCGCAGCTTCGGCGATAATGAGCTCTTTCCTCATCCAAGAGACCACCGCCTTTCCCACTTTTCTCCATCTTATGCACGAAAGCCTTCGAAAAGGGCCTCGTGACGAATGATATAGAGATTCTCCGATGATCCTGGTTCGAACCCGTGCATTCCTGAAAGTTGGAATTTTGGAATCCCGTGTTCTCCGCAGCGTCCATATGCATCTTGGCAATTAATCATTCATCAATCGAATTTTTCTGACACCCAAAGTAAGGGTAAAGTACTTCAAGTACCGGTAAAGTACATAACGGCGTGCGTGCATGACAGCAGATCCGAAAAAATAATTCGTTTCAATAAATCACCTATTCGCCAAGGATCCAGGATCGTACTCGACCGCTAGCCGAAGATCTTGGCCAAGATCGTCCGGTGATCTTCGCTGCTGGAGGGGAAACGAAATAAAGGTGATCGAGAGACTGACTCGGCTGAAAGATGACTCATTTAAATTGTTACCTCTAACGAAGCGTCCCGACGACGTTGTCCATTTAGTGTCCTCGGGGAGACTCTCTGCAGACTGTAGTCACGACACTAAGATTTCTACGGTGTGGAACGTTTGCTCGTGCGAAGCTTCGAATCGCGCGAGACAGCGGCGCTGGCAACAACGTAGAAAGAACGATCACTATCGCACGGCTGCTCAACAAATGAACTACCAAGGCAAACGAATCTACAGTCGCGATCATCAAAGTGAAGACGAGTCGGTCGCGTGTCGCCCATCGACTTTGAGGACACTGTCTCTCACGCTCGCAAGTGGTTAACAAACATATATCGCGATCAATGTTCCTCGATTATAGCGTTCACTGCAGATTTTCCTTTTTCCCTCGGACGAAAGTACGGTACAAGATGTTACCAGTGAATTCCACGTTTCTTCAGCATCTCCAAGTACCGATCGGCAGAACTAATCGCGAACATGAGCAGATTCAAAATCGCTGAGACGTTCTATTGTCTTCGTCAAAGTAAACCTATCGTCTTTGAGACCTCCTGGTTAAGATTTACGAAACCATGTCTACCGCTCTTCGACAAGACGCTGCACGGGTGCAATAAAAAAAGAAGATCCGACTGTCTTCCGTCACGGAATAATTATGAAAGGACCTTCCGCCTGTACCCAAGAGAGTCTTCGATCACCGAACGGCCAGCAACATAGATATGCTTGCCAGAGACGGCAAGAGTAACTTCAATTTCTGAGTAACGTCCTACCATAACGTCCAATGCAGCCATTAGCCATTTCACGCGACAGTTACTTGAATCTCCTTATCTCTGGCTATCCAATGTGTTTTTCATACGCCCAACCTTAAGACGAGCTTTTCTGTCTTTATTATTTTTGTTTATTGTTCATTTATCATCGCGCATGGATGCTCACGTATATTAACGAAAAGATGGTTTTCGATAAAATCTTAAACTTACCTCGAAGATTTTAAGATGACTTTTTTCAGCGTATGCCGTGCCACTCGTACAAACTATCGGATATCGAGCAATGACAAATCCTTTCATCGGGGGTTCCGGTGATTCTGGTAATATCGTATAGAGATTCCCATCCGATGGCAATTTTTTTAGAAACACGGAGTAAAGATTGCATTACTAAATAATAATCTTCTTATTATTGGTTATTGGTTCATAGAAGGAATTGAAGAGATGGAATGACGGTTAGAAGTCGATCGAGGGGAAAGAGTTGAAATAATGTGAATATATTTATATAAACAAAGGAGGTTCGAAAATCCCACAAGTTCAAACAGGAATTGACGTATTTCCAGTCGAAACGACTTTCTAAACTATGTAATGGATTATCTTACCTTGATTTAGGAAAAACAATGCTTTTCAGCAATGATGACGATGAGCCAACATCGAAGTGTAAGGCTTAATGGTAGGAGACAGCAATGGGGGAGGTAGCACCATCAGCCTGCGTGAACTTCAGACTCTAGATCCGTCATGGACTTCCGACTTCCCCACTTCTTGAGCAAAACTTCTGATGATTTATTCTCCGGTGAATCTAGGATTCCCATACTTTCTCACTGCAAATGACGCGAAACTCCTTCGATTGCACCTCGCATGGAATAAAAATTGCATTAGTGGCATTCATTTTTGCTTTCTCGTAGAGGAAGCTTTGTGATGGTAAAAAAAAATTTCGAGATGTTAATGAAAACGTGTTCAGAATGTTCCAAAACATCGAAAAATCAGATTTAGAAAAAATGTCCTGGTGTGCGTGCGTGCGTGCGTGCGTGCGTGCGTGCGTGCGTGCGTGCGTGCGTGCGTGCGTGCGTGCGTGCGTGTGTGCGTGTGTGCGTGTGTGCGTGTGTGCGTGTGTGCGTGTGTGCGTGTGTGCGTGTGTGTGTGTGTGTGTGTATGTGTGAATCAGACGCGAATAATTCAAATCGCTATATCTCGGAAATGCCTCGACCGATCAGGCTGAAATTTTTCACACAGCATGTGTGGTTAATAGTCAAAGTTTCTGCAAAATTTCATCCAAAAATGTTCAGTTGTTTTTTTTGTACGCCATTTTTAATTTCTTCGAAAATGTCTGTACGCACTGCAGCACTCGCAATTTTTTAGCTATCGGGCTACAAACGCGTACACAGATGGAATATGATCACCCGATGATCCCATTAAAATTTCAAGAAAATCGATCGAGCCGTTTAAATTTTATGTCATTTAAAATTTTTTGAATTTCATGATTTTTTTTTTTTCGAGACGCATTTTTCCGTATGAAATATTTTTCTACGAATAAGAAAGTGTCTGATTCGTGATCAGCGTGAAAAAATACATAGAATACGATACCTCAGTGACGACTAACGAAAAAGTTTATCGGGCATTTATATAGTCAAAATTACAAAAATGGGTGATTTTGCGTATTTTCGAACAGCGATTTCTTTGCTTCCCGATGAATACTCTATGATACGCTATGTATTTTTTCGCCTCGAGTACAGATTAGACAGCCGTTTTGACCAAAAACGCAAGGTTGGTATTTTTTCGCACTAAACCTGAGTCGGCCAGCAGTTTTGCTTAAGAAACACTATGGAGTGCGAGAGAGATAGCATCAGTCGCGCTCTCGGCGGAGCGAGTGAGACACGCTGAGAACGTGTTTCACATGCTCTTAAATACGACGTTGATATTGAAAAAGCTGAAAATTTCAATTTTCATATCGCTTCCTCATAAAAGTTGAAAGGTGAAAGTTGAAAGTTGAAAGTTGAAAGTTGAAATTTTTATATCATTTTCTCATAATGGCCCTTTATTCGCACAGCTTCCTCTATGAGGAAGCCAAAAATATAGTAAATGCTTTCTCATAGAAGGAGCTTTGCGAATAAAGGGCCATTATGAGAAAGTGATATAAAAATGTCAACTTTCGACTCTCAACTTTCAACTTTCACCTTTCAACTTTTATGAGGAAGCGATATGAAAATTTCAATTTTCAGCTGTTTTTGAGTATAAGACGACAGACGAGTATAGACAATGGGCTCCGTGCCTTCACTCGTTTCCCTCGTTATTATTGCTTGGCTTTCCGACCATCGGAGCAATAACTCATAAAAAATACGGCAGCAGCATAGAGGAAAATAGGTACTAGAAGTGCAATGATAAATAGAAGGGGATAGAACTGGGCCGAGTGGCCATACGTTGAGATAATGTGAATTTTCGCATGAAAAAGTCGTTTGCAGATTCTACGTATTATATATATAACAGATAATCTCACCATGTTTGGGGGCGATCTATCAATAATGATAACCAATATCATAGTGAAACGCGTAGTGATAGAAGAGATGGAGGGGGCCATGTAGTCAGCCCGCATGAACGTCAACTCGATGTCCGAATTTCGAGGATCGTACCGCCGGACAGTCTCCACTGTTGGTCGGCATTTGATTTTAGGGCTGACTAAATGTATCAATCGACACAACGTAGAGACATAAAAAAATTCTCCTCTTATGCATCCCTTCGTGGAAAAAATGGATTTTTAATCCCTGGAAAGGTAACACATGACTTTGCGATAGATCTGACTTCCATTGAAACTTACTGGATCCATCTTTTTTTGGTAACATTTTGTATCACTCCGCGCTACCGCATCCGTTCCGCTTTAATTGAATCGAGTATAAACAACTCAAAACGCGGTACTCCCGTGAATGAAACCTGAATCCAAGTCTTTGACCAGATAATTTTTCCATTTCGAATTATCTCGCGATTCTGATCTTGTGTCGACGAGGTGAAGCGAGTAATAAAAAATATCAAACCGCGGTCGTTCCCGGGAACGAAAAATATCAGAGTTGTTGTCGCTGAAGCCAGAGAAAGGGGTAAACGGTGAAATTTAAATGGGTTCAAAAGTTTGTAGGCCAGAGCCAAAGTTTTAAAGTTGTAAATGCTTAAACGCAGGAAAAAGCAACAACAAAAAAAGTAAAAATGTTCCTAAGTACAGACTTAAGGCCGTCAGCTGATTTTAATTTTGCTATGCCTGCAATAACCTCCCGTAACCTACGTGACTGCTGAGTCCTAAGCGATAACAATTGTCGATATAAGCCATCAACAGGTGTGATCGATCACATAGTTTAATATTACAACCTTTGCTCCTGCTAACCTAAGCATTTTTCAAGGATCATCAGAGGTGTCCGTTTTAGGGGACGACTTACTACTTCGTTGCTATTCGTAGAATGGCGAATAGATCGTTGACCCATTCAGTAGTACGTAAGTCCTTCAGTAGGTGATCCTTCCATAGACGATCCTTCGTTGGTAAATGATACTTTGGTAATCGAGGTAATAAGAACAAAGGACGTCGTGAAGCGACCACTCGGAACACCAAAATATAATACAAGCCGCTCTTTGTACTTGCTTACCTGATTTCCCGAATTCACGAGGCCGTGTTTTACTATAATGCGTATGTGCTCATAGCGGTAAGTCACCACTTGGAACGCCAAAATATAAAAACCGCACTTCTTACTTGTTCACCCGCTTTCCCGATATCCCGTGGACGTGTTTTATTATTACGTTCTGGTGAAGTTAAAGCTACCACACGGAACGCCAAAATATAATACGATCCGCTCTTTTTTCTTGCTTACCCGCTTTCCCGAATTCGCGAGGCAGCGTAGTACTATCGCGCGCGGGTACTCGTAATGTTGAGCAAAATGCACCCGGTAATAACACATCTGTTTTACTAGTCTACGCGCATTCTTGTGAACTTGAGCAAAATGCAGTCAGGTTTCCATACACCCATGGTGACGAACTCGACTCTCAGGGGTTCCTCGTATTCCTATACATCCGGATACATATTCTTCGATGTTCGATTTACCATTACAAAGTAGGGGACAAAAATTAGAATTAGCATAAATTAGAATAAATTAATTTGATGCCTGTAGCGGAATAAACGTGGAAATAAATATAAAAGTGCGAGCAAGTGGATCGAGTAGAAATACGTTAAAATATTGCAAATAAAAAAGGCTTGAAAATTGCAGATATCACTCATCGAATTGATACTACACTTTGATGCAAGGCACGATTTGGTACAACGTTTCTGATGAATTTAGTCGAAAAAAATGATAAAGTCGCGAAACGTACGAACAATTTTTATTGTTTGATCTCATGTTGAATTTGGCCAGTAGAAAAAAAGAACATAAAACGAAATAAAAAATAAACTCTCGTAGTATACAAGTCTCCCTGAGTAGTAACTCTGTAAGCGAAAAGAATGAAGTTAAGAGAGAGAAAACACATATTGCGCAGTTTTGAGAAAGCTCATATATAGGCTGCCAAATATTCTACCAGATGCACTATCTAAGGATAATATACCTAGGATAAAGCTCGGTTCGAGGAAAAAATCTATCGCTCGATATTTTGTCTAGTAACGTCGGCCCGTGGGGGGGGGGGGGGGGGGAGCACTGAGCGCCGAGTTCCGAGAAATCTAAACATATTGGTTGGCATAGCAACGGTGACAAACATGGCCGTTGTTGCTATGCCACCAAACATGGGGGAAAGAGTTCTTGAAAGCTTTTGCCGATTGGGACTTGAACAGAATAGAGAAGGCCGGGGGGGGGGGGGGGGCGAGACGATCGTGTTATTTGGCAATATTTAACCCTTTAGTTGCTCGGGATAGGTCTTATTTTAGATTTAAAAAATCGTATTTATTCAATCGATTGACTTCAAATATTAAACGGAGACCGGCCATGGTGTGCATTACCCTTAGTCAATCGTGGCTGACACGACACTGAAGACGCCGAATCAACCATGTTGGCTAGGCAGATCGAAATAAAAATCAATGTAATTTTTACCTTTTTAATGCATTGTTCGCGAGGCATGTAGTTGATATTTGCCCTCGGAAAGCCTGCTGGAACGAATTTGCCGCTGAATCTCGGTTGAATCGGAAGGCGGTCCAGCAGCACGTCCACCTCCTCAGAAATCAGCGACGCTACTGACGAAAACTCGTTGAGCTTCAACTTCCTAGTCATAATGAGTGTTCAATATGCAACTATTTTTTTAATTCGATCCTTGCGGGATTCGACAGCAATGTCGATCGATCTATTTAAACGTATTTCTTATTATTTATACCTCCAATTATGGAGAAGAATCTTAATTACGAAGATTTCATGAAAATTAACGACTTCTTGACTCACGAGATAGAACGAAAAAATGAAAGACCGAATGACAATACCCTACTATTGTTAGAAAATATCAGTGAAAAAACTCAATATGCTTACAGCGTTTTTTTCGTAATCCGAGGCTACGGACCCAAGAATTATCATAGCCCATTTTGTTTTATATGCTTTTGAGGAGCGATTTTGACCGTCGGTAGCTTATAACACTCAAAATATGCGAAAAATATGACAATTTCGTTAATTTTGACGAAACGTATTTCATTGTTTTTTTCACCTTTATCGACTACATTTACGTTATACCACATTTCTCAAGTCGGTTTTTCGACAGAATATATCCGGAAAACAATATATTGTCTTCGGAAAGCCTCTCAAAAGGTATTTTTCGACCGTTTTCTCATGTCGCTACATCGAGTCTGTTCTTGTCGTGGAGATATCATTTGTCTCGTGTCCTATTCGATATATAGTTTTTCAGTAACAATGGGCTCTATCAACAAGAATGAGAATTGAACTTCTGGACCTTCGACGCTCCAAATCGTCCTGCGCAGTATCCTCACCTCCAATTGCATCTACGATATGCCTGGATGAATGTTCAGGTGCTGGTAAACAGGCCTAGACAAGCAATGTTCAATATTCACTATCTATGAAAGCCACTCACTGCCAAATGATCTGCTCCAGTTTCATTGTCATCTTCGGAATCCCTATTGTCTGAAAAATTTGCAGCATCTCTATCACAGGTGAGTCTCTAATAAAATTGACTGCCATCGAGTTGTTGAAATACCCTGCTACCACAACGACTAAGAAATTCAGTGGATGAGGCTAATTTTATGGCAAACAGAGAATAGGCCTAATAATTTTTTTCGAGGCTCTTCTTATATCAGCATTCATTGAGATTGTTCTAGGCTGAAAGAGATAGCTATAGAAAGAGATAGATAATGTTGAAAAAAAAATCCAATTTGTTTTCTCTTTTCCAAATAGGCTTGAAGAGGGATAGCTAGTTGTTCTGTACGGTTATTAGTTTGTTGTAGTGCTACCTGTATGCACTGAATCTTTTCCACAAAACTGCACAGACAAAATAATGTTGATTACACATTGTATTGCAATTTTTACCATGACCCTGAAGAAATCTGCATCTGACAAAATTTAATCTTTGGATTACCATAACTTCTTTGTTTTTTATCGTACAGACTTTTCTCGGATATCATTTTTTTCGTCTTGAAAAACTCTAGATACGCAATTTTTTTGTTTATTTTTTTTCGTCGTCCTCGAAGCAGGACAATGAAAAGAAATTTTTGGCACGTCATAACTTCTTTGTTTTTCATCGTACAGACTTTTCTCGGGTATCATTTTTTTCGTCTTGAAAAACTCTAGATACGCAATTTTTTTGTTTATTTTTTTTCGACTTCCTCGAGGCAGGACAATGAAAAGAGATTTTTGGCACCCCATAACTTCTTTGTTTTTCATCGTACAGACTTTTCTCGGGTATCATTTTTTTCGTCTTGAAAAACTGTAGATACGCAATTTTTTTGTTTATTTTTGTTCGTCTTCCTCGAGGCAGGACAGTGAAACGAAATTTTCGGCACGTCATAACTTCATTGTTTTTCATCGTACAGACTTTTCTCGGGTACCATTTTTTTCGTCTTGAAAAACTCTAGATACGCAATTTTTTGTTTCTTTTTTTCGTTATCCTTGGGGCAGGACAATGAAAAGAAATTTTCATCAGCCGGTGCCACTTTTCCGCCCGCTTCGCGTGCGGAAAACCGCCATTTTCGCACCTTGTGATGAAAAATTTCGTACATCCCTCGTGCAAAACACTTTTTCTAACTCGTGTGATTACAGCACTCGCCTTCGGCTCGTGCTGCAAACTCACACTCGTTAGAAAAACGTTTTTCGCCCTCGTGGAGTAATGTACTATTTTGGCACGCCATAATAACCATACTTTTTATCGTACAGACTTCACGGAGGCGTCATTTTCTTCGTTTTGAAATACTTTAGATGCAGTGATGCTAGATTGGAGGGAAATTTTCCTCGGCGGGAATTTTTTAACACTGTACGAGATAGGCGAGGGCGGAAATGAGTGGGGGAATTTGGCATCACTGTTTAGATGAGCAATTGTTTGTTTACTTTTTTTGCGTCATCTTCAAGGAGGGACAATAAAATGAAATGTATAGCACGCCATAACGACCATATTTTTTACCATATAGACTTCGCTCCGACATCACCTTCTTCGTTTTACAATACTCTACATGAGCCATTATTTGTTTAGTTTTTTCGTATTGCTCAAGGCGGGAAATAGAATAGAATGAATAGAAATTTACCGCACGTCATAAGTATCGTATTTTTTATCGGACAAACAGGATCAGATCGGATTTTTTGTCACTGATCGTGACCAAACATGTTCAGTGACAAACTTGTTGACTTCTTTTCGACGCGTACCATTTTTTATGGCATTGACTTCACTTGGGGTCTATTTTATTGATCGTTGAATCTACGAACTAAGCTTTTTATCCGTCTTCCTGTGATTTGTCATTTTTTTATATACGGTATTAGCCAGTACGAAATGATGTACGCGCACTGTTGCCCGGAGCATACCACGAGGAGGTTACCGTAACATTAGTATAAATAGTACCAGCGTAACTAATATACTGAAAAATGCCCCATTTTTTTATTTTTTTTTTGTTTTTATGTTTTTTTGTTTTTTTGTTTTTTTTTGTTTTTTTGTTTTTTAAATCATTTTTATTAATTTTTTGTTCATTTGATACGATTAATAATCGATGAGTGTTTTTTTTTTATTTTTTATTAATAGTTTTATGTGGAAAACTGTCATACTTACGTGATCTTAAAAGGAAACAGAGAACGTAAATAAATTAATTTAAAAAATGTACAGGTACAAATGTAGTACGAACGACAGGAAACAATAAATCAACCGGAGAATGACCAGTCAAATTACGTATCTTCGGCCGACGAAGTTAACCACTGAGAACAAAGATCGCAATTATGTACGAAAAAAGGATCTCGCAGTTCCTTTAAAGATTTTTTTAGATACTTAAGACAGGTTGAGTGCGTCCACCTCTTACAAGTACAGCATTCTACCCAATGTGTCTCTCTCTGAATTTCGGCTTGGCCGCAGCAAAGGCATCGTCCCGAAACATCTAAGGACTTGGAGACGCACTCCCTCCGCAAGCTTTCTCGCATCTTATCCGGTTCAACTTCCGCCATTCTAGCAACCCGACCCCCCAAAATCTCTCGAACGTAGTGGATAACGTAAATCCCGCAATTGTAAGTGTCATTCTGACGAGGGTATACGCACCGTCCAAGAGTCCATTTGACACGCGCATTCGTAAAAATCATATTGTAGCACGTAGCAAAAACTGTAAGGTAGCTTTCAGCTTGACGACGTTCTTCAACGGGGCTCGGATTAAAGAAATATACAGTTTTCTTCGTTACGTTGACGTAAAGAAGGACCCAGTGATTTCCGTTAACGTTGAACGGAACGAAAATTTCCGATTTACCGACCCACTCCTTTTGGAGTTTTTGAAGGAATTCGGCGGTAGTATCGTCCAACTCACGAACCATAATAATTCCGCCGATTTCAGCTTGAACGTACGCAATTTGCGAACAGTTACGAGACTCTGCAATGAAGACATTGACGCAGTAATCAATCGTGAAATTTAGCAGCCAATGCTGACCATACAGTGCCACATAATCTTCACCGTACATATAAAAGAAGCTAGTGCTGTCGTTTACATTGTACGTGAATCCTACAAAATAAACGCGCGGGGCGTTTGGCGCGTAATAATAATCACGATTCCTTACTGTGCCATTTTTGTTTTAGTGTAAAGTCTGCGTCGTTTGACCGGTTGCCACTAATAATTTCTTTATTTTTTTTCCTTTCGCATAGGAGCGCGGTTCGGTTTTCGACTGTTTGCAACGTCGCCAATATTCTGACGACCTCTCATCGTCAGGTTCGTTAACACGTGGCCTTTTTCTGCGAATATTGACAACGGGTTTCGGTAGACGAACTCCTTTGTACGACGCGGTCGTCTTTTCATAAATAGTGTCGATAAATCGTCCGGCCTTAACGTCTGCGTTTTTCTCACACGTAGTGTTTTTTGTAACTTTGAAATAGTTTTCAACAGAGCTATTCGTGAAATGACTTTGACTGGTGTTCAATAGCACAGTCCATAATGGAGCCATTGCTACCAATTGAGTCATCAAATAGTCTGCGAAAACTTCGGACTGGAACTCGTTGTCACTCGCGTATACGTCGACGTCATTGACCGTTTGCTTTATTTTTTTAAAGATCGGAATAACTTCCTTGTAAAACGGACTTGACGTATATACCGAAGTGGAATGCGCTTCGATTTCTGACATGCTGGAAGAGCACGTAGTCTCGTTAATCTCGACTTTGATTTCGGCATATTCGAGATATGCAAGTTTTTCTAAGGCGCACGGAAATTCGGGGCCTTTGCGAGGAAGCAGCAAAATTTGTAAAAGCGCTTCAACCCTCTCGATGAACACTGTCAAGACCGATGAATGGACCAAAGCAGCCATAGCTTCGAGAATCAGCTCTGCGGCAGGATCTGTGATTTTTTTTGTCTCGGCATAACGCGAAATCATTTTCATAAAATGAGCGTAGCACGTATGCAGCGGAGTAATGCTATCGGGTAACGGCTTTCCGGAAGATATAGCCTTGTATGTAACGTCAAGGTATTGGGTGACAGTACACTTATTCCACACCCCCAGAATAGCATTCATGCTCGCCCATGACCAATCTGTAATAGCTGTTTTGAAGAGAGGCCATTTAACTCCGCTGTCGATCCAGAGTTTCTTGAAATATTCAAGGCAAGCAGTTATGGAGGAAGTCGTCTGATCGTTTGTGATCATTTCCAACACAGGAAAAATTTTCTTTTTAAAATTTACGACGCCAGCATAAAAGTAAACTCTTTTTGATTGATCATACGGCTTTCTGACCACCGAACCGGTCGAATCAAAATAGAGTATCAAGTCGTGATGGCTCCTCAAAAACTCTACCTGTTGGGGGATCCCAAGATAGATTGTGAACGGCGTCGAAAACTTTCGTATGTACGGGTGGTTATTATTCGCGCGTACAATTTTTCGGATAATGTCGACTACATCATCCTGATCGCAATCGTTCCTACCCAACGCCTCGGACCTTGCTTTTTGCAAAACATCGAGCGAATTACAGAATTGAAAGTTCCCTTCCTCTATGGCTAATTCTTCATCCAGATCGTTGACCTGTTTTGCATGGATGACGCTCGGCATTACGTGTAACAAGTCATTTTTTACGCGTTCTCGATTAGCACCGCGCAATTGGTACGCAAGAGGTAGCGTATGAGAGGATTTCAAGCCCGCGCGACTCACATGTATTCTTGTATCCGAACGACCCACGTTTCCCTTGAATTTGAACCTTAGTTCGCATTCGGGTTGCCTGCAGGATGCGTAATCACGAAAGTTGGCACGTCCTTTCGTATATTTGAATCCTTCAAATCGAAGAGTACATGTAACCTTCAGTTCCGTCGGGAACACTTTGCGAAGATGGGCGTGACATAAATCCGATGAAAGTTCTTTCTTATTCGTCATTATCGAACTTGACGAAACGCGAATCGAACCAACGGGATGATAATCCCCTTTTCCCGATTTGGAATTTGTCACATCACCGGAAGATTTATTTAAACTGTCAGCGGATTTGACGTTACCGTGCGGTTCCGGTGTCAGAGATAAGCTTTTCATCCTAGATAATAACCGTTCCGGTTCTGCGTCAGGCGTAAATTTTTCCAGATCCGGTGACTTCGGGATCTCAACACAGCGGTGTTGAATTTGTTTTTTTACATGATCGGCAAATCCGTTACGATTCTGATCCCAGTAAAAAAATAAATTTGTACGGAATCTCTTGACCTCCTTTTTCTTCAGTCCTAAGTGCCGACATATCTTCGACAGTATGGGCTGAGACGAAGGTCCGTTTGCAAGATCGGCAACATTTTCGACGCACTGCACAATGGCAGCGGCGACGAAATCGCTGTTGAAAGGCATTAATCGGAATTGATTTAAAGGGATGGTCGAACGAATTGGAATGTGTAGGTATATTCACGTAATGCCGTTCGTTTATTTATAACTGGCAATAACACTCCTTTAATTTCATTTCGCGTCTTTCGGCTTGTCCCGACTGCATACGCGCTTTTAGGGTAAGCGTGCCTATCTTTTCAAGGAAGTCCACGATCGCGACTCGCTACGAAAATTAGCTTTACTTTTCGATTATATCGATATATGTCTTTTCTAAGAGGGGATATATAATTTTACCCACCTATAAAATTCTATATTATTTAACACATTGTTAAAAGCCTCGCGAAAAACAGTAAGAATAAATAAAATTTCCTATTCAACCGGTTCAGTGCTGCTGTGGAATAAGCAGGTACGATGTAGCTGTGAAATAAGCTGGTACGGTGCAGCTTTGCAATCAGGTGCAATGAGCTGGTATGGTGCAGCGATCTGATAAAACTCTGGTACGGTGCGGCTTTGAAATAAGATGGTACGGTGCAGCTTTGAAATCAGCTGGAATGATATCGCCGTGTAAGCTAGTACGGCACCCCTAGTTTCGTCCACCTAGATTCATTTCCACACTCTCATTACGTTGTCTCTCGCCGCACACTTGCCAACTGATTAAGAGACGCGGTAGCATCTCGAGGCAAGTACATTTACCGTCGGTAAAACAGTTGGCGGGACGCGACCACGACTCTTTTACTCGAGTGGACGCGTCTTTTGGTGGACTTTCGCGAGAATAAATAATCGATTTTCAAATATATTGCATTATGTGCTCTGTTTATCAGTATATACAATATAAATATACATTTTTCTTGGTGACTATTGATTACAAAACGATATGAACAACCGAAAACAATCATCTTGGATATTGGATTATAAAAAAATTGTGCGGTTAGATTGTGATTCCTAAACAAAAAATTGCGTATCTAGAGTTTTTCACGAAGAAAAAAATGATCCCCGAGAAAAGTCTGTACTATGAAAAACAAAGAAGTTATGACGTGCCAAAAATTTCGTTTCATTGTCCTGCCTCGAGGAAGACGAAAAAAAAATAAACAAAAAATTGCGTATCTAGAGTTTTTCAAGACGAAAAAAATGGTACCCGAGAAAAGTCTGTACGATGAAAAACAAAGAAGTTATGACGTGCCAAAAATTTCGTTTCATTGTCCTGCCTCGAGGAAGACGAAAAAAAATAAACAAAAAAATTGCGTATATAGAGTTTTTCACGAAGAAAAAAATGATCCCCGAGAAAAGTCTGTACTATGAAAAACAAAGAAGTTATGACGTGCCAAAAATTTCGTTCCATTGTCCTGCCTCGAGGAAGACGAAAAAAAATAAACAAAAAAATTGCGTATCTAGAGTTTTTCAAGACGAAAAAAATGATACCCGAGAAAAGTCTGTACGATGAAAAACAAAGAAGTTATGACGTGCCAAAAATTTCGTTTCATTGTCCTGCCTCGAGAAAGACGAAAAAAAATAAACAAAAAAATTGCGTATCTAGGGTTTTTCAAGACGAAAAAAATGATACCCGAGAAAAGTCTGTACGATGAAAAACAAAGAAGTTATGGTAATCCAAAGATTAAATTTTGTCAGATGCAGATTTCTTCAGGGTCATATTTTTACCCTATTTTTTGTAGCTAAATTCCAGTAAACCTTTCCTCACTAAATAGAATTTATTTCAGCTTAAAACAATGTTATCGATCCTGATAAATCTGCTAAGACTATCAGATCAGAATCTAATAAATTATATTAAATAATAATAATAAAAAATTTTAACACTCATCAATGAATTAAATACTGACACAAAGAGAGTCCCGAGGAAAATAATTGTGAGCAATTTCTCTGGCCTAATCTGCCTGACATAGCATTGACCTTATCTACTTAATTTCTAAGCCATCACCTTGCCAGTGTATTCTGTAACTTTATTGCTGCAAACTTGATGAAAGATCGATAGGGACTCGCTGGGATTATCTGATCTGAGACAGAGGTGCTGTGAAACTTTCAGTCGATACATAAATTGAACATGAAGATGACACTGATTCAGATGATCAGACAGCAAATGAGTTGCAAATATTGTAAATGATGACCCTGCTCAACACTTGAGTCCTACGCACTGTAAATTGGAGACTGGAAGTCTGCGTAGAATGAATCCCACATGCCAAAATCGGATTTTCCAGTCTGTTGACAAAACATGTTTGTTAATAAATATTTACCTTAAATTAAATAGCTACATAAAAATTATTTTTAAAGCTCAGAGACAAAATAGTCTTTACAACGTCTCTTGTTGTGTTTAAAAAAAATGTATTGTGAGTCATATAACCTGTCTGCTATCGATATCGAGCCTGAAAGGGTTACTACAAAACATCGCGAGCTATCAAAATTCATCGATCCAAAGTCTCATGTTACGAGAATTAATCATCTGTAAGCATAAATTTATCAGGTTTTTCATTGATTTTATGTAACAAAGGAATGACGCAACAACTATTCCCTCAATTTTTTTCACAGAAAGCATTTGTTGTGTTGGATAAATATTTCTTTAATTATATTAAAGGTCAGACTTGACGACAGAAGACTCAAGCAATAAAGTACGTACATAATTAGATTCACCTAAATCGTTCGAAATCTCTTAAAAACATCGATTTAATAATGTTCCTCGTCCATGGTCTTCATCGTTCCTCGTCGTTCCTCCTCGTCGCCGTTTCTCCTCGTTGTCATTCCTCATCGTCACACTTCATTCATTCAAAACTTTCAAAAACTGACGTTTTTCCAACAACGGCTTAAAATGGAAAAATCATTGTTCATTTGATTGTTTTTTTATTTCAAAGCTAATTCCACGTATTTTTTCCGCTGATCAGGAATATCGCAATCATTTTACTCCCGACCCAATATTTTTCATTTCAATCCTATAAAATCGATTTTTCGTGCATAAAATCGAGATTTTATGCACGAAAAGTCCTGCTAGTTAACGAGTGTCACTCCGAAAACACCGGGAGTCAACACAAGACAAGACAGAGTAGCCAACTGCTGAATACAAACCAATTACCAACATAATGCTGTTACGTCCAATGGAATGAATAACGCGCGTATTAGGTTTTGGGGCGGATATTATTATGTACAATGGCAGCTAAATATCCCAAACACGAACTGTCGAACGTCTGTTTATTCTGAAAGTCCGATCAAGACTGTTCTACATGACGATCGATCTTGTATCGATCGTCATGTAGAACAGTGTGTCTCAACTAATAGTCAGCTACATATTCGTAACAATACATTACATCTCCTTCCTTTTAAGATTGACAACTATTTACAAATAGATAAATACAAATATTTACAGATTCAATTTGACCACGGGCTTAATCACCCTTTTGACTCTCTGGTTAACATTCAGATTAGCATCGTGTACTGGCATTCTTTTCTTGCACACATTCTTACGAACCGAGCCCTGAATAGGCTTCGAACGATTAAAACTCTCAGATTGACCAGGCTGATTATCGTCAACCATATTCTCACACGCAACACTCGAATTTTCCGATGATTCGACACTGTTTTCCGCGATGTTATCCGTCTCCGAATTATCGTCATTCGTATAACAGGAACACTGACAGGCACTTCACTGTTATTCTCTTTAACCAACAATTCTTCTCGAGCCATTTCATTTGTTGGTTTCTCACTCGGAGAATCTCGCGTAACATTTCTTGCTGACACACGCGATTCGACAAGTTCTTTATCATAAAACTTTCCACTTCTTTACAAGCTAATCGACATGCCTTTTCCATACAACTTTTTTACTTTCAGGCTTACAAAGGTAAGTTCTCTCTCCTAGCCTTTCCATAATACGAACTTTCTGCCGCGTAGGTTTTACTGGATTTTTATAATCACGACCGCACGCTACCTCGCCCGGAACGAACTTGACCTCACGATTACCATGAAAAAATTCAATCTGTTTTTGTCTTCTTTTTCCCGCCGTAGTCACATTTAACAAACTTAATCTAGTTATAACACATCTACCTAGAAACAATTTCGTACGTCCTTTAAAGCTCTCATAATACTCCTTTTGAACGCTCCTACCACATTTTCGGCTAGACCATTCGTCGCTGGATAGTACGGCGCTGATGTTCTATGTACAATATTATTTCGTTCACAAAATTTCGCAAATTCTTCCGACGTGAACTGTCTACCCTTGTCCGAAAAAAAACATTTGCGGTAGACCAAACCTCGCAAAGCACTCTCTGAGCTTTTCAATTGTACTTGCTGAATCTACTTTGTTCATCTCGAAAATCTCGGGCCATTTGGAAAACGCGTCAACTAATAGTAAATATACTTTTCCTTGAAATGGACGAAGAAAATCAATATGCCCTCTTTGGAACGGAGTCTCCGCTTCCCGAAATGTGATTAAATTCGCCTTTTCTGGTGCCTTCGTTGTTGATCTACAAGCGCTACAATTCCTAACGTAATCCTCGATTTCTCGATCGAGATTTGGCCACCAGAAATATTGACGAGCTAACGTGTTCATTTTTGCCATACCGAAGTACGAATTGTTAATTTCTTCTAGCAAACATGATCGTAAGTTTACAGGTACAATCTCTCGGTAACCCCACATCAACAAATCGTTTTCCATACTAATTTCTTGCGCTCGACACATGTACAGCTTCAACTCCTCATCACAGGATTCCGGTTAACCCTGTCTTGTGTACAAATAGACCTTGCTTAAAATTTTATCGCGTCTTAGCTCTTTTGTTATCTGATCGGCAGAAACAGGTATTCTCTCTTCCACAATAAAATGAAAATAATCTCCTTCGTTTTCTTTTGTTTTTTTTAACTTGAATCGGTAGTCTTGACAGTCCATCAGCACCACTATTGACTTTACCACGAATATACTGGAACCTGTACTTTAGCCCGCTCAGAAAAAGAGCCCATCTCTGAAGACGTCCTGCCACCATTTGAGGTAGACCTTTATTCTCCACAAATAATGCTTGCAAAGGCTTGTGATCTGAGCACAGAATGAACTCGTTACCAACTAAATATTGAAAGAATTTTGTGGCTACCCAATAAATAGCTAATGCTTCCCGATGTATGACAGAATAGTTCTTTTCGGCATCACGAAGAACTCTAGAAGCAAAAGCAATTTGCTTCTCTGAACCATCCGGCAAAGTATGTAAAAAAACAGCGCCGGTACCGACGTTCGACGCGTCACACGACATTTAATTCTTTATCTTAACAAAAGCCTCTTCACAGTCTTTCGACCACTCAAACTTTGGCGCCTTCAGAGAATCGTCAAGCGGAGCCAAAATATCAGCTATATTCGGCACAAACCGCGAATAGTAATTTACCATGCCAACAAAAGCCTGCACTTCTTGGGCATTAGTTGTTTTAGGTGCTTTAACGATGGCTGCGACTTTTTCCGGATGTTTCCTCCATCCTTTTTTATCAATAATATGTCCCAGGTATTTTACCTCAGACTGGAAGAACGAACACTTTTCAATATTTAAACGTAAACCAGCCTCCAACAATCTTTTGAAAACTTCTTTTAAATTATTCAAATGTTCTTCTCTGCTCTTTCCAGTTACGATAATATCGTCAGGAAAACATGCCACGCCAGACTCTCCTTGGAGTACGTTTTCGATGGTTTTTTGAAAAATTTAATACCAAAAGGCAATCTATTCACTATATAAATACCTGGATGCGTACTCAAAGCCAAAATCGTTTTTGATTCTTCCGTGACTTCTAATTGATTATACGCGACTGTACGATGTAGCTTTGTAAATTTTTCACCGCCGCACAGTGCCGCGAAAACCTCTTCGATCCTTGGGAACGGATGCCTAATGTCGTCTACAAATCGATTGAGCGTTACTTTATAATCCGCAAAAACTCGAATACTACCATCTGGTTTCAGAATCGGGACTAACGGAGTTCCCCACGGATTCGAATTTACCAAAGAAATTACTCCTTTTTTTTCAAGATCATTCAATTGATCATCTAATTTTTTTTTTAATCGCTAGCGACATCGGCCTTTGTTTAATAAATTTCGGTGCTACGATTTCTTGTAGACAAATATCTATTTTCTCGAACTTATATTTTCCCAATTCTTCCTAAAAAAGATCAGCAAACTCTTCTTGAATTTTTTAAATTTCCTTGTCACTCTCGACGAAATTTACTGAGATAATATAAAATCCTAAAGATTTCATCAGATCTTTTCCGAGCAACGGTCTACAACCATCTTTAACAACTATTAATCGTCCTTGCGTCCTCCTTTTGCCGAGACGCATATTAACCCAAATTTCCCCAAGGGGAACGAGAACACTATCATCATACAATTTCAATCGCACCGATGTTTTTTCGACGATGCCATGCGACCAGCATTTTGCTTCCTTATAGAGGAAGCTTTGTTTTGGTAAAAAAAAATCGAGATTTTAATGAAAACATGTTCAAAATGTTCCAAAACGTCGAAAGATCACATTTAGAAAAAATGTCCGGATGTGTGTGTGTGCGTGCGTGCGTGTGTATGAAATGGATGTGCAAAATTCAAACCGCTATAACTAGAGAACGCCTTGACCGATCAAGCTGAAATTTGTCACACATCATGTATGATCAGTAGTCAATGTTTGGTCAAAATTTCATCAAAAAATTTTCAGTTGTTTTTTTTGTACGCCATTTTTAATTTTTTCAAAAATGTCTGTACGCACCGTAGCGCTCGCAATTTTTTAGCTATCGGGCTAAAAACGCGTACACAGATGGAATATGATCACCCGATGATCCCATTAAAATTTCAAGAATATCGATTGAGCCGTTTAAATTTTATGTCATTTTGAATTTTTTGAATTTCATGATTTTTTTTTCTTTCGAGACGCATTTTTCCGTATTAAATATTTTTCCACGAATAAAAAAGTGTCAGATTCGGGATCAGCGTGAAAAAATACATAGAATACAATCCCGGAGTGACGACTAACGAAAAAGTTTATCGGGCATTTATATAGCCAAAATTACAAAAATGGCTGATTTTGCGTATTTTCGAACAGCGATTTCTTTGCTTCCCGATGAATACTCTATGATACGCTATGTATTTTTTCGCCTCGTGTACAGATTAGACAGCCATTTTGACCAAAAGCGCAAGGTTGGTGTATTTTTTCGCACTAAACCTGAGTCGGCTAGCAGTTTTGCTTAAGAGCATGTGAAACACTATGGAGTGCGAGAGAGATAGCATCGGTCACGCTCTCGGCGGAGCGAGTGAGACACGCTGAGAACGTGTTTCACATGCTCTTAAAAGTTAAATACGACGTTGATATTGAAAAAGCTGAAAATTGAAATTTTCATATCGCTTCCTCATAAAAGTCGAAAGTTGAAAGTTGAAAGTTGAAAGTTGAAATTTTTATATCACTTTCTCATAATGGCCCTTTATTCGCACAGCTTCCTCTATGAGGAAGCCAAAAATATAGTAAATGCTTTCTCATAGAAGGAGCTTTGCGAATAAAGGGCCATTATGAGAAAGTGATATAAAAATTTCAACTTTCGACTTTCAACTTTCAACTTTCAACTTTCAACTTGCAACTTTTATGAGGAAGCGATATGAAAATTTCAATTTTCAGTTTTTTTATCGTCGAAGGGAAAGGTAAAGTGCCATGTGATGAATTTTTTCATACATAAAGCTATATATTTGCAAATGATACCTATAATTTATTGAACATTATATTCTGTGGATATGCTGATGCGAGAACCTGAAATATTATGTGGATACCCAGATAGAAAAACGTGCCGTCAAACAGGTATCGTACCATTGGTACCGCCACCATTCTGTTGCCGTGCCGTTATTTTTCTATCTGGGTAGCTTGTCTGCCCACCCTTAAATAGGACAACATTACACAGTCCTTTTTGTTCTTAAGATATTTATTTTCATAAAAGTTCTTACGGTGCATTGATTGTTAGAAATTAATTTATTCAGCTTGTGTCCATCTGTATATGACACATGTTAAAATAATACATATTAGTGAACATTTGCTGTTGTTCTTTATACTCATTGCAACATATATGTTGAGATGTGAAAAGTGCTCTGAAGCATACTGTTGTCTGTCTGCCTCTTTCAGTTTCCCACAAGGTCTTCTAAGTTTGAGTCAGAATCATGTGCCGCCTCATGTCAATACCACAGACCTACCACCTTAGTGTAGTCTCTCTCGACTCCCCTCGCGAACGTCTCCTCTTCAATGAGTAATTCACTCTTTAATAATTCACGTATCGTTATGATTATTTGTTGCGCTTCATTACAGAATGAAGACGAAAGCGCTCTACTACACAACGAGATTTTCGCGTGGGAAGCGAAGCATGTATTTTTGTTCTTCCCTTCCCATTTCCGCTGCCCTTCTCATCTTCGGTTACAGTATCAAACGCTTCAGCATATCGAAGCTCTGAGAAGGATAGAGGGAACGGAAGGACGAATAATAAAGAGCGGTCGCGCGCGAGAGACGCAGTGCTTTCTCGAACGAGAGGGGTACCTGCTGCACATCGTTTGATGCTCTGTGTGCTCGGCTCGCTCGTGGACCCCACCAAACGAGATAACGAAGACATCGACTCTTGGCGTACGACACGCCGAAGACAGCCCATGCATGAAACGAAAGAAAGGTAAAAAGAGAGAACCGAAGAAATTGAATGGCCGAGCAGAGTCGAATACTATATGAAACCTAAGAGAGAATAAGCGAGACGGAAATACATACATAACATGTATATATATACGGTATAGAGGAGTGAGAAAAGCCGAAGCGCGGCCCCCAGAAGCAGAGACGTATATAAAACCGTGGGGAGAACGCCTACTCGTTGAATATACATCGACGCCACTTACTCAACGGATAGTCGACCTAACGAACCAAACGCCTTTCGAACTTAAAAGCCTTCACGAGAATATATATCGTTACCTTTTCGTGTGTATGGTAAGAGAGGCGCTCTCACGTCGGTGTGTATATATTATCTATACATTATTATAGTGTAACGAGTATGCGTGACACGGAGGTGCGTAAGTATCCGGAGCTTACCACACTGATAAAGATTCGTCGGTATGCCGAGAAGGTACCTTGAGTAAAGCAGCCAAGGGTAGTTGTCAGTGTAAATAAGAGAAACACGCTGGGAGAATTGTATGTGTGCGAGAGCTTGGAAAAAAAAAATCACTGGCGTACGGTAGGACGTGAGGCGAGCGATCCGCCGGTGATTATCCGTTCCATCGATACGTATTGTATACCAGAGGGATAAAAAACGAGGAGTGAAGGTAGCAGACTTCGGCGCTGAGACCAGAACTCGACGTCTCTTCCGTCGGTAGTAAATATGTTTGACCACGCCTGTGATCGGGCCAACAGTCAACAAATAAAACACTACCCTGCGTACGCACGTAATAACAGTAACGGTATTATTACAATAATTAAATCTCGTTTTATTCTCACAGCACCAGTGTGTACGCTAGTTAAAATTTCGCTTTATTTATTTCGAAGACAGCTTCGCCTGTGTCTTTTCGTTTTTTTTTCTTTTCATCGTTTTGCCATCTGGGAAAATGTTAGCGGTTACGCAACAGGGCATTGGAGTTTGCAAGTTTGCAGTAGAGGAGCACCAGCTAGTAACGACTCCAGCAGAGCCATTGTCGCCCGAGGCTCGCGCTCTCGTTCTCAATGAGACGAGAAGCGGAGTATAGAGAGAAGAGGTTCCCCGATTCATTGTCAAGTTTTCGTTCCCTTCAATGGCGAGCTATCTCGTTTAACTTCAATTACCCTGGGTCTTCCCTTTGACGCGTTCTCGAGCGAGCTATACCCGCTGTACGATGAGTTGGTTGGCCTCTCGGCACGACGTCCGCATCGAAACTCCACGGGGCCCTAGAGCTTCGGATTCACTCAGCGTCTCGCAGTCTCGCTTCGAACCCTCCCTCTCCTGGGAGTATCTCATTGTTGTGGAAAAACCATCTCTTTACTCGGCGGCTTGGCCGGTCTCGTTAAATTCTCTTTTCCTCATAGTACTATAACCTTACTCTGTATTTGTGACCTCGAGACACCAGCAGACGAGGCACTGTTACCCCTCAGTGTTTGTTCCTCTTAGCCATTGATTTTTTTCTCAACCTCGATCCTTCATAAAACTGAACGATACCCTGCTGTCTGGAATCTCGGAAGGGATTCGACCTTCCTGATTCTTACAAAAGTCACGCTGCCAGGAATACGACGAAAAGTCACGCTGCAGAGTTAAAAGGAGGAATAGGAAGAAATGTGAAGCATAAGCGCATCGCTATGAGATACACGGAATTTTTATCTATATTTTACCAAGTTTTTTTTCAGCGGCGCTGGTCTATTGTTGTGAACGCCTCTCACGCCTGCGAGAGTTCTGAGGGTCTCGCTTGAGGTGAGAAGATATGAAGAGGATGTATCCGGTCTATGACGAAGTAGATTTTTACTTGTGCACGATGCAGCTAACGACTCTCGATCGCAGGGGTCCGCTTTCACTACTAATTCATTCCTAATCAACTCCGCGAGAGGCGCCTGAGCGTAGTGGCGTGCGTGCCTTGGCTGCGTAGGATGTGACTTTGCCAAACACAAGCGCCGAAGATTTCGACGGGAACCGCGTTCGGCTGCCGTTGCTCAGGGCTGATCTTAATCAGCGCCAACGATATTAAACGCGCCGGGCACAACCGATGATGATGATGATGATGATCGTTAGACGCGATTAAACGGATTCGAGGCACGCGGGACCACCTGGAGAACGATGCTTGGGGGGTCAACAAAAAAATTATGAATCGGCGGGCATCTCGCTAGGGAGATGAAGGAGGGATAGAAAGATAAAAAAAAAAAGAGAAATGCACATAAACCTGTGCGAGTACAAGGAGAGCAAAGTTTTGGCTTCGAGTGAGTGAGACGAACGTGGGAGGAACGCGGGAATAAAAGCGAGCGCTAAAACGATCGAGAGAGATAGAAAATTGTTTTTGCCTCCGGTAGACCGATGGGGCTTCGTTCCTTTGCGCTACGATCGAATCGAAAAACGGTTGACGTACCTCGAATACGTCTACACAGCCGATCGCTCCCTCCTGAAAATCGTTAGCTGCAGTTCTTCCATCCCTCCTGGTCCTTTTTAGGGACCATGCACTCGGGATACTTGGCCGGGTATTTCACTGCGTAGGTATGCGTTTTCCACACGTGAGAAACCTCGGGCTCGCACGATGACGGTAGACAGGAAGTGACTTCAAATATTTGACGAAGCGTCCAGTTCCTCTCGAACTCCAACTCACTTTGAACAGTTCCCGATCTTCCTGGGACTTGTATTCTTCTCTTCTTTTCCACTCTATCGATTAATACAGAGATGCTCGATAACGAGATAGGTTTTATAAAATTTCATCGTTGGACGCAATTAACAATATATTCGTAATCTATCTAGATTAGTACATAAAACCAAGTACCATTAGATTTTTTCAACCTTTTTTTTAATCGGTCAAATACACCACTCGTGAGCAACGATTCTGGATCAAACTGTGTGCATGTGTGCAGAAGGAGGCGATGTGTGCGCACGGTAGGCAATATGCCGAAGCCACCGCTAATAAGCAACCAGAGATCCCACTCGGGACGGCCTAATGCCAGCCTAAATATACACGCCGAACGTTATAAGGGACGGTAGACTACGTCCCAAGAGAGAAAAGAATCTCGAGAGAGTGAAGGAGGGAGACCTTAAAAAGTACGCAGAGATTAAAAAGAGAATGAAGGGTTGTAGAGGCCGCCGTACAGCTGCGTGTAACGCGTGGGTTCGCTCTTGATATATCAAAGTTTCTAATAGCATCCGCAATTTCCTCGAATCTATACGAGAAACTCTTTGGCTAATGCAGTAAATTACGCATTTCTCTGAAAATCTACAATTTTAATTGAATTTCCATACTCGTGAATATTATTACTGATATATACTTCTACGACGCGTAATTATCGAGGCGTTGTTAATCACAAGTTTTATCTATGTTTCTAGGCCAAACTTCCTGGCGAAGGTTCCCACCTCGAAATCGAAATAATTTTCTCTCCGTCCGGCACGAGTCTCTGCGGTTTGGCAATAATAGTCCCGATAAGATCGAATCCTTGTGGATGAACGTCAGCAAAGAATCGAACGAGCACCGATCTTGGCTTTCCGCACCGAATCCCGGGGGAACGTCGAACGGAATGAATAACGAGCCCGTTGGAGAAGAACGGGAATGGAGAGAGGCGCGAGAGCCCTGATTCTTTACACCGCAGTATAATACTACATATCGCCTATGCAATCGTCTCGATTGTATCGCCGGATCTTGGGGTGTGCTCGACGCGACGCACGAGTATCTTCGAGAGAGGGGCGTGATTTTTCGCAAGTGTTCCCGTTCATCGATACGACACACATAGAGAAGCCAGGAGGGACTCGGCGGGTCGCCGGAATATTCATCGGAATACCTGGCGGTAAGTCTCTCGAATTCGTAAACGTTAGAAACGTCCACTAATGGTAAATTCTATGGAGGGGACCAATAGCAACCGCAAGCAATATAGAGGTGTTCCCCGAACATATCTTCTTGCCTCTTCGATCTTGTCTACGATTCTCGTTTTTCGTCCATCCCTCTAGTCCGTAGAAATATCGTCGCCCTTCGAGGGCGCGAGCGCGGGCTCACTGCCAGTAGTAGCTGAAAGAAGAAGAAGAAGAAGTGCACCAACTGGAGTGTGCGAATGGAAGAAGAAGAAGGTAAAAGGCAGTGGGGGCGCGAGCGCGACAATAAAGAGAGTTCCCTGTCGAAGCAAGAGAGAATGGAAGGTTGAATGGTGTGTTCGAATGGTCAATGCCGAGGCGTGAGATATACGCAGAGAGAGGGAGAGAGAGACGAGTCCGTGGCCCCGGGCTCTCGGGACCGTAGAAGCATTGCTATGCGGGAATTGTTGGTTCTTCTTCTCGCTTCTCCCTCTCGGTGAAAATGCGAAATACTCCTGAATGGAGTGAAAGAATGGCAACCAAACGAGGCAGAATCGCCTCTATCTAGCTCTATCTTACTCCTTCATTGGCTTCTTCGTTTTCTCTCACTCTGCGGTTTGCTGACTGCTCATTGTCTCTCGATTCTCTCCTTGCCCAAGTGTCGGAAAGCGACTACGGGGGGGAATTGTGTCTCGTTGCACTCCGTACCATTATTTATTTCATCTCTTTCACTTCTGGTGTATGACTGCGGTCGTGATAAACTGTGGTCCGGGAAAGGACCAAATTTTTGTATTATATCTCGTGGTACAGCACGCGAAGGAACAACAGATCCTGAACTGGCGGAGAAGCTTCGACTCCCAGTCGTAAAATTTCGAATCTCATTGCCTCGACGGCTCTTCACCGCACGAACTTGCAATAATATTTTCCTAGGATTTTTCCCACTGGGCTCTTCCATACGGAAGTTACGGGGACAAACTTTCGACGCTTTATGCGAGGAACCCCAGTTTTTTTTACTTCTAGTTATAACAGCCCGATATCCTCGACGATCTCTTCGGTCACTGTGCACTTTATTATTCTTCGCGGTTCACTCGGGAAAACGAAGGATATTCACTCCGGTTGAATTCGTCGCGTTGCAGTCTCAAAGCGAGATCTTTCTAATCCAGCAGAGAACACATATAGCAGAGCAAAGCTTATTCAATGCTGTTGGATTAGCTCAAGTATTTTTCGTCATGGCCCAACGTTCAAAGAATCCGAGCATATCCGACCGCATAAAAATCCCCGTCTAAAGTTTTTCTTTTTTCTCGATCATCAATAACGCTACCCAAACTCTCGTCTCGAAGGACAGATAAAATAGCTTATCGATTGCGAGGATCTCGAGATCCTCGCACCGAAAAAGCCTAATGCCCTTCGTGCCGGTGCCTGCAGTGGGTAATGCGAATTGTAAATTTCACGTAATGAAGGATGGGTGAAAAAAAGAAATTGCTTAGGGATCGATATTTTATTTGTTTTATTCGGTGTTACCTATACATTCTGCGGCTTTTTTCACGAGGCACCGGGTCCGTGCACGTGCTTCTAAATCGCTAGGCGCACGCCACGCGAGAAGAAATCGCGGTCTTTAAAGGGACCAAAATAAAGAAGAAACGAGAGCATGAAGAGGGAGAAAGGGTTCCTGCATTGTGGTGTAGAAAGGGTTGGCAAGAAATCACGGAGAGAGAGATTTGGCGTCGATCTTTGCTCACGAAAGATCCGCGATATCCACCGGTGAAGTCCTGTTCCACCTGCAATTACGTGAAGAGCGAAGAGCGAACGCTTGCGCGCGCGCGCGTGGTCGAGCTGCTTCTGCACTCAGAAGCGCGCAGACCCGAATATAAACCGGACAGGTTTTCGGCGGTGCAATTATTAATATGAGAGAGAAAGAGACGATAGTGTATAGTCGCGGTGGGTCCTGGGCCGGGCAGTGAACGCTCCGTGAAGATTTTCGGGATGAGCGACTGAAGAAGAAGAAGAAGAAGAAGAAGAAGAAGAAGAATAAGAATAAGAAGACTACGATGATCCGGGAACGCGGCGCGTCCCGCTGAATTTTTATCTTATTTTTATTACCGCCGAGAGCATGCGCCCGGGTGCATCAGCAACAGCGGATCCATCGCGTAGGCAAGCTAATCAGGATCTGTTTATCGAGCTCCGAGACGAGAGCTCTGAGCTACCGAGGATTTTTGCATGAGAAATTTTATATCGGAGAACCTCGAGATATTATAAACTGCAAACGAGTTTCGCGTGCAGTTCTCTCTCTCTCTCTCTCTCTTTCTCTCTCGATTATAATATGCGATCTCATGCAAATTTATTTCGTCACAGCCAAACATAATATCGGTTTTATATTTACTCTGGGGACAAATCGCAGCGATATGTTTCCATGGTTCGAAAAAAAAAAATTATTGTGATAACGAATAATAAATTCGACAAGTTGAATATCCAATGAAGAATCTTTACGTTCCCGAACATACCGTTATTCATAGCACATCTCCTTCAACTCGATCTTCGGAGTGTCGCGAATCAGGAAATGTGCGTTCGCCCTGCCGGAGAACGGCGGAGGTGAAAAACGAGGAAAAAAAAAACGAGAGTGCACATGTACACCAGGGAGTGGAGAGAATGTGCCACGCATACGCGGTACGAAAGTAGTGAGAAGAGAAAGAAGGAAGAAGCTGATGGCTTTTGGTAAACCGAATGTGGACCAGTTCAAATTAAAAATGAAACGTCCGGGCTCTGGTGGATATACAGCTATATACGAGAACGATTGAACGCGACGACGAGGAGGAAGGTAGAGTCAGAGGAGGAGACCATTCGATGCTTGCACTCGCGAGAAATGCACGGTACGTGTACGAGAAGCGCACTACCTACTGGCCCCGTGGCCCACGGACCTACAAACGCCTCGTGCTCTCGATCGGTTTAAAACGCGAAACTCGAGCTGCGCCACGAGCACGTTCGGTTGTTCGTTTTTTTTTCTTTCTTTATTCTTTACCTCTCTCGCGTCGCTCATGTTTTTCACGTTCGTTCCATCGTCCAATTCTACGATGGTATTACCGGCGAAGACCTACCGGTACCTTCGGGTCTGGGAAGGTACGCAGTAAACAATGCCAGAGGGAATGTAACGAGAGCTGAGAGGCATTTTGCCCGCTGTAGGGCACCGCACCGCACGTAACGTAACTCGTGTAAGCGTAGAGGCCGAACGATCTTTCGGACAAGGCTCTTTTGCAGTGGGAGCCGGGGAGAGACATTAAACGTCCGAAATTGAAATCGGCTTCTGCTGCTACCCTGGCGATCCGGTAACGCCTTTGCTCCTTTGACCTCCATTCTCGGACAAAGGCACTTTTGATAAATTTACAGTTGTATTCCTGCGGTACGATCAAGTAATTCCAGTACATTTCCGTCGGAGGAGGGTCACTTTATTAAAAATAATTCAAAATTAATGGCCATGCAGATTGTAGCTGAAACTTTCGTATGTATCAGACGCATTCGATGAGATTCAAATTTATTACAACTCCGAACGTCGAAAGCGGTGGACGGTTTTATATGTGTCGCATGGGTTTCGAAATAACGCGGGGGCTGAGTAACACGGTGCCGTTTAATATCGGGCATAAGTTTTATGGGAGTATTATGCGTGTACCGACAACCGTGCAGAGACGCTGCTGGGAATATCGATACATCGTGGCATGGTGCGTGGGGGCCGCAGCGTTCGGTTTTCTCTCGATGCTCCGAATATGCTGAACGTGGATATTTTTAATTCCGACATTGTCGATTACCGTACCGACGAGAGAGGAAGATCCTTACGGTGCTTCTTGCGGCCACGTGCTCGCGAGTATAAGTCTCGTAAGACGAGTGAAAGAAAGAGAGAAAAGGCAGAATCGGATTGTAGGTACGGCGGGGAGGTGGCGTATGCACGTAGTACTCTCGGTACCGTTGCGAACGGTGCGTAAGTACGAGAGTGTACGAGTACGAAAGCCGGTGTCCGAGTCTGCTGCACGACTCCTTTCTCATTCGCCGCTGGTAACCGCCGAACGCGCGCGAATCCACTCCAAGTACGGCAAAACGGCTCTTCGCTTCTCTTACGGATTAAAAATTATTTGCGCTATTTTTTTTCATCGTGTTTTCTTGTTTTCTTTTTATCCCCACTGAGAGCTTAAATACCGTTGCGGGAGGTATCGGTCGTATCAAGTAGGTTAAACGTCCACAAAATTTCAGGCTATTATAACATTATCAGTGAAATGAAAAAATGTTGTACTTGCTCAGCAAAAATATGTGGCGACGAAGAAAGTAAAGAATGTGGACTTGTCGAAAGATGCAAAACACAGCATATGCAAAAGATCCGACCGTATTACATCAAAGATGTAGTGATAAACGACACTTGCAGTGTGTCCGATCGATTCACGATGATTGAAACGGTATAGAGCGTTTATACAGCAAAAGAAGGAAGAAAAAAAAGATTGAGTGAGACAGGGTCTGGTAAGGCCGGGTGCTCGTTGCGCGTGCGCTTATGCGAGTTGGCCACGCGACCAACGTGCGCTCGACCTTCTCTACCCTCTCTTTTCTTCCTTCCAAGTCGTTCCTGCTGCTGCTGATCTTCCGCTCCTTCGAAAGTCGATACGTGCCCAGGCTTCCTTCTCTCCCTCCTCTCGACCTCACCTTCGCCCTCTCCCGCCCTCTATCCCCAGCCCGAAATGTCTGGACAGCCCTTCTCTCATCTGTTCATATACCACTGCCGCATATTATTCGCTCCTCTTCTCTCCTCATATTCTTCGCTAACGTACTGGTCTATCCTCCGAGTAGTGAGCGGGCTTCGTTCGATATTCCATCTCACTCTCGCCTTGTATAATATCGAAGATTTCCTTCGGCTTCTATGTATCTTCCTTCTCGTTCACTCTCTCGTTACACCGGCTGCCCAGCATCCCGTTCGCTTCCCTCTGGCACAACGGACGCGCGCGCGAGCGCGTTCCCTTCCCTCGTCTTCTCATAATCTTTTTTTTTTCTTTCTTTTTTACAGCATCCTCCTCCGCGCTCGGCTACTGCCTCCGGTCCTGGACCGTGTGTGAGACGACGATGACGAAGAAGAAACCTTCTAGCGAATGGGAAGAGCAACGAGGCAAGATGATCGTCGTCTTCTGTTACTTCTGTTGCTTCGGAGGCGAAGGCAGGCAGGAGCGAATAGCGCGGCAGCAGCAGCAACTTCTCAGGTTCCCATCGAACTCGTGCAGCCCACGGCTTACCGGGACCCTAACGTCTCTCATCCCTTCGAAGACTATACCGGCGCGAGAGGGAGAGAACTTCTTTCCAATGCCGAAGGGCTCGCGGTTCACTCACGAGCTTATACGCGAGTAAGTATTATATGCGCGGCCACGCGTTAAGCGTGCGAGAAGACGTCTCTCGCAATGTTCACCGATATCTCTGTATCTCTCTTTCTACTTTACGCCAGCTTTTCTACTTCCCGCAGTTCAAGGTTCTTTGCCCTATCGTACACAATAAACACCGCTTTCTCTGGCTCTTTATTTTCATTGACACTGTTCGTTCAATAGTTATAACTATAGTGAAAAAAATAAAATTGGGTTAATTTATGGTCCATTCGTGCCCTAAAATCGCTTCTGATCTTTCTCTTTTCCCCACACGCAATATCGAGATCCTCAATTAGCATGCACAGAGCCAGAAATTGTTTGACCCTGCTGATCCACTTTCATCGAGTTCGGTCTTCCGTGTTCCATTCAAATCAATACATTCTACTGAGCCTGTCATACTTTCGAAAAAAATCAATACAACACCCGATCTTTCGCACAACATTTTTAGCGTACTCTTTCATTATACATATATTCCCGTTAAAAATTCTGATACGAGTGCTCGCAACGCCGTTGATGCACTCGCTCACGGGATATATATACCGTCTCGCGTGTACGAAAGGCAGACCGCGCGAGAGTACGTTGGTCATTGGGCGGTTTCGTTCACTCGATGTTGCTCTCCTGTTGCTTCTGGCTGGACGTGCGCGCTCGTGGTTATCTTGAAAAAAAGTTCTCCCTCTTTCTCGCGCATCCATCTTCGCGTATGGGAACCGAACGAAGTATACAGTTCGGCGAACCAAAAATTGTAAGTGAAGGAGCGAGATAGAGAGCGCAGGTCGGCGCGCGCGCTCGGATCCTCGGACGTCAAGAATCAAGCCTCGAGCCCTCAAAGAATCTCTCCTCCTCGCGCACGACGAGAAAAGGAGAGCCGAGGCTCTCTCGGACGAGATGAGAATGACCGGGGGCAGCGCACGCGAGTCCATAATGATACCCCGTTCGTGAGAGAGTGAAGACGAGAATGAAAGAGGGCGAAAGAGACAGACAGCCAGAGAGAGACAGAGAGACAGAGAGACAGAGAGACGGAGGGACAGAGAGACAGAGAGACAGAGAGACAGAGAGAGTTTACCACGGTGAAACAACGAAGATAAAAGGCATACATAGTGTATATAGAATGCCTATAGGATGGGATGGGTGGTAAAAAAGAAGATCGAGCCGAATCCCCGAGAGTGCAGCGGATGCATTTTTGCTCATTCACCAAAAATTCAATGATATTCATAAGTATATATTCATATTATTTTGTCGTGCCGAAGGGACCTCGGGTTTTTACACGAGTTTTGTCTTTGATATATATATATATATTTTTTATTATTTTTATTTTATCGATCTCTTTGGAGAATTCATATGAAAAGAGAGTCTACTCTACTGTGCTATGTTGGCTGTACGTTAATCCTTGAATTTCTTTGTCCCTGGCAGGTCCTCCCGCGTCCCTCTCCGTGCATAGTCCTCCGACCGTGACAAAGGTACGTGACACGCTCTCGTGCATCGGTGGACTCGAGAACACGAGGTAAAGAGAAAGAGATGGCGAGGACTTCCACTACACTGTACGTCGTAGACATTCGTACCTGTGGCGCTAGAGAGAGGCTCGAGCTCGACACGCGGCGATTATCGAGATGATCTCTGTGCGATAAGTCCACGAGCAAGCTAGTACCTCCTCTACCTACCTACTGCCTCGAGTTATAAGGAGGACGACTACCAAAGGCTGCTTGGCTACGGCTGGTAGCATAAAACCAGGAACAGCGGCAGAAGGACTCATGCCGGGACCAGCACACAGAATCTTGATAATAACGCCCCGCTGCTGGACAATTTGACAACGGATTCGTCTTCCCCCGCGTCGGGCACACATGGTACAACTTCGAGCTTGCAACAAAAATAAGTGTTCTGTTTACCCAGTAAAAAAGGTTTGTACATTCAACAATCATTTCTAGTACATAATTTTTGTTTCTTGCGAATTTAACAATTCTTTTTTGTTAACGCTATGGTTCGTTGATAAAAAAGTAATGGTTATGTACTAGATACACTTATGGGCTTGAGTAGAGAAAATAGAATTTGAAATGAACCTCGCGGCAACACTGCCCCTCGACTACGAAATCGATAACATTATTGACCGAATAGGGAATTCACGTCGGTAATTAAACGTTGACAGAGCTCAACAGGGACGCACTTGACTACGACGTAGTTTACGCCATTAATTGGGGATTTAATAATCGATTTGGTGACTCGGAGAGAAGGAACGTCCAAGGAACTCGATGAAGTCTCTCAATAAAACTACACTCGCGTGTAACTCAATTAGGGAATATAAAATATACACGCAATCGAGAGGGAAAGAGAGAAAGAGAGATAAAGTCTTGTATGGTCTTTCGAAGAATGCGACGTTGGAGTCCGTAATCGAGCGGCATCGAGATTAATCTCTCCAATTTTTATCTCTAACCGACAGTTTCTTTTCGTTCCACCGAGAGTCGCGACTGGGCGACCAATTTCCGTGTTTGTCGGAATTATGTGACGATACTCGTGTCGGGTTTTATAGGGAAAATTTCAACGCTTAGCTGCTGCCTGTTATTTTTTTGTGGCCGCTGGGAAATCATTCGACAACAATTTTAAATTAGTATTATATGAGAGTATAATATATGCGGTATAATACGAATTCGTTTATAATTAAGAACTCAGCGCGAAGATCGATGAGATCGATTAATCTCGACGATGAAAGCAATTGCTGGTCTCTGTTGATCCAGCCTTCGTCGTTGTAAAATATGCTTATAATACCGTTAAAGTGCGTGCCTCGTGGCTCGTGCTGCCGTAACTCTTGTCTCTGCTTCTGCTCCTGCTGTTGCGGTCGAGCTTCTGGAACGCAAAGTACGGGCTACCTTTTTAACCCTTCGGAAATTAATTCAACTCATTTAGAAATATTTCTTAATGATGTTAAAAAAAAGATCTTTAAGCGCGCGATGAGTCAACGGGTTGATACTTTTACTCGCCCTAATCTTGCAACGATCCGTGGAACGCGGAATACGTATAGAATATATTACAAAAACCGGTTTTTCGCGAAGTTATTTTCCGTGTCTCTCTTTCTTTCTATACCGCGTCGATTAAATGCATTCGCGGAGCATCAAAAGCTTTGGCAGGGCTTGCCGGGCGTCCCGTAGAAAATCGTTAAACCGGGGAAACGACAACGATCCTCGACTCGTAACGACGCATAAAATGAGGAACACGAGAAGTGCCATGCGAATCAAGGGCCAAGTAGCGCGCGCGCGCGGCCTCGTTTCATCGTGTGTAACACCAGGGAATTTTTATGAAATTATAATACCGTAAAATTCCAAGAGTTTATTGCCAGACAGAGAGCACACGCAGTCCCCGAGGCCCTTAAATGATCGTCGTATATGTGTATAGTTATGTTAGTGGTGGAAGGTATGAGTCTGCTTGGTCACGCAGCATAGCGTCACAGAGGACAGACGGACAGAGACCAAAGAAATAATTTCTTTTTATACCCCATTGACGGCCGATTCCCGCGGGGAAAATGACGACGAGGGTAATTCGTTTCAACCCCGGGAGCTGAAGTCGCAGGCTTCATATCTTGAGGGATCCCTATTGCGAATGGAAGGTCCTTCGGCGTCATCGAGAATCGCCCTTTAATGTTTCATCTTTCACTGTACTTTCCCTCTCGCATACCTCTCTTCCCTCCGATGGCTCTCACTTCCTTTCTTCCAAGTCACCCTCAACACTCGTTTCTTCGTCATTCAAATCCCACTAGGGGCCTTGCGAACAGATCCCGAATCTCATTCGTTTCGGGCGGTAAAGGATTGTCAGCGTGTCGTCAAGGATCTCGTGCTCTCTACTAGAGACAGTTGTTTCGGCACCCAAGGTGGTCTCGTGAGCTTTCTCGATTCGATGTTGAATACCTTTCTCCCACACGGCAGTGTAGTCGAACGTCGAAATTCGCTTCACCCACCAGAACAGAATAAGTTTTGCTTTTTTTTTTAATCAATACAGCGATAATGTATTCAACCATCCTTTGGTTGAGCATAAAGTCGATGTTTGGTTGAGCGAAAGTTGGCTTCGATTGAAATGTACCAAAAATGACTTTGTTATAAATATCCATCACTTCGAGGAATTACATATAGGGAAGAGCGAGGCAAAAGGGGGCAACGGGGCAAAACGGGGCAGAAAAGCCTGATGCATCGATGGGGGGAATTCGGGCATCCAAAAATTATTGGAAAATGACGTTTTGCCCCGCTGTCCCATTTTGCCCCGCTCTACCCTAACTTTGTCGACGGTGCCTTGGCGAGGGACACATTTTTCTATCCCCACGATCGATTAACCAAATGTGCTCCACTTTTATCCACTCTCGCCACTACTCGTACGATATTACGTCGTGCATCGCAGTTTTGAATTTAAGTACGAACGTTTCGTCGTTTTTTTCCCCGATCTTGATGAAAGAGGTACGTTTCTCGCACACGAGTTTATTATCGAAGACGGTATATGCAGAAAATACTGTATGTTATGCATGCCCATGAGTTTTTGGCTCCGGCATTATTATTATAGTTATTATATAAAGTACTGATGGTAGTGACGTTACACAGCACCTACCGAATGTATGTTAACGAGTACAAAAGTACGCGCGCGGCGCGTTTCACCTCGGTGAGGCTTGGAATAACGCAGCGCGACATAACGTATAATCGGCACTATATATTTTCTCTCCCGCTGTTTAAATCGTCCATATACCGTCTCCGTAACCGTGGAGAAGCGGAGCGGGCCAAAGCGAGCAAATTGTACGAGATATACACGAGGCGATTTTTCTGTATTATAATACGTACAAACGCTCTCGTATCCGAGATGGAGCCGGGCGAATGTTCACTCGCAAAAGCTGTGCGGTGGGCTACCCGCGAGAGCCGCGAGGAACTAATTACCCGAGATTTCAATTAACCCACCTTCGGCAATTAAATTAAATTGAAATTCTTTTACCCTTTTCTTTCACTCCGACGTTGTCCGCCGACGTGTTTTTTTTTCGAATTTTTTTTTCGTTTCTCGTTTATAATATGCCGCAGACCGATATCTCCATGATTTTGTTCTTTTTTTTCTGCCGCAGGTTTACCTTCTCTTCGTCATTCTGTTAACGGCAAGAGTACCAACAGCAAGAGCGGAATGAGCGGTAGCCAACGGAGATATACACTCTCGAGTCCGGAGCGTCCCCGTCGCGCGTCACTCTGTTTTAAGTATCCGATTTATACATCCAAGGCATTGAAATTGAATTTCGAAGTTATGCGTGGGTTCACCGCCATACACTCGTGGCAGATAAGCATCGCCGACGACGAGGCCTATCAGAATTTTTACTTATCTCTTTATCTATAGTGGAACGTTAATTTTTTTTTTTTCTGGATGAGACAACATTCTGGATGAGATACTCATGATAATGAGCGTACGCTTCTTCCACCACATGTTGGTATAACTCGGCTAAGTGATCCAGGGCCATTGGCGTGCTGCAGTGAAAAAAGGTTTAAGACAACGCCGCCTGTACGAAAGGGCATCGGAGTTCGGGTAGAGGAATCCTTTTCATATCACTCTCAAAATTTTATCCAAATAATCCATCAAAAATTCTTCCGGAAGGATCGGGCGTCGTGTCAGACGTTATTTCTCAGCTCCGATGGAGGAAAATTATTTGTTGGCCCGCACCCCTGGATGCTGCCGTCTTTAGCTCTATGACGCCGGACCGGCGACCATTCATCAGGGGCATCGCAATTCCGCTCCGGGCCATTGGACCAGTGAGTGAATCAAAAAAAATTCTGCCTATTCAATTACTTTTTTTCATTAGAGAATACAAATTTTCTCAAGCTTGCCTGCTATCAATCTCGGTCCGACCTCGTTCTAAGATACAAAAATCTGTTTTAAAAAAGTCCTATTCCACGTGCTCGTAGTCTAGGTAAAAATAAATTCGAAGATTCGTGACACGTGCCATCGTCTGCCTGCTCCCTTTCACTACCGCTCCCCGTGTCGTCTTTTCTCTCCTTCACCAAGGCGTTCTCGTTATCGAACGGCGAGTGGACAACGTCCGCGGATAGCAGAGAAACGAAGAGAGTGGAGAGGACGGAGCTAGGAAACGAGAGAAGGATAAGGGGATCTCAATCGGTTCGACAGAGAACGACATAAGAGATGCACCTGTCTGTCGCGATGGCAAGGTGTTGTCCGCGTCGGGCGGCAATATCATACAAGACCAGAAACCCACACTAGCAAACATCACGCACACTTTCGATGTATCTCCCACGTGTGTACAACTCGCGTTGATATATACCAATATCGACTGCTGAGAAGCAAAGGGACCTATTCCACTTAATTTTACATGTCAAGTGCTGTCGGATACGTCCTTCTGTTTCTTATTGGTCGATAGATATATATAATACCACATAAAATGCACGGTTGAACCTGAGCGCGTGCGTGAGCCAAACGAATGCTGATCCTTCCTCTCGATAGTGGGCTAATGAGCTACGAGCACGCCAGAAACTACCTGTACGCCAATCTTATAAAGCGTTCGGCGCTGTTTCTCTCTCTTTTTCTCTCGTGCGTTCGTTAACCAACTCCCGGGTCTCTCCTCAAGGCGTGTCACTATCGCAAGCTCGCACCGATCAGGTTTTTCCATCCGAATGACAGAAGCGTAAGGTGCAGCGGGGTGCGTCTTATATGGTGCATCCATGAAGAATAAACGCAGTCACCTTCGTTCACCTCATTTCCCTATCGGCCTCGTAGGATCCTTATTCTTCCATTCTCGCCAGGTCTTTATGTTGATGCATGCCGGAATATATTGCGCCATTGAAGCTGTTTAATGAGAGGACGACTGTAATGTATGGCGTTGGTCGGTGAATTCTGATAAGCTCGTTCGGCGAATAAACCAGCTAATGTTTCTCGCGGTTGTCCATTGGGTCTATCAACTTTTGCCGGGCGGTAGAAATGAGCATGTCGAAGTCGAGAGAAATGAGAGTTGAATGATCCTCGCACCGGATAGCCATACACTATCTCGAATTTCAACGGATAACGTTCTTGGCAACTTCTTTCTGAATCAGTTAAGTTTATTCTCGCAAGCTATATCCTTGTACGTACTATTTTTTTCTTTGCACAATCTCAAATATATATATTTTTTGCTCTAATGGATTTTATAGTTTGGCCTCCTAAGCCGTCTTGGCCGGCTAAACTATTTTAGCCGGCAAATCTTGCCGTCTTGCCATTTATTGACGAATTTTTTTTTTTTTTTTTTTATTGACTTACACGTATTCCGAAGTATTTTTGCGCGCTGAACACGAACCCGCTGGCCTTTTTGGACTAAAGTACAATGCGACATTAAGGGGCTTGATTTTGTGCACGAAATTATGCACGATTTTATGCACTTGGCCGGTTAAAATAGCTTGGCCGACTAAAACGGATTAGCCGGCTAAAATAGTTTAGCTGGCTAAGACGGCTTAGCCGGCCAAACTATAAAACCCATTAGCCGGATAAGATATTTTAGCCGGCTAGGCCGGCCTATCTCAACTGCCATCGTCTCGCCCCAAACATCTCTTTTTTCAGACGTGTTTTAAAACCTGTGAAAATATCATTGTTGAATGAAAAACAATAAATTATGCTTTTGGCAGCGTTGTAGCCCTGCATTATTTGCTTAGGGGGCTCATCTCGCCCTGGTCACCTCTCCTAAGGTAAAAGGCCCAGTTTATGGTATTTTTACGCAGCTCTCACTTTAAGCGTGTAACATCATGTGGATAAACAAGGAGGACCAAGTGTCGCGGTTTGTGGCCCCCCAAATGCGCGCTACCTATTGGCTGCATATCAAATGATGAGGGGAGCCGACTATGCTGCAGGTACCCCTGTCACAAACTGCGACGGTGTCACGAACTGTGCCGTTTACCTTAATGTAACTTAGTACTTCATTATCAAGAATCGGTTAATTTTTGTACAGTCCAAATATCGTCTTATGCTTTACGAAAAAACTATCGACGCATGTTGTTAAAAGGCACACACAATATTTATACCGAATATTACCTGTTTTACAGAAAAAATCGGGTGAACGAGACGACGACGAGATGAGTATCGGTCTTCAGTTTTTGTACGCGTGCGCCTGCTCGCGAGTGAGCTCGCACACGCTCCCGAATATAAACGGCAGCGACCACATCTCGAGTAGCCTGGCGGGTTTGCACAGTAGGCATGTCAATAATTCTGGACGGGTTTCGGACACCCTTCAATTATAACGAAATTCGGAAGTGAATGAGAGGGGCAACCGAGGCAAGGAGGTATCGAGGAAGGGTTGCACGAGAGTGCGGAGGAGAGTAAAAAGTGAAAGATAAAGAAGATGAGGAGTGAGGATCCGAGGTGAAGAAGAATAAAGAGAGATGGCAAGTGACGACGAAGAGGTGGAGGAATCGAGAGCTTCTGAGGAGAGCGTAGCTATCCTCATGAAGAGGTCGTGCACCTGCTGTTCGCACGCCACCACCATACACTCTTACTATATACAGGGATATATATTTATATATCCCTATCCTTATCTCTCTCTCTCAGAATTTTCAGATGGCTTTCGCTCTTCGGCTCATTTGCTCCATCTTCGTTGCACCTACCACGCGCCGTCGAGACGACAACAACCGGGCCGATCTTCGATGTCACTCGCGACGGCGCGAAACGTCGGAGTGAGCGAGAAGGAACGAAAGGAGAGATCAAAGAACGAGATCAAGACTGTCTCGTGGCTCGCATCAGCATCGAGCCAACACGAGAAAGATGAAGAGAGAAGGTATTATGGTAACGATGAGACGAACGAGAGCGAAGCGAGTCTCTTCGCGAAACGAGCGCAGATATCGAGGCGGAGGAAGGTGGGTAGGGCGCGTGCCGTGCTTATTAACTTTTTTCCCTCGCTACTTCCCTACCTTCCCCGCAACTCGCTTCGTCCTCCGTGCATATCGGACTTTTTCTTCCTGCTCTCTTTATCACCGCTCTTCCATTAAAACGAAGGAAGAAATAACGCGAAAGCGGCGCGAGATCCCTCCACCTTACCGAGTCGTTCGACTCTCGTCGTCGGAGAGACGAGACTTTGGGGCCAGGAAGAGAACTCTGTACTGCGTTCGACGCCAGCCCACGTTCGTTATACTTTCGCGAATTTAACAACGGTGAGACTTGTCGTATTATATACCATATATATACAGCGCGTGAACCAGGTAGATGACGACAAGAGCGGTGTAATGCGTTAAATTATTTTAACGCTTCGTTTACTTTATATTTTGCTCTCATTTTTTTTCCCCCAACGCGTTGTGAAATTTGCCAATTAAATATTTTGATACTCAAACCAGCTCGTACTCTTCGTACGATTTGCGAAGTATATCGAATTCCGAGAGTGGAAAGGAACCGCGTCCGAATCGCAAAAACAAGCGGAGGAGGTAATAAAGTCCAATGAGGCAGATAATTTTCGATTCGACGTTCGGCTCGTTTCACCGTCCGTAATCGAGTTCATACTCGGGAAAGCAATTGATTAAAACGAATTTCGTCGAGAACTCGGTGGCGTTACCTCCACTTGCGCGTGAAATTGAAATCGAACTTTGTAGCGCGGCACACGTGTCCCACCGTCGACAATCGCGCGTGTACAATCGTGAATGAGATACATATCTTTATCGCGCGTATCGTTTCATTCTCTTCTATTTTCCTTAGCCTATTGTCCTTCGACTATCGATCCATCGATCTTTTCTTCCTCACATGAAGATACTCATCGTCTACTCCCTCCTGTCTCGTTCTTCTCTGCGGCTCTGTTTCCCCTCTATCGCCCGTCCGCCCCCATAATATACCTTTCACTCAGTTTATACTTCGTCTCGTCTTACTTTTTACGTTTTTTCTTTTTCTCTCCTGTTTTCATCTTTCTCTTTTTCGACAAAGTACAAACTATAAAGCTGCGCGAATAGCCGCGTTACTCTGTACACACATAAATATGTTTCTTACGTGCGTAAGAAATGAAACATGTACCGTACACTCATACACCTTTAAAATTCGAACAAATATACATGTGCCAGTACACATATGTACATATACGTGTGAGCACACTCTCTTTTCTCTGTTTTTTGAGCCGCACACGAGCAGCGCTCGTTTTTTATCCTTCCGAAATATAATTGGCGGTACGATGCACCTGTCTCCCCTGTTGGGGCCGACGCTATTCCGGCGCAGCCCCCGGACCACGCGCCTTCCATATATATATATATAATATATATGTATAATATATAAACTCTCGGCGTGTGCGACCAGCCGCCTTTCCTCTCTTTCTCCTCTTTTTCCTCTTGCCACCCTCTCGACTTCTGCACTATATGCTACCTACCTATATCTATATAATCAGCTATGTACTCGTAAACGACGCGCGCTGCCGGACCTCAGAAGCGTGCCGCGTCGGAACTGCATCGTTTGCAACATTGGCTACTTCTTGTTAAACGTTTCCTATCAAAGTGCCGCATGAAGAAATACACAGAACTATGCAGTCGAGAACTTTTTTTTTTAAACCGTCGATTTCGCAACGGAATTTTATGTTTTCTCATAATTCGTGCGCAAAGCGATTTTAGCTAAATCTTTATGATCATCATACGTGAATATCTTCGATAAAATCTATTGTACACGAGTAGAGTCTCGAAACTTCTACCGATTCATCAATGCTTTAATCCGGAAAAATACAAAGACGGAAGTTGTCGCAGCTACGCAAGCATCGTCCTAAAAGGAAGAGCGCACAGAGTGCTGCACTCCTGTCCCCTGTCTTTACATGTTTAGCTTCACTCGGTCGAGCCGATGTTCAAACACAGGAATATCCCGCTATGGTGACTCGAAGCCAAAATCCGGTAGCCAAGCCTCTTCTATCTGCTACTATTTACGATGCTCCTGCAAACTCTGTGTCTATTTGCTCCCCGCTGTAACGTATGCGCTTCTGTTTTGTTGACTGCGACAGACTCTGGACCATTCTCTCGCATGATACTCGCTACGAATTCGAAACGATCAACGTTAAGATACCTTCAGTTTTGCAGTATTATGCTAACCAACTTTACAGACTTATACTACACTGTGAAAAAAAAACGTCGATACATTAAATTTTATAGACCGTTTTATGAATGAAAACTTAAATTATGTATATTACATTATGCATATTAATCTTGCAAACATTTTCAATGACGAATCAACTTTTTTGTTTCAGAAGTTCAATCGAAAGAACATGAAAGAAGATTGAATACTTGGAGTAGGAGTCGTGTCCCGAGAACAGACGAATCCAACGACGACGATCCAGCAATGAAAAGTGTGAAGACTAAAAAAATTCTTCCTTACAAGCGCGTGGGTAGCCGACAAAGTAAAATACTCCTTTCTTCGGGATTGACGATGCTGGCGCGAGCCGCGCGGCAAACAGATAATCGAGTCTGCAGTTAGCGTCAAAGCAACGTCATTTATTTACGACATTGGGTCTCGAAAGGGAGGAGACTAGGAGGAAATAAGAATCCACCCGTCGCCTCGCCACCCGGTAGAGAAGACCAGAGGCTGGATCTCTCAACGATCCTTCACGGCTTCTTCCTTCCATCTCATCCGTAACGTCTTCGCGCCGATTCACCGAAAAGACATGAATTCGAAACGGTCCCCGTGCCCGAATGATTCGGATACCGGGGGGTTCCCTCTACGAATTTTCCTTCGCCTCTTCGAGCTGTTGCACCTCTCGTAGATCTTCCTCGCGCTTACAGCTCGTGGATCTCTTTGCCGTGAAGAAGCAAAGCAGCGCAGGCTTCTCCTCCTTTTATATATACCAAAAAGAAATCATCGGGTTTCCTTTGAGATAGCAAACCCTCCGTGACGTGGATCGACCTGTCTCGCTTACTCGGCTCGTTCCATTCCCGATTCTTCTCTTTCTTTGATGCTTCTGCTTCGTCTTCGTCTTATATTCTTTCCATGGGTCACCCTCGGTCCTCGCGCGCTCTCTCTTTCTCCATTCAAGCTCATTCACAAGAGAACGCAAGGAAAACGCCAACTTTTCGCCGCGTCAGATATGGAGATTTATTTATCGATGCCGGTTAGATTTTTACTGTGGACTTAGAATATATACCCGATGCGGGAGGAAGAAAGAAACGAAGGATGGAAAAAGAGAATACTACATTGCTATTGTCGAAGAATCAATCGCGTCATGCCGATACCCATTTCTTACTATACGGATTTTCTCTGCGGCCGCTTTCATCACGTGGTGGAGTAACGTTGAAGTCGTCCTTCCACGCGTCCTTTGGCCCTTCATCCGCCTTCTCCTTCCTCTTCTTCTCTTTCTTTTCCTGGCTCTCCTCGTCGTCTTTCTCTTGTGTCTCTTACGCAATAGCGGTCTGCAACAGCGGTCTGCGGTTACGTTCGACTCTATACGGTGTGTATTATACGAAATACTGGTAGGATACTCCGCAGCATCAGGATAAGTATGAAAGGAGAGAAAACGAACTTACTGAAAGGTCACTGAGAGAGAAAGAAGGAAACTGTCACGGGGCCAAACGAAAGAGAACACATGCGCCCAAAATTGAGTGATAAAAAAATATATATGAAAGATGATCGTTCGGAAAAAGCTTTTCCGAACGACTGACCGGAACTGGACTGACCGGAATTTTCACTTCCGGTCAGTCCAGAAAAAGAAAATATATATATATCGTTTGAATAACTCGATGAATCGAGACGCGTGGAGTTCATTATGTTTCGTAGAAAACAGAGTTTGAAAGGAAGAGGGAGAGAGGTAGTTAGGTATGGGGTACAGTTATAATAGAAACGAAGGACGAAAATAATAATCTTACCCAGCTCTCAATGTTGTACCCGAGATTTATTCTTTGCATGGAAATATGTGATGCGTGAGTATAGTAATTTATTCCACGTGCGAGATGCCAAATGTGTTCGTAAGTGTGCTCGAACGACACGCAGACACGTACACGTAGGCAGATAGTGAATATGAGCCTGCCGGACGAACGAGCGGGCAGCTAATCTCAATTTGCATTCTGAGAGTTCGACTCGATCCAAAAACCTGACTGGTCTCTCTCGTAAAGGGGGCCCCCGGGTTTTTCGGCATTCAGGTGGCATATGTCGAAAGCGTGAGAGAGAGAGAGAGAGAGAGAGTGAGAGGGGCGGCAGAAACGTATGTCAGGGGGGGGGGATATATAGGCAAGACCGCGAAGCCGTGATCCGGCATAGCTACAGTGATCTCGCGTACTACTTTACTGTCGCAGGGGTTATCAAATTCACTATGAAAAATAAAACAAATCATAAAAATACTCAACATTATACGGAAAAATTTACGCACGATCGTATATTTTTCTGAGCAGTTTGTCGAGTAGCAAAAATTCATTTAGACATTTGGAGACTGCGGTAGATTGTCGGTCACCAAATTTTTTCGATTGTTTGAGAGTCACCGGATTCGTGCGAGAGCGCAAATGCGCAGGCATTCCGCTCGACGGCGACAAGGACGACGGCGAGGGGTTGCGCTCGAGGCACCCCTCGCGAGCACGCACAAGCGTGCCTATGGAGGAATAGAAAGAAATGAAAACATCGAAGCTATTGTATAGGAGTGAGCGCGAGCGAGAGGGATCGAGTGAAAAGGGAAAAGGGAGGAGAAATGAAAAGGAGAAGAGCGCGAGCGCCGGTGCGTGCACGGGGTCGGAGGCACAAAAGAATTTCGTCGCATGCCGAAATGGGGGAGGTGGGGGGGGCACCCCGATTCACCCCTAAATAAATTCACTCTCTCGTGTGCCCTGCGCGCGCGCTTCTGTGCAAGGTTGCCGTACCCCAATGCTGAAACGTCTGTGCTGTTCGTAAAAATAACGCATGGTAGGAAAAGAGTCTACACACATCGCAATGCTAGATTATTATATGCCATGTTTATACATTCCTCTAGTTGTCTGAATACATTTTAAGTAGATATAAATAATTTTTATAACAATATATTATTATAAATTGAATAATGATTACTATAAATTCTATGAATGAATAATCGACTGCAGCTAATGACGATATTGCATGTATTGAAACCGGAAGTTACCAACGGTCATTAGAAAAACGTACATCCTACCGTGAAGGCTGAGCGTTTCTTCGTTACGACAATTCTAAACTTTTTTTTTACATATCTTTCTCTTTCCACAGCAAGCTCCGGTCATTAGTCGGGACACAATTCGTGAACACGTGTGTGTACACGCGAAGTTTCACGTGCGCTTTCCAGCCCTCACCCCTTTGACGAGAAGAGCGAGGCGGGCTGTGCGCGCTAGAAAGAAAGAAAAGGAAAAATCGTGAAAGAGGAGTGTGCATTGGAGTCACGTGGTGAACGGCGGGACATGGCTGGATGGAGTTGCACAACAAGTGGTCGTAGAAATCGTACGCGAAAGAGAAGAGTCCTTTGACCCTGATGAAACGCTCTCCGGCTGCGGCGAAGTGAGGGAGAGCCGTACGGTAATATTTTAATCGACGCTTCTCGAGAACTCTGCAACAATATCACTTCCGTCTACGAATTCTTTACAATTGTAATACACGAGGCTCTAGGTATTATTCTCCGAAGACTATAGCCGCGTCTCGCGAAAGTAGTGCACGTGGCGCGTTATTATAGAAAACCCCGTGATGCCCAACAAGTGGTCGTTGAGCGTTTCCGAGCAAGGCACACCGTGCTGTGTATGAGTTTGTAGATGCGGCACGTTGGAAAGTCGTTTCTCGAGGGGAGCAGAGAACCACTGTACGCGCGTGCACACCCAGCGAGTGTCGGCACGTAGAGAGGATGTTGGAGAGGTGGCAAGCAGTGGTTGCCGAGATGCTTCGTTGCTATTTGGGGTGAAACATAGTCATCGATCCGACTCGTTGAAGCTGACCGGCTTGCCGCGGTAGCTACCATCTACTTCGCAGCAGTAACTGTAATAAACCGGTCATTTTCACTGTTTCAAGTTCGAGATCGAATGAGAAGGCACGAATTCGGGTAGAGGGTGCCTCGGGCTTTTTTTCTGATCGAGCCGAGAGCGAGGAGTGTGGCGGTGTGTCGGTGGCAGAGAGAAGTTCCTCGCCGAAACGAGCGAAGGATAAGGATGGATAAAGGCTAAGAGGAAACATACAAGAAAGAGAAGGAATTCGTCGAGAGGGTCAAAAACCATCTGCTCGCATACGTTGTCCCCTACACTAGCAACGCACGGCGTGCGCCCGCTATCCTATATGGTAAGAAAACCAGGAACCGAAAACGAGCGTGTTGCTGCAGTCGTGTGCTTGTCCGAGGAAGTCGGAAATGGGTCCCTGGGCGGAACCGTTGCGAGTCCGCTGCGACCGACCACCAGTCGCCCGCGTATAGACTGCACGAGATTCGGAGCTGAGAAAACGAGTGTTCCCGTAATTAATCGATCGCTAGAGAGCGAGAGGGACGGAAAGGCAGGGGTAATATATATAAATTTCGAGAGTTGTTGGTCCCATAGGGCGAGACGGCGGGACTGTGAACATCGACACCGATTCCGGTAACCGGAAAACACACGAAAGCAACGGCGTTGTTTTCGAAAAGTCATCTGGTCTTGTAAATTAATTATTTTTCCGTGACCGTCAGAAAATCACTTCCCCAGTCTCCCAAGTCAAGCGAGATCGCGGTCAGTGCTTGGATGGGTGACCGCGTAGCCTTGCGCTAGCTGGGGCATCGACCATTGAGCGGGAGGCGCTTTCTTTTGAAACTTTGGTATTTTTGCACCTTACTCAAGTGTAAAAATACCGAAAGATCAGTTGAAGATGGCTGTCTGTACCCGGAAAATGCCGTACATTGTAGCTAAGTCGGCTATGGACGCGCTAGGAGTTAGGTAGCTTAACTGAGTACGGTTAGGGAGTACTAGGAAGGAATCGGGATGGGTTTCCGTAAAAACCCAGAAGGGTATACGGTGGAAAAATGAAACATATATTTTATATTTAAACTGTTTTTCACGACGTGTGAGATTGCAGATTCAGTTCGCCAGTATAAGCACTGTATTATGTAGTAAACTGGTGAACGATCTTGGTTCGCTTTCCCTTTAAAGAGTATGGATATTCTCTTTCTGTTCCAGTGACATTGACGGACGAGCCATCGACAATTACTGCATTGTCGCGCGTGAGCGCGTGGACCGAGAATCCGTTTGGTCCAAACACAGTTCGAAAGAGGCGGCCACGAGCAAAGGGGCAGCTGGGAGCAACCCAGAGAGCTGCGCGCGTCAGATGCTTCGGGCACACTTCGTCTTCGCTGTTCCTCCTGCTGCTGTGTTGTTAATCCTCCGTCTCTTTTACACCAGTCACGATCTCTCATCTTCTGTCGCTCTCTCGCCCGTCTCTTCTCTTGCTTCCACCGTCTGGTGCGGCTGCGAAGAAGAATCTTTCGTTCTTACCCCTCCCTCTCGCGATCCTCACCTGTCTTCGTTCTTTACACACGAGCTACCGGAACGCGAGACAAGGATGAAACCAACAGCCACGCTTCGGCCACGCGACTCGCACTCTACCCCCGAACAGTCGGAATAGAAGCGAGAGAAAGCACTGCGAAGCTTTGACTCGTTGATTTTCTATTCCAACACCCTCCTGCTGCCGATTGCTCCTCTGCATCGACTTTACCGAGTCCCGGAGAGAATAGATCCGATAAAAAAAATGTGCAGTCCAAGATACACAATAGATTCGAGCTGCCTTATACCTTCCGTAATCATCGAAGATCGTGACTTCAGGGAAATAGTTATATGCATTGATGACTGTTATGTTTTCGAAAAGGAGATTCGAATCGAGATTAGAGATGTATCAGATCTAACCACAGGCAGCGATGCTTCCATGTTCGAAAGGCGAAATGGAGAGACATAGAAGTTGAAGAATTCAAGTTTATTGCCGATAGCTATTAGTCAGACGACCATTCCGGGAATACTTGAAGTTCTTGCTGTCTCCTTCCTTTTTTTTCCAAATTCTCGAGGGACATAGTGTGTCGGCAGAGCATCCGGAACCGTCGTCGTCGACAAATGTTAACGGCAGAGAAAAAACAAGGCGGCGGGGGGAGGATAGAGTGAATCAGGTCACAGCTTCTGAGATATGTCTGGTGTTATTATTTGCTGCTGCACAAGTGGATCTTCTCCGTCCCGATGATAGCGAGGGAGTGACAAAAAAAGATTGAAGGCCCTACAGAGGATTTCGTCTGACCCGGCGCCAAGAATATTTGCCGCTGCTGTTACTCGCCATATCAATGAATGCATCACATCCAAGTTATTTCTTGAATCTTCCCCTACGAGAGCAACGACTTCCGGTTAAGGCTAAATCGGATTATATTCTACAGATATCAAGATAACCGGCATTATCCATAAAGAGTTGCAACAACAATGGCAAAAACGTTTCTCTCCAAGAAGTGAATACTCTTTTCTGTAATACAGAGAGAGAGAGAAAGAGAGTAATAAGGACAGAGGCATCAAAATTCGTATCGTTGGCAGGGTGGCTCGGGGAGAGAGAGGTGCATGGCGTCACGCAATGAGCCGAGTGTCAGAACGTGCGTGGGTATACACTGTAGAGTATAGTACCGTATATCCGACGGGATAATAATAAAAGAAGGAACGGTAAATGCCGTAGCTACGCTCTCGATCGTGTATAATTTTGCACATTGTACGATACATTCCGGCCACCCCCGAGGGTCGAATCTGGATCTCCTCCTCGAATGAATTGCCGGAGTGAGAGGCAGAACACCAACAATTCTTTATCCATCTCGCTCCATCCATACCTCCTGTTCTCTTTTTCTCTCGCCTATATATACCGAGCCCAGAGAAAAATAAGAGGAGAAAAAGGGAGTAGAATTACCTTTCGAAAATTGAAAGGAGAGCACCTACGTGCTGGGCACGTTACCGGCGTTGCTACCGGCTATACCCGAGAGGGTGCTGCCGCTGCCCTATACATAGTGTACTCGGTAGGGCCTCGTATAGTTATTATTTCCTTCTTCGTCCCTTTCCTATTCTAGCCGAGTGGTTTACCGAGCGAAACGATAAAGGACAGAACTATCGGAGGATGGTGCGTAACAGAAGTGCGTAGGCATTGGTCGTGCACACGTGCACGGGCACGCGCCTTGACAAAGGGCCCGCACCGGCCCACTCCCTCTCCCGATCTTTTTTCCTCCACACTCTCAAAGTTTCGCTTCATGGGTGCTCACTACGCCCCCCCCAGCCCCTCCCTCTTTCGGCTGCAATAACCCCACAGGTTTTTCTCTATCGCCCTTCGACGCTCCGCATCACCCTTCGACGCTCTTCGCACCAGCGGATCGCCACTAGCTCCAACTTATGTACACCGCGTGTGTGCATGTATGCGCCAGGTAGCGCTACCATATTACATGGGCTTTCTATGGGCACTTTCCTATCGGCCGATTAAAGCTTTTATTATTATGCGCTCAAACTCCCGCACGGGAGGGACTCCCTGCTTGCACACGATTGCTCCTGACTCCATTCTCTACGGATTCGCGTCACTCAAAAATAAAAAGTAGGACTGATTTATAATTCAACTGGAACTCTGATCCACGCAGAGCTCTTTCCGATTGTCGAAGGGATGATCATCGTTAGGGGAGCGAATTTTTGATGTAAGCATCGGGATCTGGTTCAGGGAATATATCGATCAAGGGGAGAAACACACGGACAGGAAGCTGGTACGGGATGAATGAAAAATGATCGAGATTGCAACAGGGTAAGGATGATCGTTAAGATGAGGAAATGTTAATTATACTTTTCGGGTTTCGGAAAAATTTTCTTGAATAATCATGGATGGGATCTATTAAGCGAGTTTACTTTCACGGAGAGGATATTATTGTGGGAATTTCCGACACCGAGTCCAGATGAGACCAACGTCGCTCCCTCGGGGATCCTGGATAGGAGAATCATGAGAAAAGAAAAAACAGAATTTTTGCGTCCGCATCTTCGTCGTATTTTCTCGTGACTCCGATGCTGTTCCGGTGCGGATGGTTAGCACGTGGCATTGGTTAGGATGAGATATTTAACGATACCGCGTCGAGAGAAAGAATGAAAGAGAGAGAGAGAGAGAGACAGAGAGTGGTGCGTTCTGATTTATGAAATCTTCGTCAACATCACACGTGTTGCGCCTCTCTGTATCCCCCTATGGTCCAAACCGCCTTTTTCTGTACTCCCTCCGAGTCGTTCCTCGTCATCCCTCATGGACTCCATTGCTCGCACATTGGTTCTAACGTCACTCTCTTTTTTACAGTTACACAAAAGTAAACAAAAAAAAAGAAAGTGCCCTCAAAAAAACTTAACTAGCTGACGGCGTTAAGTATGCATGCCGGCAACACAGGGAACGACGCAAGGCTTTTCAACTGTTTTCCACTGAGAAGCTTTTTTATCCCCTTCCAATCTAATCCTCGAATAGTACACATGGGTCTTCGTTACTAAAATAACAATTTCAAAATCAATTTAATGATATTGTTGCTTCAATTCACAATCAGATTTCCCCACTCTCACAGTCCAACTTTCAAAATCGATCGCGAGATAATGCAACGACGATTTGTGACCGAGAAGTTTTCAGTTCGTGCCTCAGTGCGAGAATACTCAAAATATATAATCCTCAAAAAAAAAAAAAAATAGAAAAAAATGCACCGTTGGTGTCGGCTCCCTCGGGAACGTACGAAACGCTCCTGCGAGCGAGTGGTGCATCCGGAGTCCGGTTGGGACCGGAGATTAAGGCCTCGTATAGTGGCTAGGGTTCGTTCCTTTTTTCGCGTACACGTACGACCACGTACGCGGTGTATATAGAAGGGTGACCCCCGTGAGCCCACTCCATATATATTTTGTATTATAAATTCGCCCGAGCCCCACTTTATACGTGGGCTCGGCTTAGTACGTCCCGAATTCGGCTTAGGTATAAACTGGGTTTTGCTCTCTCGTGGCTCGCACGAATATATCCCCCGAGCAAAGGTTTTTCTCTCCGCTAACTCGCGTAACAAAACCATACCACGCGGTGGATATCCACGCGAAGACACCCCTCTCACCCGCGGTACTCGTTCGTGCCGCGAATATACTGGTAGATAGACGGTACAAGTCTGTCGTTAACCCACTACTACTGCTTCTCTGTACCTTCACGTACGTATACGTTTTCCCAAATGTTAATCGCGAACCCTTCTCTACGCCGCTCTGATTTATGCCCCCGTACCGGCATTCACCTATTGTACCTACGAATCTCACCGCTCTAGATCTAATTAAAAAAAAGAAGCTTTCTCGGAGTGAATCCGCCGTAACATTTATCGAGCGGTGGGTAGAGAAACCGAGGAGAGAGAGAAAGAGAAAGAGAGAGAAATCGGGTGCATAAATTTTCTTTTATTCAACCAGTTGCTCGTCGGGGCAACTTTGCCCAAGAGATAATCGATTCTCGCCTCACCATTGTATTCTTCTCGACGCGTTGTACACTCAGTTTGCTTCTGGGTTTTTATAACACCGCTCCGGAGGATGAATCTAGCCGGTGCGGTTTTTATAATATCCGCTCTCGCCTACGAATTCATGAAGCTCTTTCTTTTCCTTCTTCTCGTCTCCTTCTCTTTTTTTCGTGGATATCTCGAAAACGACGAAAGAGGGCGAGGCGTTGGTTAAATTTGTGAAACTCCTGTGAACATGTTCTGCTGTCGACGAACGGTGAGTTTTTCTCGTTTTTTAGCGAAAGAGCTGATGGTTCTCATTATCGACACCTAGTGTGAAATCGATTTTTTTTTCTTCTTTCAGAACGAACCGAATGCCGAGAAAAGAATCACCACGCCTACGTTGTGTGGTCCATTAACGAGGGATACATTGCCCGAGGCAGGCAACAGTTTCGCAACTGGTAAAGAGCACTCTCTCACTGACGATTGTGAAGTCTCGAATGAGAGTGCGAGTGAGAAGAAGATTATGGAGTCCCGCTGTCCGACGAGAGAAATGAGTTTGGTGCGTGCCGGAACTCGGGGGCTCGGTCTTTCGCGCTGAACGCGCGCGAGCTTGTACTCCGCCCCGAAACACGAAACTTCCGTGGCAGAACCGAATTCTATCTCACCCCGCCTCTCGCCACACCGCTGAAGACGAGAAGGACATTGCGTTAGATAAAGGAAATCGCTGGGTGAGCAAAAAGAGAATCTTATGATCCGGATGTCGCGTATACAAAACCCGCTCTTCATATATTCAATCAAATCGATATCCCTTGAAAATCTCTGAGCGGAAATTTCGTCTGTACAAAACCGTGTTCATGTATGAATTTATTTATTCATCCGCGCAATTCGGTCGTTGTATATTTGATGTAGAGAAAAAAAAATTAGCATGAAGTTTATAGTAGGTACGCTGAAGGCCCATAGCGAATGAATCTAGGACGAAGTCGGTTTGACGCGGGGAAAGGGAACCATCCCGGAGAGTGTATGGGATCGGTGTACCCAAAAAATGCAAATCACGAAACGCATTTATTTGCCGTTATCCACCAGTGGATCTCCCGGTCTAATTTTTGATCGAGACTTTTCGAAGACCCGCAGATCATAATGCGATATCCCCTCCACAGATCTTCATATTATGTACCTCGTAATATATAATCGCGCAATGAGGAATACACTCGCGATAGTTGTACGTAGGGAAGTGTTCGACATGTACCGGTTGAATAAATAATAGGCTTCTTCTCTCTTTTGCAGTGAGGATCGTCGTCGGGGATTAAAATCGAGATGGCTCCCGTGCATTCAACACGTACCGGCGGCGGGCATGAAAACAATTCTCGAAATCTCGCCCCATGGACTAAGGCAAGCTGTTGCACAATCGCTCCCCGACGAATTCACGATACAATCCTAACGCGCACAATACGAAAGGACGGTCTCGTTGGTAGATCGTCGCGACGTTACCATCATTTAATCGTCGTACCACGTGCAACTATTCCCAAAGTCTCGGTGTACCATAAACAAATTCTCGGGTACGCGTTATCCGGATCAAATGATAATAATGTATGGACTAATTTTGTTAAGAAAACACATGAAGCATTACACGGTGAGCGGGACCCAGTAAAAATGAAAATATCGCCAGAGATAAATTACAGAAGGGCTGTTGATCGACGACGTGTACAGGAACCCCCGGATCATTGGACTGTTACATTGCTCACCAATTTTTACAAAAAAAAAAAAAATGTTTACCCATCAGACTTAAACGTTTCGCAAATGCTGCCAAAGAGTGTTACATTTTACGGATCATCGGGTTTTTTCCACCTACGTCAGTTGGTACGTTCGAAGAAGCGAACTAACCCAGGAACTTGGTAATCGTGAAAGATACGTACGTGAGGGACAGAGTACCGAACGCACACCGATGTTCGAAATCGAACGCACATTTCGTTTCCCCTACCGGCATATGGCTCGCGCGCCACACAGCTATACATCGGCCGCGGTAGTTCCGGAGAGGTAGAGAGAGAGTGGGAGAAAGAGAGAAAGCAAGTAGTGTGTAAGGGAGGCCGCCGTAGGGCGCACGAGAGAGGGCTGGTGAACGAGGCGACGCTCGGCGCGTGCTCGAATCCCCACTCTATCGTCAAATCCATTTTGGTCGTCCGTGTAGGCCGGCATCACGCGTTCGCTCTCCTCGTCACACATGCTGCCTACGGCTTTATGCCTTGCGCTTGTTCCACATCGTTGCGGCCATCACTACCGGGCTCGCATGAGGGCATAGGATAGGGCAAGGGCTTCCTACCCTAAGTGCTCTTGTCTGCTGCCGCTGCCGCTTTTGCCCAGGCACGGTATACGCGCGCTACTCGCGCGCGCACTCCACCGCTGCTGTTACTGCCTTCATGGCAAAACCCGCAGCGCGCAGCAACATCCGTACCCCAAGAGACCCCGAACGGCAAAGCATATCCTATCGAATGTGCGTAGTACCCGGCTCATTCCGAATGCGGACGCCATGCGGCGCGTTGCACGCGGCGTTTAACCATTCCTAGTACCGATCATCACCGTCATCTATACAGTGTGTCATTCATATAGATCACTTAAAAACAAAAAACAAAAAGATTTATCATTCGTGACGTATCATTTAGTTAATTTTTCGTTCCAACCGCAGGGATTATAAATCAAACTGTAATACGTGCGGATATGTACGGAGTTGTTTGCCGAGATCGACGAGAGATCTTGTAATTCATCCGCCGTTAGTAAGTTCGCTCCGGTTGTAACTGATAGTATTCGGTGCTCTGTCGTTATAGTTTAGTGCCAGTGAAACGTCCAGTGTTTGCCCCGGCATTAGTGCTTCAAGTGGAGATCTATCGAGGATCCGAGATTTTTTTTGTCTCGGAAATTCATCGAATTCTCTGGTGCGATATCAACGAGAGGCGGCCTTGGATTGATCTACTGGGCGAAAGAGTCGACGACCGTTGGAATAGATGGTGACCTCATGCTTTACTTAAGCGGTCTTGCTGCTGGAAGCGTTAACGGCGCCAACGAGGACAAGACGACGAGGCAGCAGACAATTGATGTTCAACGACGATTACGGAGTAGACGCGACGTATAGAACCGAGAAACAATCAAATAATAACCATAGGTTTTGGATCTACAAAAAAATAGACATTAGTTGGGATACCACACCAAATTGGAGCAAATTGAACAAACCGAATTTCACCGAACCGGGGTCAATCATCGGGCTCTGGCTGTATGATAATCGAGGAATTATCCTCATAAGTTGTCATCCCCCCCGGATTGACTAAATCCTGTCATAAAAATTTTCATTGATCCTCAGCTGTGCGACAGAGGAGACTTCCGTCTCTTCGTGTACACAACGTCATCACTGAGCGGAGCGCGTTTTATTTATAAGCCACGGAGAGCGCGGGAGCATCAATTAGATTTGTCCTCGAGAGGCATTAAAGTCGATGAGACGCCAAGCGCGTCTACCGCGAGCGGATAAGCATACGCTAAACTATAAAGGGGCATCCGAAGCGTTGGTCGAACGAAAATCGAGAACAGAACGAAATAAAAAAATTGCCAAAAAATGACGACTATGGGAGTAACGGTGTTCTGCAATCGGGTGCAGATAAACGGCAACGATCAGGAGCAATTGATGCTGCTTAGAACGCTGCAGGACAACGAGAGCAATATTTTGGGCAACCAGCCCCACCTGATAGTACCGAAGAGTATGATAACCGGTAGCGGAAGTCACACGACCAGCAGCGGAAGTGTTCTTCCACCGTACGATCCATCGAGGCTGAAGAAGCATGGAAAAAATGGTCAACCACCGCCGGTGGCGGTTGCAAAGCGAAACGCTCGTGAAAGAAATCGCGTGAAGCAAGTAAACAACGGCTACGCAACCCTGAGGCAACACATTCCGAGTCACATAGCAGCGGGCTATGGTGATCGAGGTAAAAAACTTTCGAAAGTCGAGACACTGAGAATGGCGGTGGAGTATATAAGGGGTCTTCAGAGATTACTCGCGGAAGCTGACGGTATCGAGTACGATCCGTGCGCCGGTCTCGGTCACAACGTGCCCTCGCCGACGAGCAGCATAGTTTCGTCGAGTCACAATGGTTCCGGTGAAAGATTGATCCTCGAAGACGACGGCAACGCCGACGAGGACGATGGCGAGGGTCTTCACGATGACGACGAAGAGGAGGGAACAGGAAAATCGAGGGTGACTCTTGGAACGAGGCAAGAGAAACATTTTTTTTTTTACTCTCGAATCCCGTTATCTGGATCTTAATTCATTTATTCCTCTCCGCCGGTCACATATCGTTGTTAGGCTCGTTCGCCGAAACTTCTCATACATAAATAGCGTGTATAGAACGAAGAGAGAATACAAGAGAGGGGGAACCCCTCTGGGTTACGGATCGAGTGGCACAAACTCCCCGGAGAAATACCCCAACGATCCATACAACCATATTTTGTCGACCCATTAATTCCTCGCTCTCCGTATCCTCTCGGCATAATGTGCGACGTGATTTATATACAAAACGTATTCGCCTTTCGAGTAGTATATTGGTACCCGGGGTTACTCCGCTACCACCGCTACGAGGCATACTCGTCCGACCACGTATTGTCTCTCGTTGCATGTGCTCTTACAACGGGGATTACCGTATTCTTCGATAACATTTATCGTCACCTGTTGTTCAATCGTTTTTTCTAATTGCAGACTATCGCCTAACGCAGTATCGACAACTACGAGTTCGCCTCGCGACTACTACGCGCAGTCGATAGGCGACGAGGAGAATCTGGAGCCTCGACCTCTTCAAGTTCGTTCGGTAATCGCAGGGCAGTCGTTTTCCCGTTTGTCGCCCAATTCCGTGGCTTCGCCACCCTCGGAGTATTACACCCAGAACGAGGAGAACTTGGAGCCGCGCATACTGTCGCCTTACAGCGGTGCCGGGGACAGCGAGGAGGGTGGCACGATTTACGCTGCTAGTCCGGACGCCGGGTTCTCCGGTGCTCTTTACTACAAACAAGAAATCACGGAATCCGGAGAGTTCATGGACGTTGTAAACTGGTGGGAACAAGAACAGGGAAGACTGGTGCACCATACGCAACAGCATGCCCAACGGCTGGCCCACGTATGATCTCGTTCTCTTCGGTTCCTCGCCGTCTCACCTCGACTCGTTCGCTCGCCGCTCACCGAAAGCATAAACCGGTAAGCAAGAGAAACAGCACCCTGTGTATTATTATAGTAGATGGCAGAAAGTTGCCCGAGGAGCTTGCTCTCCGTGTATACAGTCACACTACCGGTGCGACACGATGTGAGGATGAAAGAACGTCGACGAGGTGGAGAAACGCACACCTCACTCGTCCTCATTCTTCTCCCGGCGACGTTCGACTCTCTTCTTCTTTTTCAATGTCTTCCTCTCTCCCGGCTCTCGTTGTTCGTGAACCAGGTACTCCTGTAAAAAAATTAAATATATATATATATATATATATACACATACACACGAGCCTTTGCGCCAACCGGCGACGTCTCGTCTGGAGAGACTCGCTTTAAAAAGAAGCTAACCACCGAGAAATAATCGTAGTCTCGAAAAACTCGCCCTTCTTCTTTATCTTCGATTCTTTCGGGTCTTCTCTCCGTCACGTTTATCGTTGTCAACTTTGTTCCCCGAGGTACACTTTGATGCTAACTACAGAGACAGGACGCTCGAACGGATGACCGGAGTTGAGTTCAATTTGGGCAGCCAGGATTCAAGTTCTTCTTTTCGTTGCAAAAATTAACGAAATTCATCGAGGATAGATAACACGAGCTATGACGATTCTCCGACGTTCTGTGCGATATATGATTTAGCGTAACGACCACGTGCCTACATGCCCGCTACCCGGGACCTCCTCACGTGTCGAGCAAGTACCATGACTGTGCGCACTTAAACTCTAGCTCGGTGTGTCGTTTTCTTCGACGATACCGAGAATCCTCGCAATGGGTCGATACTCGCGCACGTGAGTTACCCAAGGAGGAAGTCATCCAAGTGAAAACTCGTGTTCTCCGGAGAAGCCAGGGGGTTACCAATAACACCCGGGAGAACACGTGGTCGTCGCCGCCGGGCGTCTCTACTCTCCCGTGTCTAAAATAAACTTTTTAGGCTAAACCTAAAACCACTTTGCCTTTTACTCGTTCGACAATGCGAGACCATCATCATCCTTCGAGTATCTGTCGTTTACAAACTGCTAGTCTCAATTGTTTGATTCTTTTTTTTATTTGTTTAAAAATACTATCGTGCCGTTCATCTGATATTGCTCTCGATATGAAAAGTCTTTTATAGCATTGGACCGTACAATGTTTTTATGCCCGTTCATTGTATTCGCGTATTGCGCACCCACGAACGGAAGGGCTCAATACCGTCTCGTCTGAGAGCAAACGTACGATAGAGCAAACGTTCGCTCGCCTCTTCTGTGTGACCGGAAACCCGCGTCGAGATGTCTCTCGGTCGACCGGCCGGTTCCGGCCCCCCGAATCATGTGGTTTCGCCTCTTCCTTCCATTCCTTCTTCTTCTTCTTCTTCTTGTTCTTATGTACCTTCCTCCACCTATTATTCGGCTCTTCCGTTCCACGGTTCAAAAAAACTTGTTCTCGACGAATATCGTCCACTATAAATAACCTCGTGATTCGCGAAGAATAGTTTTTGTTTTATTTTTTAAATAAAACTAGAGTCGATCGAGTCTCGATTGTCATTTTGTTGAAAAACTTATCGCACAATCTAGCATATTTTCCGGACTATGAATATGAAGTAACAGCACGTCGATACAGACTTCACGGTTTCGAGGACTCGCAGCCAGAGACTGAGCTTGGCTTTCTTCGGAAACACGCAGTCGTACGTGCCATACGTTGATATAATATCAGAGCTCTTTAGAACCGAAGGAAAACGGCTTACACTAGCGCGACATAAGCGTTCGTGCCATATGGGCGGCAATACGATAGAGAAGAGTCGGGCTAAGAGAGAGAGAGAGAGAGAGGTCCCGGCGCGCGGTGCTTACCATATGCTACGAGTCACCACTGTAGAAAACTGAAAGACCGGCTTTTGCTTCCAGACGGACCACGGCTTTTTTTTTACAGTGATCATCAAATCACTGGAATACAAGAATATTTTAAAAACTGATAAAGAAACAGCTTTGAGATTCTTGACCTTACTTTACCTTATCGAAGCTCGAACGGAAAAACCAGCAAATATATATTCTTTTTTTTCATGTCCTTCCTCCATAATTTAGTAATTTGCTCTCCGATAAATCGTCGATGTTTTTCCCGTAGCGAAGAGCACAAATACGAAATATCATGCTGGTAATGTATATTGATAAGATACGTGAGCTCTCGCTCTCGTAAGCAGCTCTGTACACCACGATCGTCAACGCAAAGCTTGCGAGGCATCACGAATAGTCGTTTCGGACGCGTCGGTTACGCGACATGCGGGCGTTCCACCAGCATAATCAACGCCTCGATTCTTTTGTTTAATCTAGTTCTTACGGAAAATTTTAGCTATGAACTCTCCTGTTTCAACTGCTCATTCTAACTTTATTTATCGGTGTCTCAATATATTTAAAAAATACTGCTAAATCAATTCTCAAGAATAAATTCTCAGTCTTTTGAAATAGATAAGCTAATGCGATTCTAATGCGATTTGCGGATTTGCGTAGCGCGTACGAATAATTAATTAATTGACCACCCTAGTGCTGATAATTTTGTACGACTTTGAAGAATCAGCGGTGCATTCGCGAATACCGACGTCTGGTCTGTACCGCGTAACATCGATAATAATTATCCGTAAAAGTATAATTCAATTAATCGAACTGGTATGTACTTCTCTCTGCAATCATCCATTGATTTCGTCTGTATGATTCATTCACTGCCGAACAAGCGGAATCGGAGTTTAAAGGCTAGCTTAACTCGTTATGTTTTGTAATTGAAGATATATCGCAGCGTTTGCCGCTGAACTGGACACGGGTCAGTCAAGGACGTGTATATATGCACACACACACACACACACACACACACACACATATTCTGGGAATACTCGGTCGACGATCCCGATAGTGATGTCGGTTGGTAAATAACGGGCTAAATACCACGGTAAATCGCGGCTACGAACTGTATTTTGGCTATAGTAATTCATGTATGAAATGAAAAAGCAATCTATAAATATACATATTACCAAATAAAAATATGTTATCGCTGCGTTTGATTCGTTATCGTAATTTTGCTAAATACAAGCGAACTGCAACGACTCGCCAAATAATAATTCAGAAGAAAAACCGATAACATTACTGGTAAAATTAGTATCAGGCACCCCAGTATGTTTTATATAATGCGCATACGATATAGTATATCAGGCGTCTACGCGACTGCTCGGTAGCAGCAAGTAAGGAATTTATTAAATTAATTTGCCACGACGACGCATCTCGTAAACTTCGTGGATGACCTCACTTTATAATTGTCGTGAATTACTTGCCTTGCCGGTCTCGCTCGACCGGCGAACAGAAGCACATAAGCACAGCCATAGGGAGAGACCCTCGGCCACGATCTTTCTCTCGGGACAGTCGGTGGCGTGAGAATTTCTCTCTGCGTTACATGTTATCGCACTCGGGAGCATTAACGGAACGAGGAAAAAATAAATACCAATTAAGCACGAGAGCGATATATAAAAATTTCAATAATCCACATCGTTGATCACGTAGGACTCACAGAAGAATTATACATTCGTGACTCGTAAATTTCTCCAGGTTATCCGACGACCAAAAAGAGAAAGGGAAACGTGAATTTTCCTTTTTTTTATTTACTTGAATAAATAGAAGGCGAAAAAAGCATGTTCAACATCCGCCACTGAAATTTCAAGACATCTGGAAATGAGCGAGGGAAGTCCCAGAGATTAATGGAATGGGGAACGGAACACTATGAAAATCTCTCCGTTCCACGCTGGCACGCGCGTTTCTTCATCGTTGCCATGGTGATAAAGTAAAAAAATATATCAGGAATCGCGCGTGTACTCCAGGCTTCTCGATAAGAGGAATTAAAGTGCCAGATGGAAATTGTTAGTAGGAAGAGATCCACTTTCGTTGAAACATGAGATTCGAGTCCTGCGGGAAGTGACACTCGAGAGATCTGCACGGTACGAGTGTTGTACACCCAAGGCGTGGCCGTATCGAACCTCATTTTGTCTTCTCTTTTCTTCCATCCGCGAGAGAACTAACGCGACCCTTGCGCTACACACTCGAGAAGAAGAGAAAGGGAAAAAGACACGCCGACGACGAGTGTCGAGCACTCTTTTATCTCCGCCTGTCGTCCCGCTCTTTCATCGTGTCCGCTCTATCTCTCTTCGCCAAGAGCGAAGAGATAAAAAGGGCGGCGTCAGGAAGGTTTTCAATGAAGGAGAAGACTCGGAAATCGACGCAAACGTTTAGTCCAAAGTTTTCCATCAGATTTGACGAATATCCTTGTATCGAAGATGTTATGGCAAGCACTGGAGAAATTATATATAGTCAATTTTAGTAATTTTTTCTCAGTGTGCTTTTTGATGATAAAAAATACATCGAGTTTACATCGATAAATAAAGTATATCGATAGTTTGAAATTCTATCGATCCGTTCCACCTTGAAAATTCCCACGATCCGCGTTAGGCGCCCCCGGGCACTCGGCGTCGTTGCCAAAATCGTCGATATTTTCGTCTCTATCCTCCTCGTCCTGAATTTAATTTTTCACTGAATCAGGTAAAAATCCTCGAGCGAGATCGCGCGTATACACACACAGTGGGTCTATACACATAGTATATATACTTATACGCTATGGATACAAAGGGAGAGTGGACAATGAGGGATACGCTACAAAAGTATCTCCCCCCGGAAAGACGGCAGCAACAGCAGTACGCGCTACAAGCGGACTTGCAGGGAAATTCTAGAGGGAAGATATCGAGGCGATGCTTGGGTGGAAAAAGTCCTTCTGGAACTCGGAAGTGAATATCTTCTGGGGATGCGAGACCCCTCGCGGGATTTTTGATGAAAGAGCTAACGGTTTTTCCCAAAACACGTGAATCCTCGTACCTCAGCCTGCTACTACGTTTAGTACGATACAAGATCGGCTTTACCTTCCGTTCTCCCAGTCACACCATACTCCGCTTTCTTTCTTCCTTTTTTTTCAATCTCATGAGAGAAACGAACGAGGGTGAGAGAATCTTTCCTGTATGTCCGTTGGACCACCGCTCGCCAATTTTGGGACGGAACTGTCAGGATTGAATTATCAATCACTCGATGAGCGTTCTCATTCTATACCTGTCTCGAAAATGTATACGATCGTACCATGACTAACCGTACCGTTTTTACTTTTTTTTTTGCAGTTCAGTACGAGGTTCGACAATTCAGCCGAACACATGTGCCAGCTTTATACCGATGATCTCAAAAAAGAAGAAAAAAAACAAAACGCGACGACGAAACGTTTGCTCGAAATTGGAAGAATGGAAGTGCAAAAAAATTGTACTTACTCAGCCGAAAGTACTGTATGTGACGACTCTCCGGGGCATAAAAAGAATGAAGAAAACTCGTTGCCATTGCCATGCCCGCATCGCCGCGCACGGATGCCTTAACTATACGACAATAAAGATACTACCAACGAGAATAATGTGAAGCCCATCGTGAAAGACTGTCCTCGAAATTTTGTATATAGTTATAATGTGAATTGGCCACCGCTCGATGCCTTATGGCTCAACCTCATGCGTTTGTTACACGCGAAACTCTTAATTACTTTTGTAAATTTAGAGACGTTAAGATTACGATATATGGCCTATGCTACCCTTCGCGTGTATTATGAGGTTTTTTTGTAAAAATTTGAGAAAAAAGTATTGTGGAGAAAACTTGCAGTAGGAAAACGGTTGTGACAGGTCTGCAAATTTATTCATAATACTGTTATTCCATGCCCACTATCGAAGTCTGAGAACGATTCCAGCGAACATTATACAAAAAAAGATCGTTTATACATTTATCGTTAGATAGTTTGTATAGTGCCTTAAGAATTACGAAGTGCAAGATGAATGAATTAATGTATTTTATTGCACGATAGGACCAGGGGTCCTTTCGTGCGCGATAGGACCAGGGGGTAGTGACGACAACAATATTGAATGCGATGCGACCAATTAATTATGATCAATCGCATATTTATGTTTGCTCAAAAGAAAAAAGAAAAAAAAGTGTAATGATCCGATCGGAATTGACCCTGAGCTCGATCTAATCGATTTCGTTCTGACGTCATGCGTGAGATACGATCAAAAAAGATTACAAATGTGTATATAAGTGCCTTAATCGATTGAGATAACGAATCCACTCTTAAGCTATGGTCAAGACTATTTTTTGTACTTGTAACTTTTGTATGAGATATTTAAGAATACTATTTACTATTTATGCTTATGAATATGTATTTTTATTTAAAAACTCTATTCCCGAGTATTGCGAACCTCGAGTCCCTAAATTGATTTAGGGGCAGAAGCCAATTGGAATAATCGTATATTGTGAGTTTCGCTTTTCAGGTGCTAATCAATATTTAGTAAGCAAAAAAATAATCATAGCTTTTTTAATCGAATGCCGCGTATGTTTTTGCGCCAACAGAAGTTTTTCCGTCGCAATTGACCGTCGAACCGTGTAAAATGGAAAATTCTCGGATAAATTTTCACGGAACGCTTAACCCCCGTCACCACTTTCGGTGAGGAGAACGGTCCAAAAAGAACAACTTTCACTAGTTTTTCGAGAAACATATAGCTGAAATCTCATCTTGAATGGAGCATACCGCTCCGTTTTGTCTCAGTCTCCCCTAATTTTTGAATTCCGCATCGAAAAAAAAGACGCGAAAAGTGCGTACCAGCGTAGCCCGCGCTCCTTATCCGCTGATTGTTGCGCACGCGTGATCATATACCACAGTACTGATTTATATTAAAGTTGGCCAATAACAACAATACATTATCGTGTAATTTCGTTGTGTTGCGTAAAATTTGTTACGCTTGGCTCCGTTCTCTAATTGTATTTCTTTTCGCAGTCCCTCCATAGTCCTCGAGTTTGATATAGACGAGGGTCGATTTCCGGTCACGTTCCACGCAAGGGGTGCTCGCGGATTGTGCCACGTCATTTCCGCTCGACCGGTCGTACTTCCGGTGTACACTGATGGTGCACTACCCGTTATATTTCAGCCCTTCTTTCAACAACCTTTCCCCCCACGAACGCTTGAAAGGAAATTGAAACGCAAGTGAAAACACAATAATGTTAAATTATTATAACTTTTGCAAGTTGTGCACTTATGAACATTGCGTTGTAACAATGTTTCGACCCCGAGATGGTATACCGGACGTTTTTAAGTATGCTTGAATTTACGCACGTAAGAGTTACACGATGAATCATTAATGAACCATCGTACGTGCATCACTGTTCCAATTATACATTGACGTCTATATAAAAAAAAATCTTAAATTCGTAAATTATCTTATATTCCACCGCTCGTTTCTTTTAAACCATATATCACTGACTGCAACTCGAATCGACGGTATAATTTTAAATGCCGTCAAATCATCATCAAATTATTCATTATATGCAAAAAAAACGTTTACAATTGCGTTTCTGTCTGCATTATTTGACATCCGGTTCGAACCGCCGCCGTCAATAACCACTTTGATGCTCTGTTGGAAATTGTGTCACTTTTTTCCATTGTCTATCCATCCGCTATGTTTACGGTAATAGCCTTTGAATGAATTGTTGAGGACAATTGCCAGCGATGGAAAGGTAGTATCCGAGATTTTACAATTGCAAACACAGACATACTGACAGTATTCCCGATTATTTTCTTTTGCCAGGTGACTGAATTACGGAACGATTTGCATTGCAAAGCGTTACGTTAGGGCGACGCAAGGTCATTGCATTAATATAAGCTAGGCACGGCATTGTTTTTTTCGTCGACTCGGACCGTGGTTATAAGAGTATCCGGGCCATCAGTGGACGCGCCATTGTTAGCCCGACTATCGTTACAATCCTAACATAAATTCGTGTGCAACAAATTAGTGGATGAAAATAGGCCAATACGTAGGGTAAGAGTAAAAAGTTTCGAATCGGAAAGCGACGTACAAGTTAAGAAAAATTGAAGAAAAAAAATCTAATAAAGGTCGAAGACCGAACAGGATACAAGTTGCGCCTTAATAAATAGAAGCAAGTTCGTTGCCGACGTTTTCCTCGGGGCACGAAATATATATATTTCTATTCTTCGTACTTTGAATAAACAAGAAAAACGATGGACGCGGTACCTATGTCAGCGGGATATCTCCCAGCTGGAGTATTTTATCCGATAATTTTTATAATCGTCGCGTTGCTGGCTTTACATTATTACATGGAGAGTTTGAGGATCGTGAAGATGGGTCGAAAATTGCCAGGTACGTGAACCGAATCGAATGATAAAAGAAAATTGTTTAAATAATACATTTTTAGTTTACAACATTATAACCGTACAAGTTCGTATATGTCAGGACCTCCCACCGTGCCATTCTTCGGCAATGCCCTCATCGTCTTGGGTGTCAAACCTAGGGACGCTCTTTACACGTTGCTAAATTACCAGAGTTATGGTAACATTATCAGAGCCTTTCTTGGCACTAAACTTGCCGTTTTTGTAATGGATCCTCGTGACGTAGAAATTATACTCAGCAGTCCCGTGCATATAGACAAGTCCCCGGAGTACAGGTATGGATCGTCTTAAAGGTGAACCTTGATATAAACAAGAAATGAAACACGCTTTTTCATCACAGGTACTTTGCGCCGTGGCTCGGAGAGGGTCTTCTCATAAGCACTGGCAATAAGTGGAGAACTCACAGAAAAATCATTGCACCGACGTTTCATCTCAATGTACTGAAGACATTTGTACCGGTGTTTTACGAGAACAGTCGTGATTTGGTTAATCGTTTGCGCTCGGAGGTCGGTAAGGAATTCGATTGTCACGACTATCTGTCCGCGGTGACGGTGGACATCTTGTTGGGAACTGCGATGGGCGTGAGAGGACGCAAGGACAAGACTGGATACGATTATGCCATGGCAGTGATGAAGTGAGAATTATCGACTTGGAAGCAAAATTACATTACCGAACGATCGGCAGCCTTGGAGTATTTTTTGTTTTCGATATTTATTACCCTCGATTTTTAGAATGTGTGACATCATTCATCGAAGACAGTACGATATACGACTGAGACTGGATTCGCTCTTCAAGTACACGAGCGAATTCAAGGCTCAGGAAAAGCTTTTGCGTGTTATTCACGGACTGACGAGTGGTGTTATTGAAACGAAAAAACACGAATACCTCGAGAAGGGTGACGAGAGCGTTCCTCAGTACCAACGTCAGGAAAGCGGGAAAGGCCGAAACAGTGGGAAGACGATCGAGGAAAATATGCGTTACGTGAGAGATGACCTCGATGATATTGATGAGAACGACGTTGGTAAGTATCTCGCAGAACGCGTAGTAAATTTAACGAAGACCTCATTGAATTAATCACTGTTCTTAATTTGCTGTTCCAAGGTGAAAAGAGACGACTCGCTTTCCTCGACCTCATGCTCGAATTGGCCAGAAACGGGGCCAATATTTCGGACGAGGAGGTCAAAGAAGAAGTCAACACTATAATGTTCGAGGTACGACAACCAGTTTCCCAATTATATACAGTTAAAAACAATAATGAATGAGTCGATTGTGACGAATTCAAAAAAATTTCAGGGTCACGACACCACCGCTGCTGGATCCAGCTTCGTTCTCTGCCTTTTGGGAATTCACCAAGACGTTCAGGTGAGTGATTAAGGGATATATTTTTACTGAGACAGACCGAAGAAGATGACGTACGTGAAAAATCCTGACCATTCACAGCACGCGAAGAGGTTTCCTTTGAAGAAAATGCTTCCTTTTTTACTTCAAAATAGAGAGATACGCTATGATGTCCTTGCGTTCCTCGGGTTTCTTGAGACCGACAAATATCATTTTTGTGCCGGGAACGATTTTCTTCGGCTGCTCGAGATACTCGTCCAGGGATTTTTCATTCCACGGAACGCTCTTCTTCTTCATCGCGTCAGTGTAGTTGAAGCCCGCGTTTGCTTAAAGGCGACAAGCGTTACTGGTTCTTCACTCAAAACACGATTGTTAATTTGACCTAGCCAATTGTGCTCACTTCCGCAAGTTCTACCGAGTACACCGAAAAGGTTAGGTCCAACTTTGTGCTTTCCATCCTTTTCTACTGTGTGACAAGTCGCGCACATTTTCGCGAATAATTTTTTTCCGTTCGCCGCATCCCCCATTTTCCAAAGTAACCCGATAATTTTTTCACATAGATCGTAACTTTGTTAAAGCAAGATTGCCTCGTCGCGTCTGACAGTTGACAGGAATTTTTTCACTCCTTCGCGGGCGTCAATGTAGCTTCGCAATCTTCCTTTATTATTCTTCATTATTCTGAGCAGGTTCGTGTTTACGAAGAAATTGAAGAAATATTCAAGGGCTCCGATCGCCAGTGCACTTTTCAAGATACATTGGAGATGAAATATCTCGAAAGAGTCATTCTGGAGACTCTCAGGCTATTTCCACCGGTACCGGCTATCGCTAGACATCTCACCGAGGATGTTAAACTCGGTAAGTCATTGAGGCCATTTTTTTAAGTCATTAACATTTTTTTCTTTTTGATTATCCACCGATGACTCTGTATGAATTTATTTTCTAATACGTCGGGTGACAGCTTCCGGAGATTATGTAATACCGCGAGGCAGCACCGTGGTAATTCCACCCTATAAGATTCACCGTCTCGCCGAATACTATAAGAATCCCGAAGTCTTCAATCCCGACAACTTCTTACCCGAGGAAACGCAAAACAGGCATTACTACGCGTTTATTCCATTCAGCGCTGGACCACGGTGAGAAAAAAATCATTCATTGGGAAATCGCAGAATTCTTGATTTATGGGTTTCCTTCATTTTCTTATATATATATATATTTTTTTTTAAGATCTTGCGTGGGTCGGAAGTATGCGATGCTCAAGCTCAAGGTACTTCTCTCGACGATTCTGCGAAACTACAAGATTTCGTCGAATCACACGGAAAACGACTTCAGGCTTCAAGCGGACATTATCTTGAAGAGGGCCGACGGTTTCAAGATAAATATCGAACCAAGGAACAAGAATATTTGAGAATCACGATGAATCTCGCGATTTTGCATACTGGAGTTTTTTCCTCAGTAAAGAAATAGCCTTGAGCTGCGAATAAAATAAAAACAGCGTTTAGTTTCTTTTTGAAATATTATTTGTAAACGGGTTGGAGAAAGAAATTATATGCGATTACGAACATAGGTTTTATTGATTTGTCGATTGACATACAAGTTTTTCTTTAGTATCAGCGATGGGTTCCAATTCTTTCATCCCTGTTCGCTCTCGTCTATTGCCGGTCAGAAAGTCTATACCCCATGGCACTATAAAAATACTGTTGAGAATTATAAGCACTAATTGACATATCGTGAAACTGTTGGTCCAATCTTTGATGAATCCTGTAAAAAAAAATCAAAATAATGAGTCAATAATTAACTTATCTCGTAGTAGCCTCGAGATCTGTTTGACTTTTAACTCACCAATGACAGGACCGAAAAAGATCATGATTCCTCCGCTGACAAGTGAAAATATTCCGTAAGCAGCGGAGTACTTCTCAACGGGGAAATTTTCGACTACAACGAGCGGTTGCGGAACGAACATCCACGAACGAACGACACCGATCGCTGCAATACTGACTAGTACTCCGGCCAGTGTATGGTCGAAATAGAAAAATGCAATTTTCGCAAAACTCATGCTTATCATCGCCATGAAAAATAAAAACTTGGGTCGAGCGTCGACGAAAAATGTGAATATCGCTAGAAATATTCTTGACACTAGCTCCGCAGCCGCTGCTACTGTTATCGTCAATGCAGCGTCACTCGTCGTATAACCGAGATTCATCATCACCATCGGTAGCAGAGACGAAAACGTTGAGTCGCTCACGAAGACGAAACTTATTCCAAGATTTGTGCTCATGAAGGCACGGTCTTTCAAGAGTGATAGCTCAAACAATTTACTCAGTGACGAGCTGTAAAAATCGTCCCACAAACATTTTTTTTTCTCGACAAAACAGAGCAATGTCAAAAATTGTAATTCGAGATTCTTGCAACTTACATAATGCCCGTTGGCGCTGTTTCTTCAAAGACTCTATTTTTCTCTCCCTCTTCGACTTCCTTGACCTCCTCGACCTTTCTAGCTTTTCGCTCGAACCGATGGGGTACTTCGGCGAAAGTTGATCCGACCCCGGCAATATTACCGATACTGGAAGCAGACATACCGGACATCCTCTTAGTGAAAGAGGCTCGATTAGTGCCCGATCTCGTTCGCAAACGTATTCCATTCTCAACATCCGAATTTGATCCAACCCTCACCTGTTTAAAACAAAATTAATGCGAATTCATGGGTCAAATAAAAGAGCGTGCCGAGAAGATTGAACGAATGGCGAATTCAAGTGGTGGTGGTTTACTCTCAGTGTTTCTATGAGAAGAGGAACTTCGCGAGCTCCACCCTCTTTCAGGCTCCTGAGGCTGCTCCACCTGCTTGGTCTCGCGAACACCTGGGCCGCGTGAATAGTCGAACGACGATTCGCGAGTACGGGATGTACGAACTTGCCGACGTTGGACTTTTCCTGCAGCTTCTCAGACAGGAACTTCCGGCTCTCCTCGGCCAGTCTCGCTCGGGACTTCCGGACCTCGTCCGGGTCTCGCCCATGCCATTCCACCGGATGCATCATCATCATTCCGATGATGCAGTGGAGACTCAGAACACCAACGATAGCGGCGGTGCCTGGAAACAAAGTAAACTAATGTGTAAACACTGATGGATGAGCGGTTAAAACCATGGAATTACCACTTCTCATTAAATTTTTATCATTGCACTCTGACGTATTTGTGCCATTAATTTTTCATTGTCATTTGGAAATTACCGGATATTTACGAAATCGGTCATTCACCGGCTTGATCCACAATAATTTATGCGACTCACCTCGATATCCGTAAAGAGTCATGAATTTCTCGATCAATATAGGATACACAATACCTCCCAAGCCAACGATTACTTGCGTTGCACTCATGACCTGAAAGTATAAAAGAATTAATAAAGTTTACCCACGATTCACATCATATCGCTGACGCGTCTAATATTGACGTGCGAGACCTTAGCTCTCTTCTTGACCCAGTAGGCATTGAAGTTAGAGTTGCATATATTGTTCATGACACCGAGACCGAATCCCTGCACGAAGAATATCAATGCCATCTGCCACACTTGAGTAACGAATGCTAAGAGAATGTTCGGTACCGAATAAAGTACAGCCGCGGTTATTCCTATAAGTCTCATGGGATATCTCTTCAACATCGCCGTCGTCATTAGACCTGGAAATGTGATGGACGATTATCCCGATACCGTAGCCCGAAGATTCATTCTATTGGTTTACAAAATCTTTACGATTTATCTTTATAGAGAAGAACGGGGAAAACGGACCCGGGTTCTCCGTTCGACGTGAGACCTTTGTCTTTTATGTGCCTCCAAAATAAATGTTAAAGAAAATCCGTTTATCCGTGACACTTACTGGATAGGGAGAAACTGATCATGAAAACTGAATTGAGAACGGTCATTGCTGATCCTGCCTGTCCAGTTGCTTCGAAGAACTCGCCGAATATTATGGTGAACGATGGACTCGCTCCGGTAGCACTCACCTGGAAGTCAATTTACAATCTTTTGTGTGTGTTTGTTCGTATTATTTTTATCATCGACGCGTATTAAGAACGTTTATTCATGCTACTTGTGACGGGCGCTACTACTGGTTCGCAGGAGCTTCTTATCTCACAACGACTGTTTTGAGTGAGGAGAAAACTCTTTGAGCGCCAATGATCTGTTCAGCTCGGCCCTGGACTCATTATATCGTCAACAGCGCGAGGCACTTCTTATTGACACAACGATGTCTCGACAATCACTACCAGTTCCGTAGCGCAACTTTTTTTTCTTCTACGATCTACGTTTCATCAGTTTTTAAAATTATTTATAATAAACCCCGGATAAAATTTCACTCACAAAAACAACGATCATAGCGAGAGCAATCATCCAACCCCAGCCTCCGTCAGGCGCGAGGTCTTCAGCTGTGATTTCATCCTCATCCTCTTCGACATTCGCCTCCCGCAATTGTCCGTTACTCCTTTCGCGTACGTTGTCATATTTTTCACTCTGAAGATTCTTATGCACTGTCACACTCGTGGTATTTCCGATCGTCGAATTTTCCGGCATATTATGCTCGAAACCGTCGCGTTCACCGTCAAACTTCTATAAAAGTGATCAACAAAATAAATCTATCGGAAGATGCTACGGAAAATTCGATGGCACAAAGATAGCCCGCCGAATAGATATCATCCGAAGATTCTCTAAAACTTATCACAAGTTGGTAAACACTCACCATCAGCTCTAATCTAGATATGTGTTATGTGGCTCGACTGAACCCGTGGATCGTTCTCCTGCCAAAAAGATCAACGATGGGGTTCGATAATCGTATACCCTTCTGTTATTTGTTTCGGCGAATAGAAATCATGTAAATGTTTCTTCACACACGTCGCAATTCGATCAACACTGATAACGTGTTCTAAAGTATTGACTACGCTTCGATAAACCGGTAGATCGACACGCGGGTCGTTCTCCAAGTGGACGAACTTTTACGTTTTCAAATTGAACAGTCTTCTGTCATTTGTCTGCTTTTTCCGATGATAATGACAACGAAGACGACAGTTCGTCGGAGAGACTACCCGGCCGAATGCGCTCGATTGTAAAGCGAGGGACGAAATCATTATTACCTCGAATGCGAATTGATCGCGATCTTCTAGAAAATATTTCCTTATCTATAAACACCTTTTGGCTGCTGTTCCTGGCGCGCCGCAGTCGGTTAATTGCAGCTTAACTTGCGTTTCTTTCTTCCTGTGTCGCCTACAGAATGCCGAGTGAATTATGACAGATACGTACGTACTCTCGTGATTGGCGCTAGATGGGAAGTAACTTCTTGTAAATAGATCTGCCTCTTCATTCTTCTCGCGCTGCGTAATCTGGTAAGCTTTCTTGCAAACTGCATATGACGTTCTTTTCAGATAACATTTCGATGTTAGGAATTATTTTCGACGACACCTCCAGCGCTATAATACCGATCGAGCGCGTTAAGATAGTCCTTGCGGTACAGTCAAGTTTATCAACTACCACGATTTCAACCATTTTTTGTACACGCTTTAAAGGCGAAACTAGTGTGAACCGAGGTGGATCTGGTTTGAAAAGCTTCCACTTAATGTACAAAAAAATGTATAACGATAAATTTACCGAAAAATAACTCAGTTTCGCCAACATATTCGCGGGTACATTTTTACGCAGTTTCCCCCTCGCAGGAAGACTGCAGCGCCTGGTGCCCAGGCAATACGCCTTACGCGTGTGCCTGACGTGAAGCCCCCGTTTGGGACTGTTGCACTGCTGGCATTGGAGCTAAGAAGGATTGCAAAAGTCTACGAGGCGATGTTATCGGGTTCTATACTTTTATCAACAGCCGACCGAATCAATGAATTGTTATCGCACGAGACAAGTTTGCCGACGTCGACAAAAAAAATTATTACACAACAATGAAGAATTCTAAACTCGGGAAGTCACAAGAACATTGTGCATTCAGAAAGGGAGCTCAGCGGAAATATTATCGATAACTCAATAACCTTGGATGCGTCGCTCCAATTAAATCGGCAATAAAATGAATCGAAGAACGGAAGGGTTTAATTGTACCAAGAAATAATTATGCATACATATCGGGCGTACCTATGATTACCTGTTCGACCACTTAAGTTATTTTCCCGATGTACCGCGTATATATATATACTTTTTTTTAGCAGTGCTCAGCGATATCATCGAGTGTCGTGCAGGCCGTCGACACACTCGATATATCGATGGGCGCTGCAAGACCGGACGCTAGCAGGATCGGTAGTCTCGTTCCGTCACTCGAAGTCGCCAGTAGTTACGCGAAATCACGCGACCTGTCAAATATTTCTGGATTGCTTTTGAGTTATGAAAAATACAATACGCGATTTGCAGATAAAATAATATGCCGGACAAATATTGGACTCCTCAGAAGCAGTTTTTCGTCGAAAGTGTGTGATTTATCGAAGATTTTCTTTTTACATGCTCCATCACTGCTGTACAATGTAAAGTTCAAATCATTTTTTTTTCTTTATTGTTCTACATTTATTATCGTATCAATTCTTAACTGCTACAGGCCAGCCGTTTGATGAAGCGATCGATAGTGGATGAAAGACGTCATCGTAGATTACACTGAAAGGACAGTTAAATATTTCTCCGTACTAATCGCGACTTATCGTTGCAAAAATCTCAATTTTTTTTCTTTATGTACCCAGAACAATCGTGTTACAATCGTGATCATATAATAGTCGTGACGCACGATCGATACAAATCTTGGATTTAATTCACTGCCATATTCCGTCACCAACGTTGATGTTTCGCGGGGAAAAGGTGAATACGAACCATTGCGCTGTATTCCATCGAATCAACAAGTCGGGCTACACCTGAATCCATAATTGATAATTCATATTATTGTATTTTTTTAAACTTTATTTTGCGCTGTCATCTTTGGCGTGTCTTCACCCATTATGATAAAATAATTGAATAACAGTAGATAATACCGAGTGCGTCGAAAGGGGTATTGCAAAAATAAGTGAAGAGTTTAATAACCTGGTGTCGGAGGGTGCGGATTATCGACGACATTGAGAAATCTGTAAAGATAAGAGGACAAGCTAGTTTGGGTGAGGAACGGAACCCTGGATAGAATATAGTGAATCTCTGTGGGAGTACGTGCTCATTTTGTATCGTCGGAAAAAATACACACACACACACACATCACGATGAAGGATCCGAAGCGAGTGAAAGCTCCGGACGGAGGTTGGGGATGGATGGTGTGTCTCGGTGCTAGTGTCATTGCGGTAATGTTTTCATACTTCCTTCAATTCGATTGTATTTGAAAAGACGGACTTTTCGATAATTTCATGATTGTGTAAAAATACAGTTTTCTCTGCGAGCCTTGGAGCCTTCCTTCGGTCTAGTGTTCCACGACTTTCTCATTGACCTCGGCAGCGATTCAACGGAGACGAGTATTATAACTAGCGTATTCGACGCAAATATGAATTTCTCAGGTACGCTTTGATAGTTTTTTATTGGATTATGTTATCGTTTGAGATTGCCGAAGTCGCGAAGCTTCAATAAATTAAACAAATACTCAGGTCTCTTCGTGGGACCTTTGGTGAAGAGATTCTCGTACAGAATAGTCGTTATTGTCGGAGCCATCCTCAGTTCTATCGGCCTTATTGGCGCATCTAGAGCCCAGAGTGTCACCAATGTCGTTTGCACTTACAGTGTTTTGACTGGCATTGGTAATGGGCTCGCTATGGCTGGGGCATTTGTGGCGATAAATAATTACTTCGACAAGAAACGCGGCCAGGCTGTCGGATTATACATGGTTGGAACGGCGATAGCTATGACGTTGATGCCGCAGGTGAGATCATCTATGCTCCTCTAAAAAAACTCTTTTAAAAATTATTTCCGACTTCCACAAAATATTGTGAAGTACAATTTTTCAAAAAAATATTCCGTTTACACGAGATTGCTATCATCGAATAGTTCAATATTTTTTTTACGTTTCGTACAGCTGGCACATGCTTTACTCGAAGCTTACGGATTTCGAGGCACGATGCTGATAATCGGTGGCTGGTCAATGCACTCTCTGATCGGTGGCTGTCTCTTGAGACCCGTGAAGGCTACTATAAAACGCACAGAATCGCTGAGCCTCAAAGTACGAAAGACAACTACGCTTCCGGGGGTATTCCTGAAAAAAATGTTAAACTGTAAGATCGCAATACAAAAATTTTATTCGAATTTTCGAATTTGCTACTATTCACATTACGATCGATTACATTTTGTGGATCAGATACGCAGGAATGTCCCTTGACGCAACGATACTGTGCAAAAATACATATAAAACTTTATCATTGATTTGGCAGATGATAGAGAACGGAAAGACGGAGCCCAATGCAGATATCATCGAAGATATAACTAAACCTACGATAGCTGAGGAACTCGTGAACCTCGCGATAAAACCTAAGTCCGAAGATCACGAAGAGCAGGCCCCCGACGTAGCGAAAAAAAAATCGGTATGGTCCAAATTGATGTTCCAATGGATCTCGAATTTCTTAAATCTTGAACTCCTCAAGGATTCTGTCTACCTGAACGTCATCGTTGGATTGAGCTTGTTCAACGTTGCCGAAACTAATTTCAAGCTGATGACACCATTTTTTCTCAGAAGCGTCGGTACGATCGCTGTGGTTATTTTTTTTCATTCATGTTATACTATAAATAAATTCACAAACTTCATTGAATACCTTGTAGGAATGACGAAATCGGAAATAGCATTTTGCCTTTCCCTTACCGCTTTCAGTGACATTATGGCTAGATTAATTCTCCCACCGATATTCGACAGGATGGATCTGAGCAAGAGACGAATTTTCTGGATCAGCTCGTTGCTCGTTAGCTTTGGGAGATCCAGTGAGTACCACGTGCATTAAAAAATCGTAAACACCATTGAAAAGTTATCTGCGCTGTGTATATCATCGTGAATTATATTGTTCTTGATTTGTTCAACAGTATTTGCGGAACGAACCAAGGGAATCTTGCTGATCGTGATTCTGGTCCTGAACGGATTCATACGCGGTGCTGTTATCCTAAACACCAATCTGTCAGTATCGGAGTGCTGTGGCCTGCAGAAACTTCCCCACGCCTTGGGGCTGTACATGGTGACGAAAGGAATATTCTCACTGACTCTGAGTCCCCTCATCGGTGAGCGCATCAACTTATCGTGTATATTCTAAACTATTCAAATTATCTCCTTTTCCAACTATGAAATATCTTCGTATCTGTAGGTTTTGTCAGGGATTACAGCGGCAGTTACAGAATCTGTATCCACGCGATGTCGATACTGATAATACTCGCATTTATCTCATGGTCGATGGAGTTCTGGTGGAAGGCGATACGTCGGAGGGGCCGCAAAACTGAAAAAATTCTATGGATCGATAAACCAGCGGCATAATGCACAAACTTTTCCTCTTCGAGTGCGAATATTTGAAAAACACGGTTCAGTCACTGACCATCCACAGTGACTGTCAGTCTTCAAAATAAACGACGAATCACAGCTGGATGGTAAGAAACCCCGGGATCCCGCTAACTGTGCTTTCGCTGTTACCGTTTCAACTACTTTATAGCGGGCGATTTTCACGAATAACGCGTGGTCATCGCCGTCAGAAGGCTTTTCCATAGAAACTCTTCGAAACTTCTAAACAAGTACTGTGTACTCATGTTCGTGTAGAATAGTCTTCGAGTATCTCGAACAAAATATATTTTTTCACATTAGGTATATGAGATGATTATCGACGATTTTGCTCGACCGACGGACATCGACCACCTCCAATTAGGTTTCGATTGTTGCAGTCAATAATTTATCAGATCATCGGAGAAACCCTACTAGGGGATTATAGGTAGTTAACTGATATAGCCTTATCAGCGACCAATGTAACACTACAATTTCTACATAAGAATTCATAAGCAAAATGTGAGCACGTTGAGGAATGCATATGTGATTGATAAACTTTCGTTAATCAACACTATCTTGTTTATTCAATATTTTTCTATCCACATGTCTTTTTACTTTGTCTCTGGAAACGGTATTTTATGTTATCTGATTATGTATCTCGCTGAACGTCGACGATCCCTCCGCGATATATGCTATCCAACAGTTCTCCAGTGAAAGGCATCAACAGCGGAGACGTTTCGAGCTGTCTTTCATCTATCGGGGGATTCATCAATTAGGCAAGACACGTGTGGCTCAGATGAATGTGATTTCAAAGAGGATAAACTTACCAAGATAAAACGACTTTGATATTCGTTGTTCAGTTCTCCGTTGACCGCGCTACCGGATAGCGAGAGAGTGAATGGCACGTTTCTAAAAAAAAAAGTTGTCTCGGTGTTGTTATTACATTTAATTTTTTTTCATCTCGGTAACGGTTCACTATGACTATTAAGAATGGATATTCGAAGGAAGAGCCAGCGAAGTCCACATTCGTAGCTCCGGATGGGGGTTGGGGCTGGATTATCGTCTTCGCCGTCGGCTTTTCAAACGTGAGGTCATTTGTCAGCTCCTGCAATTGACGTAAACATAGCGAAAGAATGATGCAGATGGTTTCTGTTTTTCTGCCCGGCAGTTCTGCGTTTTTGCCGTTTTTCTGTGCTTCGGCCTGATATTCCGTGAGCGATTCGAACAGCTGGGGATAAATGCGGCGCAAACGACGACGATACTTAACGTTAACAGTGCAGTTACGTCATTCACAGGTAAGTAAGTTTAATATCGATTTGTTACAACGTTAGACGTGAGCGGCACATGAAAAAAGTATTTATGGTATATATCAAGAATTTGTATACTTATTTTTATAAAATAATTATTTAAAGTTGAATTATAATGATAATTGAATAATCATATTTTTTAGACATATTCTTTGCATACATATTTTTTCTATGGGTGGGCGCTCCTCTCACGGACACTTGGTGTCGATTAATACGTCATGTTCTGTTAGATCGTCATGAAAAGTCATTAACGTCTACGAAAATTGCAACGTTCCCTTTGCAGACTGAAGAGATTTTGGCCGCGCAGTATTTGAATATACTTTTGAGGACCATGATTTTTACCTCACAAAGAGAGCGCCTATAAAGAGTTTCTTCGGCCCCCCAGGCAAAAGCCGGACACCAGTAGAATCTGAACTTTTCATCCTCGCCAGATCTCTCCGCGCTACCCGTCATTAGCAGAACCTCAGTATATTACCGAAAAATAAATGCCCCATCCGCCTACTGTCCACGAGAACGTTTCATTATTATATCGCGAGAGTGCTCGCTGTCTGAAACATCGTATAATTTTTGTTTAATTTTCTTTATCAACATACTATCGACAGACGACAGCCCACTAACAGTCAGCCAGTATCACAGGAAAAAAAAATGACCACGTCGACCTTCCTGATCGACGTTCAAGGAAGCAGTACTGCTTCCTTGTACAGTTCAGTACTTGTATATTATGAAGAGGAAAAAATGGTTGAATCTCTGGGTATTTCCTCAAATAAGGATGAACGATATTTGAGAGATGTCGTGGCTGTAATTTTCTTTTCTTTGATTTATATTCATTTACATTTTATTCTGATTACGTGTTGGATTGTCAATGATTAACCTATGACGTTTCATGAAATCACACACATCATCTGTTCTTGTTGTTGTTGTTGTTTTATTAGCATGTGCCGGATATAAAATGATTTCAGGTTTAGCTAATGGGCCCCTCTTCAGGACATTTAGCCACCGACAAGTATCCCTCGCCGGTGCTTTGATTTCAGCGATTTCGATCTGCGCTCTCTCCTATGCGGAGAATTTCAGCGCTGTACTTATATTCTACTCGATTATGTATGGTAAGCTATTTCGATTATTAACTCGATGGCGACAATTTTCTTCGAACTTCCCCGCGACCAGTTTGACGAAATTAATTTACATAGTGAATTTTCTTGTTATTGCAAATGCATCTTCAACTCGTCGGCACGTCCGAGACTTTTTTACCTCAACGCGTGTAAAAGAATATGATTACTAACAGCATGAGCGTACATCACGATTTCCGTATGAATAAGTAATTTTTAACAATTATTCAATCGGACAGGCGCGGGTACAGGCCTAGCAATGTCTGCGGGCGCTCTTGCTCTGAATACGTACTTCAAGAAGAAAAGAACAATAGCCGTTGGATTGGCGTGGACGGTTACGGCCATCGGTCCGATGATCAGTCCGCAGGTACTTCAAAAGAATAAATTGTAATAATTAATTGTAAAAAAAAACTTCCGAAATGTCTTCCAGTCCCTTGTTTACGTTCCCAGCTGAAATTTCACCATCGGCACGGTTATGGGACCGTGCCAGTTGCCCGGAGGGTTTGAAAAATTTCGTTGTGACATCAGTTCTGGTTTGAGAATGTCAGTTTTCGATCCGAAGTGTCGTCATGTAGAAGAATGTCACTTCCGGGTTGAAAATCTCGATTTTCGATCGGAAGAACATGGAGATTTTGAACTCGGAAGTGACATCACAGAGAATTTTAAAAAATTTCTCTGTCAAGCAGTGGTGTAGTATCGGCATTACCCAATATTTAATAGTGCTTGGAAGACCGTCAGCTTTGCTCGGGCTACTTTCACCGCTTGCAGAAGGACCAATATGGCGATTTGGCGGACGACAGCCAGCGTGGAGCCGGCGATGTGCCGTTTTTGCAGTTACGACCTGGGTAACTGAAAAAACGGCATCCTACCTGTTTTGCTTTTTCACGACATTCACTTTAAGTATCCGTTGACAGATAGTCGCATTGCTGATGCCGATTTACGGGGCGTCTGGTACGTGTCTTCTTTTCGGCGGCTTCATGTTCAACGCCGTAGCCTGCGCCCTTTTGATGCAACCCGTCAGCAAGAATGCAAAGGAGTCCGAATTTGCGGCCATTGAAGCTACGACAGGCTCAAAGAGCATCAAGGTTTGTGTCAAATAGCCTTATGAAACTTGTCAGAGGAGATTTTTCTTGCCATATGAGCTGCCATAATCTGCCTACCATTGATTGCTTGCTGCCATGAGCTGCCTACCATTTTCAGGGTAGGATAAATTTTGCGAAAAGGCACTTTTTTTCAAAAAATGTCGAGATATCGAATTAAAACCTCCGCTATTGCTTTCAAGCCGCATATTTCCGCACTAACGGTACCCTCATCAAACCTTTTTACTGACATTTTTACAAAATTGCAATTTTTCTGCTGCAGCAGATTTTTTTTCTGCAGCTGCAGAAAAAAATGTCAACTTTCAACTTTCAACTTTCAACTTTCAACCTTCAACCTTCAACCTTCAACCTTCAACCTTCAACCTTCAACCTTCAACCTTCAACCTTCAACCTTCAACCTTCAACCTTCAACCTTCAACCTTCAACCTTCAACCTTCAACCTTCAACCTTCAACTTTCAACTTTTATGAGATCAACCTTGCGCTTTTGGTCAAAACGGCTGTCGAATCTGTACTTGAGGCGAAAAAATAAATAAAGTATCATAAAGTATCGATCGAGAAACAAAGAAATCGCTGTTCGGAAATACGCAACATCACCCATTTTTGTAATTTCAACTATATAAATGTCCGATAAACTTTTTCGTTAATCGTCACTCCGGGATTGTATTCTATATATGTTTTCACGCTGATCCCGAATCTGATACTTCTTTTATTCATAAATGGATATTTAGTGAGGAAAATTGCATCTAAAGTAAAGTACAAATTTTTTTTTTAATTCGAAAAATTCAAAATAGCATAAAATTTAAACGGTTATATCGATTCTCTTGAAATTTTCCATCGATCTCTTGAATAGGATCGTCGGGTGATCACATTCCATCTGTGTACACGTTTGTAGCCTTATAGCTAAAAAAGTGCTAGTGTGCGAACAAATACTTTTGAAGAAATTAAAAATGGCGTACAAAAAAAAACTGAACATATTTGGATGAAATTTTGCAAAAACATTGACTATTAACCAAACTTACTGTGTGTGAAATTTCAGCTTGATTGGTCAATGCATTCTCGAGTTATACCGGTTTAAATTTTGCACGCCCGTTTCACACGCACGCACGCACGCATCCGGAAATTTTTTTTAAATGTGATTTTACGATGTTTTGGAACATTCTGAACATGTTTTCATAAAAATCTCGAAACATTTTTATTTCGACCAAAACGAAGCTTCCTATATGAGGAAGCAAAAAACTATCAAAAGAGTAACATATAGGTCGTGCAGGATTATTCGAACAACGGATTAGTCGAGACGGACAAGGAGGTGAACAACCCGGAACGGAGAATTTTGAATCTGGAGAACGTGACAACAGAGAAGCCGATTTCAGATGTATCCTACGATTATATGGGTCAATATTTGAAGTCCGAGAGCGATGATTCCAGAGACCCTATCAATGGTGGCAGGAACTCATCGGATATTTGCAAAAACATCGCGAAGGTGTGCAGAATTGCAGTGAGATGATGTTTTAGTGAAAATATTATAATAAAAGTCTTCCCTAACACAAACAGGAAAAGGTGAGGCTACCTTGGCGCCGTAAATTGTTTCGCGGCATCATCGTCTTCTTTGATTTTGATCTCCTTCGAGATCCCGTCTACGTAAATCTAATGTTGGGTGTCAATCTGTCGAATTTTGCTGAATTCAATTTCATATTTTTATCGCCGTACATTTTCTTCGCGTACAACCTCACGGACAGCCAAGTAGCCACTACGATGTCCGTCATCGCCGGCGTTGATCTGGTCACCAGAGTCATGATCCCCTTTGTCGCCACCCGCGTTGGATTTCAGAACAAAACTTATTATCTCATCGGCATTGCAATCGCTGCGATTGGACGACTCGGTAAGACGTTTCGGCAATAGTCGCCGTCAATTTCGTCCGATGAATCGTTTACCGGGCATTTTTTTTAATTGACCATTGATGACAAAAAAAAGTCTGGTGCGATCGTGTAAGAAGGACGCTTCGTCGCGATATAAACTTATTGTGTGTTTCAGTAATCGCCCAAGTGGAAACGTACAGCGTTATCATGACAATGAGCATTCTCATGGGTATCGGAAGAGCCCTGACAATTATTTTTCAGGCTCTCGTTATACCGACTCACGTACCATTGGAGAGGCTACCAGCTGGCTGGGGCATTCAAATGGTGACCGGTGGATTAACCTATTTGATGCTTGGTCCAATAATCGGCTGGATCAGAGACGCTTGTGGCAATTACACGAGTGTTTTGTACTTTCTGGACTTTCTTTCCGGTCTGACAATCGCATCATGGACGCTGCAGGGCTGGTGTTGCTCCGAAAAACGATAACTATCGCCAAAAGAAAAACAGAACTGCGTATTAATCCTGCCTTTAATATATGTTCATTTCACAAATAACAAAGGCACCGGAGAACAAAAATAAACTTTACCGCGCCAGTCTCGAACAGCCGAGTGAACTGGTACGCGCCTCGAGGCGACGAAAGATGAGTCCATTGACCTTATTTCTTATCCAATGTTTAGACAACGATAAACGATACGAATAAATAAAATAATGTCGTATTAACTAACAACGTGTCAGTAGCTTATCGAATGCATTTACATACGCATTTTACAGAAACTTCGGAACTATCCAAACTCAATCTTTTACTGAGTTACACTACATTGGTGATCGATCTGTCGGCGGTGAGAAGTTATGCTCGAAAAGAGATCTCAGGATTTCGACGCGGTTACAAGGCGCGTCAATCAAGAACGAAAATAGTGATAAGAGTTCTCTCCATGATTAGATTGGCTGACGAGGAATGGTAACGGACACACAGCCAAAGGCAACGAGTAATTTATCGTGACTGTGTGTTTCGACTCCGAGGAGCAAGCAGTTAGACCGAGGCTTTCAGTCCACGCTAATCGTCGTTTCTCTCCATGAGGCGTCAGTAGTATTTTTATTGGCCGGAAGCTGCGTAAGGAAGAGTGACGAGATACCGACCACTGCAGTTGCTCTGTGGGTATCAAAGCTGCCGCTGGTCCGCGCCAGCCTTCGCGTACCCGCGCACCGATCTATCGATTTCATCGATCAAACAAAATGTGTCATCTATTTCGATGAACGAGCGATTTTTTTTTTTCTGTTCGTCGCCGAGCGTGATTAACAAGTGGAATCCCGTCGGAAATGGTGGAGAACAAAATGATACCCCCCGATGGGGGATGGGGATGGGCTATAGTGATAGCTTACGGATTAAACAATGTGAGTAGCGTATCACCGGATACGAAATTATGACTAGAAAAAACTCGTTGCAGGAATAAACTGAATAATTACAGTAATTGAGGTCGTCGCGCGTGCGCGAGCCGTGGGCCGGTGCATTGAGAAGATAAGATAGAATCCTCCGAGATCCCTCGCGATAACGCAAAGTTGCAAACCATTTCAAAGCAATGTCTTTTCATCTTTTCGTGCCTTTGTCGAGACCTCTCTATGCGACAGTGATAACAACGATCATAAATTCATTCGTTATCTTTCCGTTCTCCGACTTCGGTTTCTCTGTATCTCTTTTGTGTCGGTTTCAGAAGTCATTGTCCTACTTTTTTCGGTTTTTTTTCCTTATTTATTTTTTGCATGGTGTCTAACGGTTCTTAAAATTCTAGTAGCTCTTGAAAAGTCATTCGATTGTATTTCAAATCTACAGCTAAACACAATATTCTGATGCACTATACAAATATTTATCTTTATACGTGCTTTACAGGTAATCATGGTAGGAATGTTACAAGGTTTCAGTCTCGTGCTGAAAGACGCTTTCAGGGAGAACGGTATAGATGCCACTGACAGATCGGTAATTATCAGCGTAAATTCGGCCTTCGGAATGACCGTTGGTCTCATCCACGGTCCGCTCCTTCGAAATTTTGGATATAGGAAGATCGCTTTGATCGGGTCAATCATATTTACATTGGGTATAATATTGACCGCTTTCGCCACGACATCGGCTCAATTCATGGTTACTTATGGAGTAATAGCCTGTGAGTAATGCAATGAATCACGTGAGATAACACAAAACTAGCCACTTTTGTTGGTGGTCATGAAATTATATCTGAGAATGCGAGTACACTACATTTTTATTATCTTCTCCATCTCGAAGCACTGGGAGTCGGATTGACGATGTCATCATTTTCGCTGGCTGTCAACACGTACTTCACGAAACATCGTGGACGAGCTGTCGGAATGGCTATGACAGTCACTGGTTTGGGACCGATAATAATGCCTCAATTAACTTCATACCTTCTCTATACCTACACTACCCAGGTATTTATTATTTTATTTAAAACATTATTTTTAAACGCACGCAACAGCCTGATACTGCTGATCTGAAAAAAAAATCCATGCTGAGAGACTTCTTGAAATATAGAAAGGCATCGTTGTTTTATGCGCTTGCCGATTGTTTCGTTCCCCTCGTAACAAAGTAAATGCATCTTCATCCTTTTCCGATTCCTTTAATCGACACTTTTTTTTAGGGTACAATACTGATTCTTGGAGCAATGACGCTTCATTCTCTAGCCGCTACAGCACTACTTCAGCCAGTAAAGTGGCACGCGACATGGCAGCTCGAAGAGCCTGAAAATGATGAAAAGAAAGGTACGCACTTTTCTACGCTCTTCGTACGCTCTTAATGCTCTTAACTATTCTTCTTATCTATTTAAAGCCTAATCAACTACCTGCACTTATGTATATTCAGAGCTCGGGGCAAAAGTTATAAAATCGATAACGGAAACGCAAGAAAATTTCCTGATAGAGAGCGAGCAATGCGCTAAAGGAAAATCTTCGACTAATATAAATAAAATTGAAGACAAGATAAATGGTATCGCCCGGAGAAGATCGACGTCGATTCCCAATCCATCGGAAGCGGATGCTCCTGATTCCGAGGGTCGAGCTCTACCCTACAAATGGTGGAGTTCAGGTAATTAAATGTCTGCTTAAATTAACTAATAACGCGGATAGAATTATATAAGGCCGTGAAATCTTGGATAGGGAAGAGCCTTGAGACTATAAATCTGGGTAGCAGCAAGATGATCTTCGACGAGAACATGACCTTTGGCCCTCTGGTGATACAGGACGATGACGAATCGGAGATGAAATCTTTACGAGATGCTGACGCGAACACCAAAAAGGAAATTCCTCTCGGGGTCGAGGATAAGTTACTGAATAAGGAGGTACAGGAGACTCCAGTGAGCGCGGAAAAAGTGTCAGTAGTAGAGTCTCTTCCTGGTCCAATATATTTTAACAGCAACTTCATTCGATCCCACACTAATCATCCATTCTACCTATGAAACAATCAATGAACGTCATCCACAACTTGATTTTATTGGTATGTAATAATTGCAGGATTGAGAAAAAGCTAGGTGATTCATGCTTGAGGAAAATGCTGAGAAGGATTGTAGAATTCTTCGACTTCGAGCTCCTGCGTGACCCGGTTTACGTAAACATGATGCTCGGCATGGCAATCGCTCTATTTGCTGAGATTAATTTCGCTGTTCACACGCCTTTCATTCTCGAGGATATGGGATTTTGTAACGAAGACATTGCGATTGTCATGAGCACGATCGCCGGCGTCGACCTGGTGTCTCGCGGCTTGATACCATTCATCAGTGAATGGCTGGGCCTACCCGCCAGACATATGGCTCTGATAAGCTTGCTGATTCTAATCGTCAGCAGATCCAGTAACGTATCCACATACCGTATCCACCTATCGATAAAAGCAGTAAAAAAAAAACATTTCCATCATCTCTATTTTGTCACCAGTGCTCATAATCTCCAGAAGCTTCACCGCGGTAATGGTGATATCCATAGGTCTTGGGTTTGGCAAAGGTGTTCGTTCGGTCAACATGTTCTTGGTAATTCCAAATTACATTCCTATCGACCGATTGGCTTCGGCTACTGGTATTCAAATGGTCGCCAATGGTGTCATTCTGATGGGTTTCGGGCCATTTCTCGGTGAGTAGACGAAAAAAGTTCCGTCAACATTTTTAAATAATAAAAAATACGTTAATGACGGAAATTTCTACAGGTTGGTCGCGAGACAAATTCGGAACTTACGGGCCTTGCTTGATCTTCATAAACTCGACGACGGCATTGACGATTGTCATGTGGTTAACGGAAATGTGTATAGTCAGTAGAAAGAGGAAACATCGAGAGAGAAAACAACAATATGAACAAGTCGACGTAAGGGAATAACGTGGAAGGCTATTTGGGTAGATGTATATTTAAATTATAGTAATGTGTAATATTTTTTTTAAAGAAATGAGCGTTCAACGATATTCTTTTCTCAATATCAATGTGCAGTGGAATTGATTGGAAAAGATAAAAGAGGATGATATGTCTCACTCGTGCCAGCATCTCTCGGTGGCACGTCACTGCCTCATTAAGGTCGTGTCCTTGTTTGATCCCATTTGCCGCTGAAGCGGATCTAATTACCCGTCAGGCGAATTCTCGAACTCTTTACGGAGTCACAACTCCATTCGCGTTTGCGCTCCTCGTAATCTGTGGTGGATCGTGTAAAACAATGAAACCGCTTTTCCAACACCAGTCTTCCGGGGTCTCTCGGGTTCTCACGGAGTGTTCCGCACACGTCTTTACTCTTTGGCCAGAGTCTGTGTACAAATTCGCGTATGCCTCGAGTACCAGGGGATTCCTATGCATGACCTCGAGCACTCCATACCATAAGAAGGTCAAGAGATTCACGGAAGACAAAGAAGTGGGAGAATAAGAAAAGTGGAAGGAAGAGAAAAGTTGGAATTAACTGGAGCGTACGTGGAAAGTGCTTTGGTCAAGTGTCGCAAGGTCGTTTTTTTTTTACTAACGCAGCAACTACAACATACGACATGCAACCGCTGGTGAATTGAAATTAAATCGCCGACCTCACACAGGACACATAATTATGAGTATGCAATTCACGTACTCGGGCTCTCACACTATCGAGAGTCTCGAGCCTCTGAGTTCTCGTATTCGTAAAGTTGGCGACGATCTAGCTTTGCGAAATCGTCGAAGCGAAAGCCATACGAATTTCGAAAATGGTCTGAATAATCGAGAACGGTAGAAAAGAAAGAGCCAATTCGTGCGGTCGCTCCGGTACGTGACGAGTATCCAAACGATCGGATTCGTCTGTGTGACGTCTAGTACGAGATATCTTGAAGGAAATTGTTTCAACGCTCACTTTCTTTCGACTATCGAATTCACTTCACGAATACCACGAAGCACAAAAATTGACTTGCTCGTACGCGGCTCACCGTTGCAAATTTCGATTTTAACGAAAACACCGGCCGAAACGACTTGCCGAGTTCGAGAATACGACGAAACGATCGAACGAACCGGAAACGCCGTAAAATTCACGATACGACGATAACAAAGCTCGCCAATAATTACCAATGCATGTGAAGCGTACAAAATAAAAAATTAAAAAATAACAAGAAATGCGACGCGAAATTTGCACTTCCAAGTCATTCGATTCACGTATATTCGTCTCAGCCGGCATTTTACAAGTGCGTATTCTACTATGATAACTTACATGTCTATAGAGTCTCGATTCTCCCGGTACGTAGAGAGTTCAAGAGTTCGATAACCCGAGCTCGAACACATGCACACACACAACACACTAGTATTTGAAAAAATACGTATAAATATGTTTTGCAGTCTGCTGATTACACGCGCACGTGATTTCACAAATATTCCTTTGCACCTTACACTGAGTCAGGTATGTTGTAGCGTCATTGCTTCGTATGGGACACCTAGAGAGAAAAAAATACACATGAAAATAAAAACGATTCAACGAAAGTAATTCGATATAACAGAATCAAATCAATTGTCTTGCCGGATGATATTACCTTTGAGTGTCCCGCGTAGTGAATCGGATTTTTCGGCGTAGTAGTTTGATTGAAGGGGGCAGCGTATACCTCGTGTTCCATTATACCCCATAGTGGAATCGTCGCTGGACCTGTCGAGGCAACCGCCAGATTGTTCACAGCCTGCGGTAGAACCTGATAGGCTCGCTCTATAGTCTCGAATTTAAGCAAATCCGGTTGCTTTTTCGGACTCTCCAATTTACCATCCACTCTCGTAGATATCGCTTCACTTTTCTTGGGACTCGTCGGCACAGTCGACACGGTCTGAGGGGTGACGACATAGACGCGTTCCTTGTTCAACGGGGAAATCGATACCGGAAGTTGGTCCCAAGAATCTTTTTCGGTAGTCGATGTCGAGATGCTAGTTGCAGTTGTTGACATCGTTTCTTCCGGAAGTACGGAAGATACATCATTGTGAGACGAAACCTGGAGGAAAAAATTCGTGCCGTTAAAGTTAACGAGGAACCGGTGGGAAATTAGGAGATGATTTTTGGAAATACACAAATTTATTACCTCCACGTGAGAAACGTCGATTCGATTACTAGCCGAACTCTCGTGCTCGAGATCATTGAAGCTGAAGCCAGCGAGAACGTTGCCGATTTCTTTTCTCGTGGCCTCTATCGAATCCGTCACTGGCGCCACTGACTCCGTAGTCGTTAAATATTCCTCGGGTATTTTCTTCGACGGCGACAGATACGGACGCGAGGACTTCGGAATTGTCGTACTGACCGTCGTACCTCTCGAATATTCCTGAATAAGAATTAAACGTTGAGAAATTTATTACAACTCTATAGGTGAGAAAACTCTACCAATGTGTGTGCATATATATATATATATATATGTATATATACGAGTTAGAAATCCTTTCTTCAGAGCGCGAAACTTCGTCGTATAGTATCGCGCGGGTAAAAGTCGTAATACGATGTTCGTCCCACATGCCTCGTTTGCACACGACTACGTACGTGCCTTTTCGCCCGTTTCACAATTTTGCACAGTCTCCTTCCACCGTTTGTACTTAAGCTTGATATTATTCTTGCATTTTTTTTCTTTCTTTTCATTACTCTTTTCTCTTCGCGATATAATACACAATCGCATAAAAATATTCAGCACGTTCACTAGCGATTATCCTTGGTCTAGCCACGCGTCTATTCATTAATCAACGCGCTTCGAGAACCCCGGAAGAATCAACGGTGCGATCCGCGGTAACTTCTTACCAGTCGCAGTCTACCGGTCATTATTATATTCTTTCTCTCCCTCTCGACACGTGATAATCCATTATTATCTATGAACTACTTTACTGCTGGCACTAGTTTCTCACCGGTTATATTCCTGAAGACGCGGAAAAAAATAATTGGATTCGCTCAAGTTAATGATTTTATTCCCGAGTCTTAAATATTTCATAGCTTCTAGTAAGTGAAGTGTACTTTATTCTGGTCGCAGCTGCCTACCTGTATCGTCCAATTATCGATATTCTTCTGCAATCGCAAAACGTCTATGGATGTGTTGGCATTCACTCCCGTTGGAGATCTCGCAACTTCCTTTGCTTTAGATGAACTTTCCAGCGATTGGAGAATGTGAGAAACTTTATTTTCGACCCTTCGATTTTCTTGAGCCAGGTAGTCACGATTTGTCTCGAAAATCTGAACTTTCCTTCCTTGAGTTCGTCCCGGTGTAGTTTTTGCACTCCAATCCTCGAACGAGCGATGAAAAGGTTTTGGAGTGTATTGGGAAGTGTAAGGGATGATAATTTGCACCTGGAATTCATGAAGAATTATAATTACAATTTTTTTACGTGAAAAAGAAAAGTAAAAAAATGTTCTTGACTAAATATTACAATGGATTTCTTCGGTCGGATTTTTGTTAATCCTGCTAAAAATGAGTTCGAAACTTTTGTCGTAACGTCACCTCCGTTTTGAAAATCTCAGCATTTCACCGGAAGTAACGTCACCGGTCTTTTTTAGGTAGAGTAATCAGGTACCTGTTTATTTCTTTTAGCGCCTTGAGATCGATGCACAGGCCTCAAGTTCTCGTCACTAGAATCCACAGGACGCGAATGCGAAGGCTGAAATCCTGAGCCAGTGTGAATGAGTCGTGGGTCAAACCAAGCTTCGCCGGTATCGCCATCGCCCTGGATTTTTTGATCAACCTTCTGTCTCGCATCTTTTTTCAAACTGTCGTAAGACTTTACGAGAGCCTTGAGGAAAGGCTCCTCGGTTGTAGGTCCCGTAGGAGTTTCCTGTTTGAAACCAAAACTATCTTGATCGCCAAAGTTTATCAAACCGGAATAAAGACCAGTCTGTTGATTCTGCTGAAGCTCGGGATTGCCCGAAGGTCCTGCAGATGAATGTACCTGAGAGTTTCCATTTTGATCTTGTATTTGACTTTTATTTCCGGAATCCTGGAAACCCTGGTGGCCTAAATCGTGGCCAAGTGATTGATCATTATATCCGTTGAAACTTGATCCGTTTTCTTGGCCACTTCCACCAGAGGATCCCACGGAAACATCCAGACTGGCGGGCGATGCTGCGACATCCTCGAATATCACACGTTGGCCGCTTTCACTGGAGAAATCATCGGTAAACGACGAGGAAGTGGCCGAGGCGATATTTGCGTCCACGTCATCGCCGTCGGGCCACAAAATTTGTGAAGTGTCTCCACCGGACCACGTAGCATTTATGCCGTAAGTGCCGTCCGCATTCTGAAGTACCACAGGAGGCTCCTCGACCGCTCCCGTTGATGTCGAAGAAGACGCACTCGAGTCGTTTGAGTCTTTACGTCTCTCGTCTGATCCTACCGAGCTCAAATCGATTACCGGCGACTGTTCGTAATGTATAACGTGCTGACCGTCCGAAGATACTTGGATACTGTAGCTAGTGTCCTCGTTGCCATTCCCAGAACTCTCACCCAAGGCTTGTCCCAGGCCAAAATTGACCGTCGACGTCACCGAAGTGTCTTCGTGCTGCGAGGATGCGTGAAGTGTCTGTCGATGGTCCGAATTCGAAGCTCCATTATCATTCGCGTAATTTTCTTCGTGGGAAGGAGGTGGAAACTGATGTTCGGGACCTGAAGCAGTTTCTGCTCCCAGTGGCAATTCATCGACGTACCCTTCGTCCAAGGATCCTCCGGTGTGAGGAAACTGACTGTGTGGCTGATTGTCATTGGGAATTTCGAAGGACGAACCACCGTTTTGGAACGTTTGCTTATTGTACTGCTGGCTCTGCGCCGTGGGGAATGAGGAGCCCAGATCCAAAGAAGGATCGTGTTGTTGATTATTATTAGGAGATTGAAAGGAAGGTCCGCCGTTTTGGAATGGTTGCTGACTGTACTGCTGGTTCGGCGATATGAGAAATGGGAAGCCCGGATCCGAGGAGGGACTGTAATGTTTATTGGAATCGGAAGAACTTCCCACTGAAAATTCATTGACTACATTCGCGCTTGCCGGTCGAACGCCCAATGAAGAATCTTGATGATTCGATTGCGAAATTGGGGGTGGATTGAACGTGCCCTGCTGAGGCAGAGAGTCGAACGGTTTCGCTTTGAAAAGCGGTGGCATAGCCCCGGTGTACAAATGAGGATTCGGAATTGGTCCGGTGAAAGGCGATCGGTACTCTGTTTGTGGTAGATTGAAGTTTTGGTTATTGTTGTTAAACTGCGTCGAAGATGACGAAGGTGCTTGGCGATTGGTGTCAAGGGCTGGTGTACCGAGCGAAGGTCCGTAGCTGAAATCCGGTGTCTTCACTTCGTGCGAAGGCGTGTGATAAACATTCGTGGCGCTGGCTTGATGCTGATTGAAAGTGGATTCTGGAGATTCGGGAATCCTCACATCAGCGGAACCGGCTGCGTAACGGGAGTCCACAGTGTTGACACCATGATAGAGGGGTACCCAGGGTACGTGATTGCATGGATCGCAATTTTGCGAGCGTTGGGGTGGAAGGTAAGGAGGGCCGCCCTGAGACGAGGAGTGAGAAGGAGACTTCCCAGATGGGTATCTAAGATGAAAATATCCAATTACTATGTTGTACATTGAACAGACACACTTCAACCAATTTTGCTACGATATGTTTTTGTTATAAATGTTATAAGAGTACAACAGATTAAAAAAGTGCGGAAAGATCAATGAATCTTGTTAATTTGTTGCTAAATGAGTCATCGAGTATCACGATCGAGCTCTCTAATCTTAACGTGTACACGTTCACCCCTTAATTTCTTAATCAACAAGCAATAACTTGCCCGGAGCAGGTGCGCCCGAGCACTCGATCTATTTCACGGCGAATTCAAATCACTTCGTTTACAAGCACGCTGCGACGAACCGCGATTGCCAGACGGTAGTATTCTCTTGACGATAAACGCGAGACGGGAATGGCCGGGTACTTGAACCGGTGAGGCGAAAATTGCTCGGCAGTTTGTAAAACCGATCGATAGCATTGGGTTTTACGATTGAATCTCGACAACTCGCGTTCTATGCGACTCCCCCTGCAAATCCTATTGCGTTCTACCATAGAGTTGCATAACCCAGAACCGCATCGGGTGTGAATTTTTAGCAACTAACGCTTATCACCTGTATTTATAATTTCTTCACTCACCTTTCGTGAGAATTCACCGGTGGTCCATAGGATGCAGCAGGCGGGCCGTAAGAAGCCGCCGGTTGGTTCCAAGGTGAAACCGGCGAACCGTGTCCATTATGCGACGGTGACTGCTGATATCCAGAATTAAAATTCCCAGATTGATGATGAAGATTATCTGGACGTTGTTGCGGTGGTGACGGAGGTCTCTGTTGCGGAGAACCACCTCCGAAAGGATTGAGCCATCCCATTAATCTTGAGAAATAACCCGGGGACTCGGTGGCTGGTGGATTTAGAATTTTTCCGCGTCTAAATGGCGGTGACGAGGCGGGTCCCGGTGCTGGGGGTCCTGGCGGAGGTGGCAAGCCTCCGGGATTCCCATGAACTCTCGGGTGAAGCGAGGGCCCCGGTCCTCGATAAGCGTTTCCATTAGGAGGTGCCGGTGGTGTCAGATACTCGTTCAACGTTGTTCTTCGACTTTGACGACGCGGCCGGATCCCATTGTTCGCTGCCGATACCGATGATGGTTCCAGGCACCGATAGCTTATCAGCAGGCTCAAGCACGCCAAGCCCTGAAAATATTTGTCACTTCAAACAACTAAATCGCCTCTCTCTCTCTCTCTCTCTCTCTCTCAACATGGGAAAACGCGAATGTTAGCAGTGGATGTGACAGTCCGAATGAGAAAGGACTCACTTTGCCGGTTTTAAAAATGTTTCTTACTATTTCGAATTTAATCGATAAATCCATCAAGTTACAACTATTCTCACTTCCGTGATAAGTCGATAGGCATCGACGTGGCATAGAAAATGCGCCCGATTTCTTTTCTTCGGCAGTCGGTAAATAGTTTGTACGTACACTTTGTAGATACACACACTGTGTGCTTGATACGGGAATCATGCACGCCGCTCGCCGACGTCGTAACCAAAGAAAACAGCGATTCCCGGGAAGTATGAACGGAAAGAGATTTTCAAGCTTCAATGAAATAACAAATAACCAAACATTACGCGGTTACAATTTTTACCCGAACAATGTAGTGCTTTCTGCAATAGTATAAGAACTGTTGGTCATAGATGTGCGAGCGTTAAATCGACCCTGACCGTGAGCGAAAACACTACGGTCCGCACACACGCGAACTACTCTACTCCGTTGTAAAAAAAAAGTCGAGTCGGCGCTACTGCTGGTAAGTTGTTACGACCGCGTCACATACACGCCGGCGCAACAACCTCGACGTTCCCGAGGACGCGACTGCAGGGATTACACTATAGCGAAGGCGCAGTCAATGGCACGAGAAAGAGAATAGGCACGACGCTTGCTGAACGAGCTAAGTGGGTCGACTCGTGAGAATCATTTCGTATCTCATCACCAAGCTCTTCTGATCCTCACCCGACACCTAACCTTTCCCGCGACTCGATACCAGAACTTCATGCACAACTTGGCTGTGACCATGCATTCATCTCGATGGCTATGGCGGAAGGATTCATAAAGCGGATATGAGCGGGCACATGTACAGTTTAAAATTGAAACGGTGTTTTTTAATACATTTTATATATGTAATCGAAATTTACTTGCTTCTATAGAAAATAGTGGCTGGTATGCTACGAATAAAATAACATCTTCAGAATTGCAAATTATATAGCATGGGCGAAAGGAGACTCAATTGATTGATTAACTGATGACTTCTCTGACTTTGTACGAAGTTATCTAGATAAAACTTGACCGCCTTTCCGCCAATCGCGACAATTAATTAAATACAAGGCTCGATTGACTAGAAGACGGCGTTCCAGTTCACGCCACGAGTGTTCCAAGAGCGATGCAGATGCGTATACGATGCAATAGTAGGCTGAGAAAAAAGAAATGCGAAACCGGAAGAACCGAGGATTAATCGCTGGCGAGTGATGGATTAACGAGAGGACTCTTCGAATCCTCATACGGCACTTTGCTTCTTAACAGTCCTCAAGGCATCACTAGATTATACAATACGATTCACAGCGAAATATTCTTGGGCCAGACAAAAAAGAGAAATGTTGGTAGAAAAATATTTCGAAGAATGCACCACGACTCTCTAGATTTGCCGTGTTGATGAGAGTCCTGTCGTCGAAAGAAATGAAACGGTACTACTTTATTGCCAGAAGCTAACTCAGTTATTAAGAAACATCAATTGCCATCTACGAAAAAAGCGTCAGTTGCTGTAGCTCGATGATTTACAATGTAGACATTCAGGACAAGACGTTATCGCAAATAGGCGAAAAATGATCGTAAAAACAGAAGTAGATAAATTCTCCTTAACGATTATCCGTACCAGCAACTTATATTTAAGGGAACTTTGCTTGCCGTCATGCTACTTACATGTCAGCGATATCGCCCGTAGCGATATTCTCAACGAGGAGTAGAAACGAAAGAGAGTAATTCTTGGTGGGCCGCGCGGAGACTCGCATTTAGCGCCAGTAGCGAAGAAGCGAATAAAGGAGAAGGCGAATGAAGCTTACCGCGAGAGAGCCGGAAGCGACCGTTACTACGCGGTCGTAAGAAAGTGAAGAGGCCTTTTTCCTTACCTCTCGCGATACGGGTACCCACGACGTACACGAGTTTAATCTGCCGTGTAGTCTACTGTAACAGACCGCAGACCGGCAGTCGAGCTCCCGTGGAATCTCTCGCACGATAAATATATTTTTAACGCAACACTTGCGAGGCAAATTGTACCTACTCTGTGGCACAGAGCCAGTTGGTCTATCCGCGTGTACTCTTTACGGTTTCCCTTGTATTCATATTACTATACCACTTGTAAATACTTGTACAGTCTGCATGGCTATCCTCTCGGTATTTCTCTCCCGCGCTTTCCTCTTTTACGCGCGCCGTCATATTCATAATGAATCAAGTATTTTCATCCGTTAAAAAACCCAAACGCGCGCACGGTCCCTCGTATAGTTGTATAATAAATACGAGGGTGTATAATATACCAGGGTGTTTATAAATAGTTTCTGGGATAATTTGTAGGTCTTTGGCGCGACACATCCCACTTTTTTAAAATCTCAATGGTAGGATATCATTTACACAAAATAAATTTCACCTAAGACTCGTTTTCGCTAAAAAGCACTCGACCATTTGAACCGATGAATTAAATAGACGAGGTGGAAGTTAAAAAAAAATAAATTAATTAAAATAAAAAAATTTGAGGGTCGAGATATCGACGCGCTACACACGAGACGACGTACACCGCGTGTAGCCGCACAGACAGGCTGTAAAGGCATCGAGAGTTGCGAAGCGAAGTGACTCGTATAATGTAGGTAAGTGGGCTGTGGGGATTATGAGAGTCGACCCGTGTACGAGCCTCGAGGTTCCACGATGGTGCTGCACCGGCACGTATACGTGAGCGGCGATACCCGTCGCATGTGTGCGCCAATCGCTGCACTATAATCCTTGTCCGATGCAAATATTGCTCACATTTTGAAACGGTCCGAGGCTTGATTAAGTTAGACGTGAAACCGCAGTGAATTACTCGATCGACTTGGACAATATTTATTCGTGCATGAACGCTATGACTCATCGATCAATGCTGGAAATCCCATTCGTGACCCCGAAAGAATAACACCCGCATGTGAAAACAAAACTCTTTTACGCAGAAGAAATTCTACGGTCAGTTTAAGATAAATCGAACGATGAGCCAATTGCAAATTATACGAGATCTCGTGACTCGACGAGTTTCTATCGACGTCAATGAAGAAAGTCGGAGGAATCCATATAAGATGATCGATCTCTGCAGCAGCCAGAATCGTTTCTTTAATACCGTCTTAATATATCCTTTTTTAATATATCCTTGGATATAGGAGTAACATAATCTTAGGGTGATGTGAATGCTCTACGAGATGTTGCTCAAATGGAATCTCTGTGATTTCTTCTCGTTACGCGAATCATACATTACACGTTTTAATTTTATACAACGTTTATTTCTCACTGCTGAATAAAGAAAACGAGGCTACGAAAATCTTATCGCTTTATTCTATCTAGTCGTGGCTTCATTCGTCTCTTACTTTTAATAGCTACCGGTCATCCGGTGGCCCGAGCTTTCTGCGTTACAAAGTCGCAAAGCTTGTCTTCACTTCGGACAGCTCTTGAGGAGAATCGGAGACAGTCCCGTGGGAATGGAGATCATCGGGATAGAGGTCTCAACGTAGGCTCTCTTCACCGTCGTTTTCGTTCTATTGGAATACGGCGTTCCTTAAGAGGTCGTCTAACGGCGCACCCGAAACGATTATAAAGAGCAATGTGTCTCGAGGTAAATGAAGAGACAATGGAGGACAAGGAAACGAGCGAGATAGATGCATATCCTTTCGACAGCGAGAGCTCTCAAGGAATGGAAAGCTAAAGAGGAAGAATTTATTATTTCAAGAAAAAAAACTGTTAGTGCCGACGACGATTTGCCGGTACAAAAACCGTTCATTATCACCTAAACAATTTATATGCGAACATAAAAAATAACGTATTCTTGACATTCACTGAAGCCAAATGGGCGTGAAGAAAAAGGATTTCTTTTATAAGGCACCATGCCAATGTCATAAGCTGTTTTTTTCATAAATTTTATACCCGGCACACCGGCCTTCAATATCGATTGGATATAACTACGAATTGAGAAATCTATTTTTATATAAAAAAGCGATTAGAGATTTGAGACTTATCTTGAATTATTTTTAATAACTGACATACCATGTGGGATATGGGGCATTCTTCATCAACTAGGCCACTTTTTTCGGTTCACCTCTCAGATATATTTTTTTTATTTACCAGTTTGCAGTACTATTTGACAGGTGCTTCAGTGATTTTTTAAAGATTTTTAAAGTGCACCCTTCAGGATTTATGTTTTTTTTTTAATATCAGTATATCTCAGAAAATATTGGTCACGCAAAAAATTCGTAGGAACATTAACTTTTTTATTTTTCATCAACTTTCAAATGATGTTAGAGTAATAATTTTCCCAATAAGGGAAAGTCTATGTTTCGCGAAAAAAAAATTAAAATAATTTTTCTACTAAAAACACACCTTCGATTCTGGCCCCAATTTTACAGGATATTTGGCATTGTATGAAGATTCTGTGAAAAAAATCCCTTACTTTTGTATACCTTTAGTACTTACGTACTAAAAAAGTAAACAAATAAAAAATTTAATTAATATAGCCGAGGGCAAACGACAGAAACACATCCAACAAACTTTATTGAAAGGACCTCTATTTCAAAACAAGTTTCAACAAGCCTAAGGGAAGACCCCTTTCATTTATCTAAATAATAGTCGAGTATATACGAATCTATATGAATTAAATTTTTATTTACTTATTTTTTTAGATTCCAGGTACCACTTTGGATTTTTTTTTTGAATCTTTATACAATGCTAAATATAATGTAAAATTGGAACCAGAATTAAGGGTGTGTTTTTAGCAGAAAAAAATTATTGTAATTTTTTTTACGAAAAATTGACTTTCCCGTATCGGGAAAATGATGGCTCTAACATCATTCAAATATTGATAAAAATTTTTTTTTTAAAGTTAATTTTTTGAGTGACTACGAATTTTTTGAGTGACCAATATTTTCTGAGACATACTGATATTAAAACAAAGCAAATCCCGAACGGTGCACTTCAAAAATCTGAAAAAATTCCAGAAGCCCCTCTCAAGTAGTACCACAAACTGGCAAATTTTAAAAAACATCCCAGAGTCCGACCGAAAAAAGTGGCCCAGTTGATAAAGAATGCCTCATATATTTTTATTGTTACAGAATTATAGTATCTAACATAAGGTTATTTTTCATACTAATTTTGTTCATATTTTCTCCGTACTCGTTGGCGCCCACGAGCTACTAAACGATGGAACGTAAAAGAAAAAAGCTACTACTATAACCCGAATGGATTTTTCCCACGTGTTGCAGTTATTATATTATGTACCCTCAACAACAGGTATGAACGCAGAGCTTTCATCTTTAAGTAATATACGACCGGTAGCTACGTGCGTAGGTACATACGGAAGATCCGCGCAAGTTAGAAATCATAGCAGTGACTCCATGGCGTTCGAGAATCGCAACACGGTTCGGTAGAAAAAAAGGAATTGAAACTAGTTTTGTCGACAAAAATGTTGCTCTACTTAAGTTTAGCAGTCGACCGTCGTTTCACTAAGTTTCTGCTTATATTACGAATATATCAATGGTGTAATGCCATAAGGCAATATAGTCTTTATACAAGCGTAGCATACATGCTTTTCGAGTATTATTAGACTATTGATATTTTATCGAATTATTTGATTTCGTAACTGCAATGAGAACATTGTTTCTGTTAACACACTGGTAACCTATTAGGAAGATCTGGCGAGTACGAGTCGTAAGTTCTGCACTAGTGGCGGCGATGATACAAATAAAAGTCGCTTACCGCAAGCTTGCGGATCAGGTTCTACTCGTCATGTTAATCGATCGTGCCCCGCACGTCACTCTCACTTAATCTTGTGGCGAAGATGATTCATTAGTGAACGACTATTTAAGCTAAGGAAAACTATATAGAACACTGTATCATCATTATATCTATAACTTAATCTTTCAAATTGAGTGAATTATTAGTTTGAATTTATTTTACAGAATTCATACGTGCATGAAACGGACGTCAATGATATGTTATGCGTTAAAAAAATCGATAAAATAATGGAAGTATTATACTTACGAATCGAACGTTCATGTCTTTCAGTCCTTTCGTCTCTGTAGCATCACACTCTGATGGCACACACGAAGAGGTGGCTGGGCAGTTTGCACACACCCAATGTTAAACAACTGGGGACAACTATCGTAACGTCCTTCGCACCTCGTCGACGGTATATTCCAAGATTTTGAGGGAGGCGTCGCATAAATAACAATTTATAACTTACGCGAGTATGAAAGAATCGATAAAAACAATTTATATAATAAACTAATGAAACGTCATCAACGGCCCATTGCGAAATTTGTTTAGGTTACACGCGCGTTTGTTTTTTATTTTTATTAACTTGAAGGACGCGGTGATGAGACGGAGATGCGCACTTGACCAGGGTCAAAGAGAGAGTCCATCAGCGCACGGTGCGCCCGGGTGACTTATATTCGAGAGGCTCGTCTCTCCTCTGTGGCCTTACCACATCCACCACCTCCAATATACTTCGCGCATTTGGTTCTTCACTCGCACACTCGCTGCAACTACAGTTTGTTCTCTTCTAACTCACACGGTCGCCTCGTGTGAATGCTGCGCACCTTTCGCCCAACGTGCATCGCGTTTCGCCAAAGGTTCGTTCTGGCGCTTACCTGCTGCAGGGATTCGTCTACCTGCCGGCTATTTAGAGTCACCCTACCTGTTTTCCTCGGTATTTTCTACCCCCGGAAGAATAAGCTTAGGATCTGGCCGTCTTGAGAAAAATTCTGAGAAAAATCTCTAAACGAAGATCTATTCAGTTCGTGAATCCCGCACGTGCAGTGTAGCAGTTATCGACACATGAAACATAGTGCCTTAACATAGCATATCTACTCGACCACATTCCATCACAAAATACCCGTTCCATCACATTTTCTAACCGAGACGTAGAGCGACGGATACAAAAGAATTTCGTAGATCTCCATGGACCTGACGCACATCGGAGAATGGAATCTTTTACCTTCCCCGGCATCAATCTTCCCAAACATTATCGCCCTTTTTTTGTTCGTAGAAATATCAAGATCTCGGAGCCCATTCTCAAATAGCCATTATAAGACAAAGTATTTTTCCAACCGTATACTTTTCACTATTCTTAGTAGAGCGCTCTGTTGTTGAAAAAGCTTTGTAGAAATTGCATAGACCATAAATTCCGCGTTCGATCGTTGCATATCAATGGCCAAACTGCGTTTCGCAAAGTGTGTATGGCGGGAAAAGTATTTGACGGGATCTTTTTTTTTTAAGAAGTGAACCGAGAAGGAGGGAACTCGAACCTCCAAGTCGTCCGACGAGAAACCCACAGTCTTCCATATATTTACAACCTTAAACGTTCGAACTTGGCGTGTTCATAGACTCGCAACGGGTATATCGAGAGCTCTTGTAGATGTAACGCAACGCGTGTGCTTATAATGAGGAAATCGAGGGTGAATCTCCGGAATACAAAATGGCATTGCAGAAAGCGACGAGAAAGTCCATATGACCGGGTTTAACGTCCGTATGCGTGCGTCTCGTGTACTTAACAAATGTTATATACCTATATCTGCGACACGTACGTACATAGCCAAGTATAGCAGAATCGATGCTTCGAACGCGGTCTCTTCTTGCACCAAGTCTAGGTTCAACGTTCTCGGAATACTCCAATATGGTATTAAATGTACGTTCGTGATCGTCTTTTCGCGAATGTGGTAAAACACAGCTGTAGAAAGACAGTCGCGGTTTCATTGATGCTCCTAGACGTAGACTTATAAATCGCCCGGCGAAAGCGAGTCTCTGAAGAGAGATAGTAGTTCGCGAAGCTAATATATAAACTCTAGAAAATCGCGACGAAATTTTTTTTTATTTCATTTCAACGTCATTTCCGGTTTGAAAATCTAATTTTTCGACCGGACGTGACGTTATACGAGAAATACTCCACTTACTGCTTGATAATCTGGTTCTTGGCCGGAAGTGACGTACCTACTTCCAGTATAACGGCACTTTCGGTCGAAAAATTAAATTTTCAAACCGGAAGTGACGTATTTTCCGTGTGCCGTCATTACCGGTCAAAAAATTAGATTTTCAAACCTTCTTAGAGCTTCGTTCACGCTCAACCGCTAGCCCGTTTGGATCACTTTAACCTCCAGTAGTACTCGCCTTTTGCACGGTAATCGTGCAGTTATTACATACGACGGCTGCGCAACTGTAACTGTGGTTCGAGTACAACGGGTGGAAAAATTTCTCGCCGACGTTCACTTCCTGTTCTCACCTGCGACGATGAGTCGCGCGATTCGGTTTTTCTAATTATCTCAATGCCGGCGAGTAAGCCTTCTTCTTCACCTTGACCCAGAGAGACAAATAGTAGGAGAGACCGTGGCGAGATGGGCCCCCTAAGCAAATAATGCGGCTACAACGCTGCCGAAAGCGTAATTTAATGTTTTTCCTCCAACAATGATATTTTAAGAGGTTTTAAAACGCGTCCGAAAAAAAAAATGTTTGGGGCGAGACTAGGAGTATACAGATAGCCCGGCCTAGCCGGCTAAAATATCTTATCCGGCTAACGGATTTTATAGTTTGGCCAGCTAAGCCGTCTTAGGCGGTTAAACTATTTTAGCCAGGTAATCCGTTTTAGCCTTCCAAGCTATTTTACCGGCCAAGTGCATAAAATCGTGCATAAATCGAGCCCCTTAGTGTCGCATTGTACTTTAGTCCAAAAAGGCCAGTGAATTCGTGTTCAGCGCGCAAAAATACGTCGGAATACGTGACAGTTAATTAAAAAAACGAAAAAAAATTCGTCAAAAATTGCAAGGCTACCCCTTTCGAGTCCATTTTTTGTGTTTATCATCGTCCTCAAACGGCACGATAAAACGATTCTAAAACTTCGGACAATGCCCTATATTGTGTATTTTTTCCCGTAGCACACGATGGGTACCACGGACTTTCCCTACCTCCATTGGGATCCGAGATATCGACGTGTGAAAATCACGGAAATCGACGTTTTTCCAAAAGTGGCTTAAACATTGAAAAATCGTTGTTCATTCGATTTTTTCTTGTTTTAAAGCTACATTCGATGTATTTTTTCCCGCTGATCACGAATATAAAAATTATTTTACACCCAACCCAATATATTCCATTTAAATCTCAAAAATACAATTTTTCCTGCAAAAAATCGAGCCCCTTTATGTAGCATTATACTTTAGGCCAAAAAGGCTGGCGGATTCATGTTCAGCGGGCGAAAATACTTCGGAATACGTTGCAGGTATCATTAGAAAAAAAAAATCGTCAAAAAATGCCAAGACTGTATTGCTTAGCCGGCTAACATAGATTGTCCGGCTAAAACGGATTAGCCGTCTAAAATAGTTTGGCCGGCTAAGACATAAGCCAAACTATAAAATCCATTGGCCGGATAAAATATTTTTACCGGCTAGGCCGACCTATCTGTACAGCCCTAGGCGAGACGGGCTACCCTCGAATAATTCACTTTTTTTTTAGCCCCGCATGTTCTATCCATACATCTTGAATTTTCCTACTTCCACCTATCAATGATAACGTTCTTAATGCAGTGACGTCATCTACGGGATACACGCCTTCCGGTTCCGAGAATCGAATTTTTTTTTAAGATAGTCAGACATGCCTAATAATAAGCGATACAGTAATTTGTTTGATATTCGATTTTGCCCCGCTTCCCTATTCTGTAATTGCGCACGAAAGGTTTTTATCTTTTTCCTTCCAGGTTTTTATTTTCATTATTATAATTTTAGGGTGGCCCATCACGCCCCACGTCACCCTGATTTTTCACTAGCCCATCTCGCCCCGGGATCCTATGTTGGCCCGGTTTTCCTTATGGATGTTGGATCACCTAAGTTATCGTTTGACAAAGATAAAAAAGTTAACGTTACGGTGAAGCAATTTCGTTTATTTGTTACTCAATCAGACATCATGTAAACGCGTAACGAGTATAATATGTAAGATATACTTCAAAGCTTTTCTAAGATCCTAGAGGAACTTTTGTAGACGCTTCCACAGCGTCCCTCAATAGCTTAAACTCCATGACACTGCGAACATTACCGCCATCAGTTACCCTAACGATTCTCTCGTTGGACCACCTATCGATCTCTTCGCCTTTTATCGGATTCTTCAGCTGCTCCACGAACATTACTGCCCCAACTTTCTCGACTCTTCTGCGCCTTCTGGAATGGATCCTGCCGTCGATCGGGCTTGCCAAAATCTTCATAATGTTCGACGACGATGATTCCGCAGCTTTTCCTACTCCGCTGCTCGCTTGGGAATCCAGTTCCTTGGTTATTCTGAACAATACATGATCCATACCTTTTTTAAGATCTTCCTCAATGCCTGTTATACTTTCTCGAATAGCTTTTGCCTTTGTTGCTTCGGTGATGTTTGTATGTTTCACCATATGCTCTTCGACAATAGTAGTTTCGCGCTTTTTACGCGGTGAACTCTCGGTTGATTCGTCCGTCGAGTTATCGTTATTTTCTTCAATAGTTCCCGCCATTGATTCTTCGAAAGGAGGATCCACTGATTTCTCACGCATAGATGCACTTGCCTCTTTGCCCTGTCCAAATTCCGTCAGATTGGTCAGACCCTCCGAAAGCTTCTCGAAAGTCGAGCAATTAAATATAGCTTTTAGTGTCTCTATGTTCAACGTATCATTCAATGATTTAATTTTCCATAGGAGGCTTTGATTCCCGTGTCCGTTGGGATTTTCATTGATCAGCAGATTCTTCTCGACCTGGACAAGTTTCTCCTTTTCCTTATTCTCATTTACACGCTCAACCAATACTTTTATTCTCAGAGCTAGTCTGTGACGTCCTCTGCTCGGTGGTGATGTCAAGGACAAAGTTGGTACGGTGCTCCGTCGGGTTTCCAAGGTTGTCGATACGTTGTCGATCGTTGTTGACGAATTCTCCAACTCTTTCGATGTTGCTTCAGTCGTCGTTGATTTCGTTTCGACTACCACTGAAAGTGGGTCGCTTGACTCCGACGAACAAGAACCGGAAGCCGAGTCACAAAATTCGGAAACTGTACTGTCACTATTACTTGTACAATCACCACTCGATGAACCGTCTTTGCAAGTTTCGGAATCGGCACTGGATGATGGAGATTCGCAGGACTCGCTACTCTCATTGCAAGTGGACCCTTCAGGTGTCTTCACGCTAGCTGTAGAATTTATCGAAACTTTACTAGTTTCCATCGACGCCGAACCCGCTTCCGCTGATCCACAATTGCCTGAAGAATCGCAGGATTCCGGAGACAAAGTGGTGCCCTCTTGATGCCAAGGCAAGATCGTTTTATTTTCCGTAAGAGTCGACGAAGTTGTTAACGTGCCGCAATCGCCAGATTCAGAACTTGCAGAACAATCAGTCGATTGTTCTCTCGGCAGAGATGAATTTCTCGTCGACTCTGGCAATCGTGCCGTCGTTTCTATTGTCGGTGTTCGTTCATCGCTTTCATTACCAAGTATTGAGGTATCTGCATCATTGTAACTATTTGTTACTCCTTCAGGTTCCTCAGAAGTTGTCAAATTTGACGATTTCTTTAATCCTTTGATCGGAGAAGCAGTTATAATGGTATCAGATTTCGGAGCTGATTCGTCGTTGCTCGAATCCATTGATGTGCAATCCTCATCGTCGGAACTTTCATCGCAGGATTTCTTATTATCATTGGTCCGCGGGTTGGAGGGTCCCAAGTCTTTTTTTGTGGGAATTGAAGGTTCCGTGCTTTCTGTAGTCGAAGAATTTGTGTCCACTTCCTTGAGCTCTTCATGCAAGAAATGCTTATCCCCCGGTACCGCCGTTGTGCCAATCGTTTCGGCAAGCTCCGAGTCCCCAGCTTGTTGCGTCGTGGCTTCATCGTCCGTAGTTATTAGAGTTATCGCGTCTTCCTTGTTACCCGCAGGTTGTCCATTATCAGAAATGTTCCTGACCGGTGCAGTGTTCGTTTTTGTGCCATCTACTCCTTCCGAGGAGTATTCCGATGACATCGAGCATTGTGCAGATCCGCTGTCACATTCGGAATCATTTAGTGGCATGATCGTTTTTGTCGACCGTTCCGTGAACGTTTCGTTCGGCCCTTTCATCAACGATGATATCGTCGGTATGTCTGCTCGTTTATTCCCGGTTTCCAGACTTTTCGATGTATCGGAACTATATATCGAACAAGATGATCCGCTGCAAGAGCAATCCTCCGAGCCTTCCTGGCATGATTCACCACTGTCTTCCGTACTAATACCTTCAGGGTTTCTCCCGCCCGCCATCTCTTCGCTATCGGTTTTAGGCGAAACCGTCGTGTCTCCGGACACACAATCGGTGTCATGCTCATCGCAGACTTCGGCACTAGCTCGCTCAGGCTTGTTCGGCAACAGCGCTGACGAATTTTTTAACGCCAGACCTTCCTCGGGTTCTTTCACCGCCGTACTTCTCGTCACTCCGGTGGACAGTAGATCATTGCTATCGGGTGGGTATATCGTCGGAACAATTTCATCGGTCAACTCACTCGCCGATGAGCAGTCATTTTCTTCGCAAATTGAATCCGTGCTCGGTCTGTTGCAATCCTGGCCGTCCTCACACGAGGCTGAAATTTCACAGGAACCGCTGGACATGCAATCCGATGACGATGAGCTACTCTCGTCCGCCTTCGACCTCTTCGGAAGACTCTCATTAGCGCAATCTCTAGGTTCGTCAGAAGATCGGACACCAAGATCGCGTATGGATGGCCCGACCTTTATCTCAACTCTTTTCTTGGGATTGTCGGTGCCGTCGGGCCATTCGTAGATATCTTTTGACACAACCGCACCGACGCTGCATCGGATCTTCCTGTGCTGACGAACGACTAGAGGACCGACGCGACTGACACTCGTAAAATTCACTACTCGACTTCGTTTCGTATTTTCATCGATGACTTCGTGGAGCGACGTCTTCCCAACGGTTTCCTCGTCGCCCAATCCAATTTCTCCCTCGAGCCTATCACATTCGAGATAATTGTCCGGTATCGTTGCAGAATTCTCAAAGGAAATTGTGAACTCCCTTATAACTAGTCGCTTCGGAGGATCGAATGCAGGGTCCTCCTTGATCGTTGTCGTCTCGATCCAACATAGCGCTATGTCTTCGCCTATATTAACGCTACTCATTTTTTTTGCTTCGGCCTCTCCCGCCATCTTGAAATCTTCGCCCGGATCGATCGACGATATGTTTAGTGGGATACTGCGCGTGTAGGTTTCATTTTGCCGGCGTGCCTCGTTCATACATTCCTCGACCGATACGTCCTTATTGGTTATAACTTTTTGCATCTCGGACTTAATAACCAAACCGTCGAGGCTACTGCCATTGGTGCTGTTAGATTTCTTGCTAAAATCGGTTTCAGAGTCATCTTCGCTATTGTCTCTCGGTGGCTGTTTCTCATAGAATTTTACATTATTCACAGCCTCTACAACGTTGGCCTCGATACCGTTGCTGAAATTAGAGTTGGACCTTTCGGTGTTCGTCGATCTGAGGGCCGAATTGGTTGCCGATTTTGGTGTCGCCGTGACTGATCGTGGCTGTTCGCTGACAGGGTTAGTTTTTCTCACAGGGTCCAAAGATGTCGACTCCGACGAGGGCGTTGGACGTACCTATATGCATTACGATCGAGTTTCGTAAAAAGTTCAATTTCTTGCGGTATAAAACACAAGGTTCGATAAATTGAATAAGTTATAAATAAAATAACGAATCATTGCTTATTACCTCGCCGGCAGGGTGTTGACCAAATGGCACGGCATCGCTGACGCAGAGCCGACAAAGCTGTTAAATTGCAAAGGAAAAGAAAATCAAGTCGGGTTAATCTCAATCAGTCGTCGAAGTTACATTCGTCGAGTCGTTATTATAGGCCGTTATTATAGGGGAAATCCCGTTGACGGGATTTCCGCTTTCACGTCTCCCAACAGCCGCCAGATTTCTTTTAGAATATGATGGAGGAATCAGTTTGCGCAGCGTGAGCGATTGCAACCCGCAAAAGCAAAGGCATCGATAGGTAAGCCTGACGTGAATTCCAGTCACATACGAGCCCGGATGGTCGGATAAACGTTGCAATCCTGATAACGCGCGTTTCAATTAAATTTCCAATGATAAGAAACACGAGATGGTAAAGTATTCGCGCGAACGACTCTTGCCTGGGATGGTGAACCGGCTGCCACCTCGGGCGTTTATAGATTTCAGATTGTTATTGGCTTCGTTCAGCGAAGCTGAACGAACGGATATTGTCCATCAATTCGATCGACTGCTTTGCAAAGTGGACATAAAATTTTATCAATATGGCCTTTTTAATATTTTGCCGATTAATGAAATTACAAACCTCGACTCGATTTTTCTTTTTTTATATACAGCCGATAGATAACGTTCCAATTGTTCCAAGGTGTAGCTCAAACTGTACTCCTCTAATCGACAAACTACCACACACTGAGAGAAAAAAAAAGAATGAGGAACTCTGGCTGAGTTCCAAACGTCGGAATAACGCGTGGAATAAAATATATATCGAGGCGAGAGCGAAAACGCGATAAGAAGAACAATGGTGATCGTGTCAAGCGAGAATCCATCCGCGTTCGCATGCCCGCGGTCATTCCGAAGCCACGAGGATATGGGTTACTGTTTCGTGTGTATAACCACCACCGATGTACAGTAATATACTTTTTCCTGGACGGGGAATACATTTAATGTTTTACGAGCTTCCAGTTAGAGGACCTAGTTTTTCTTCATTTTTTTTCTCTCCTATTATTGTCCGAAGTTTAGTCTCGTTCTTCGTTCACCGACTGCTCGTATACAAGATACAATCAACTCGGTGACCAAGAGAGTTACACGTTCGTTCTCTCGTGTCTCCCGACTTCGCGGACAATTAATTCCCGAACTGTGGCCGACTCTTCTCGCGTTATTGACTTAACGACCTGCGACCGAACGAACTCGGCTCTCGTGTCTCCGACACGGTCAAGGCAAGGACAACTGAGGAAAAAACTCCGCAATAACACGACACCGAAATTTTATCTATCGAAACTTGATTGAATTCATGAAATTAGGACGACGCAAATAATAATCTTTTTTGTCATATATTTCCAAAAGTTTGGGACTGCTTACCAAGATTATCAAGGGGATTTCCCAAGCAGAAAATTGACACAACATCGCTCCTGGTGAATTCCAAGTACAAACTCTCGATCTGACCTTGTTTGTTCCTTCCGCTGGTAGGAAACGCGCACTCCCCTTTTGTTCTTTTCCGCTGTACCCTTTCTCTCAACCCTTTTCGTTTCCTTTCTTCTTCACTATCAAAGTTGCAGTTAAGGACCACGATGAAGAGATTAAGAAACGCTGAAGAATGATCGAGCTGCTCTTCGGAGCTCGTCTCGTTTCTTCGACGATGGAATCACGACGCTGCACAATCTCGATCGGACCCCAAAGTATATTGTTTAATCCTACGAATCCCCTCCACTTCGATCGTCTTGCAAAGTTGACCCCACCTCGAATGCTGCCGCTGGACCACGGTACTCGATATTTCGAACTATGTCGTTACCAAAGCATCCGGGGCGCACGGTAACAGCTCGTTTCACGTAAGTTACACGCTCTCGGTGTACTACATATGTGGAACGACTTCGAGGGGATCGAGCTATTGTACACCGCGAAGAGAACCATGCACGGGTTTGTCCCCTTTGTCTTTCGATGCTGCTCGTTTATTACGCGTTTCTTCGCTACCGATCATCGTCCTCGATGGCCACGGAGAGTAATTCGTCGAAGCAGAGAGAGGGAGAGAGAGAGAGCGCCAGACTAGTGACGTTCGTCCTCAGGTCGCAAAATGCCAAACGTAATTACACCCCGTTTTCAATTGGTTTCGGACGATTATGTTCGATTGCGCGTTCCCAATTGTGATCGGATATATTTCAAGCATTTTATCATCGGTGAAAGATAGATGCTTGTAGGTAATATATAGATCAGTAAGTACATTTATTTATTGTACGTTATAAGTTCCAATAATATATTAAATGAAATAATTGAATTAATGACCTTTGCCTTGAATTCCTCTAATAGACAAAATTATGAAATCCGAAATTTGATGATAACATTACGTTATATAATTTTTAAGTCAGTAATGTCATATTAGGGACACACTGTTCCTAATCGTCAATTAGGAACAGAATAACGTGCTTGCAGCATTTCAGGAAACAATCAACATGCTGATAGACCATATAATTTATGGGCTAAGTCATTAACTTTCCCATTCTTTGAAAGGGAGTATAGAGGAGGCACTGGATATAACTATCTCGAAGCGGCAATATTACCGAACTATTAGCAAATACCGCCTTCAGCAATACCGGCCCGTACGTGCAAGAGAACGGACAACTTCCACGTTTACACTTTTTACTAGAAGGATGTATTCTGCACAGAGTATTCCGAACAATTTTTGCAGTTGATGTCACATGGTAGTAAATTTTGTTTGCACATTTAAAAAAACATTTCTTGTCAAACATAAAAGTTTGTTAAATTTGCAACGTTTTCTTTCCCCTGCATACTTAACGATTTGATATATGCATCAGACAAGAAAATTTGAAACTCTTGATAATTACAAAAATGTAGACGCGTGGAGTGTGGGGATGATAACGATAGTCCATAAATCGTTGAGCTAAATAATACAGTATTAAAAAAAAGTATGGGGTCAATTAAACGATGAGATAACGAGTTGCGTAAACATGATCGGTGTACAAGAAAAGGCCAAGTGCAGCGGAGTACTTCGCCAGGAAGAGTCTTAACACCAAAGTCGGGAGTCGACCGTTCGGGCCGCCGTTGCAGGAGGCTGTTATTGCGTCCTTACACAAGAATTCAACACAAACCCGTTTTCGAGGTATTACAAGTAACTACAGTTTCATCAGAGCGATATGGAGTTTTTTACCGTACAGAGTTACCCATGTCAGACGGGCGTATTTTCTCGGTAAAAACCCACGCGACGAGTCTTTCTGACATCGGTTACGCATATAGTACCGCGGTGAAAGGCACGGCGTTTCGGTGTTAGCATCACCGGACGAATTCGTTATAGTTCACAGTTGTCCATCGAGTTGACCACATGCATGCTGGTGGACATGTACAATATATTCCTAACAACAAAGTGTCAGCATAGTGAAAACGTTTAAATTTTCGCCGGAAGAACTTAAGGGCCGATAAATCAAAACTATGTGGTTCCTCGTGATCTGTGTCTCATTATTTATCGTCGTAAAACTAGCTGCCGATCTCTATCGACCAAAAAATTTTCCTCCTGGTACATACCAATTACATAATTGTTGCACAAAAAAAATGTGCCGTCGAAGACATCACGGAAGAGAACAAGAGTGTAATTAACGTAATCGTTTCAGGACCCCGAGGATTACCGTTAATTGGCAATATTCTCGATCTCCAGAGAGCGGTGAAGGAAACATCTTCTCACGGCAAGGCATTTTTGCATTTCGCGAAAAAGTATGGATCGGTTGTAGCGCTCAGAATGGGGCTAGCCGATCCGCTGATAGTAGTTTCCGGTCGCGAGGCTGTCGTGGAGATGTTGCGGCGTCATGAATTCGATGGAAGACCCAACGGATTCATGTTCACTCACAGGACTCGAGGAGAAAAACGTGGAGTCATGTTTACCGATGGTAATGCGTGGAACGATCAGAGAAGGTACTCAAAAATCATTATTATAGGAAAATTAACATTCCCTCTTCAAAAAATCAGTGGCCATAATAACTCGCATTTTCGATAGTTATTGTTGTCGGTTAAGAAATGCTCCCTGGTTGGCTGTCATACGAGTCTGAAACTGATGTCGTTCAAAGAGCAAATTTGGTCGTGTTTTGCGTTTTAACAATTGTTCGTTTGGCATATCGCGAGGTTGAGTAGTGCGTGAGTCGGTACATTGGTATTTATCGTAGGTCAATAAGAAAACAGTATATTAAAGGAAGAATCATACGGCCATAAGAAAACAGTGCTTGAAGAAAGAAAATTAAAAAACCGAGCCCGACGATCTGGTGATTCAATTAAGGCCCGGACGCGAGAGAGACATGGCGAAGGGGGAAATCGTCGTTGTAAGGATACGAGAAGGGAGCTTCGACAACAGGGCTCGAATTAAGGTGAAGTGAACGTCACGTGACGGAGCCAGGAGGGTGAGAGAGATAGCTCCATTGGTCTCATGGTGGAGCGAGGGAGAGCGACAGAGAACGTGTTTCACTTAACCTTACGGATGCATCACACGTATATAGCCAGCACAAAGTGAGATTCAGTAAGAACTTGAATATTTCCTCATGGCATA